>CAWUFW010004001.1:600000-955000 GCA_963921515.1 Calotriton arnoldi
GAGTTGTACTTGACGCTGTCGCTGCTGGTGAAGATGGGGTCCAGTGTGTGTCGTGCGATGTGTGTTGGTTCTGTGATGAGCTGGGTTAGTCCAATATTGTTCAGGCTTTCGAGGAATGCTGTGGAGCAGGGGTTTGTCCTGTTGCCTAAGTGAAAGTTGCCGAAGAGTATGAAGGCTTTGAAGTTGTTGGTGAGAGGGGTGATGAAGTCCGTGATGAGGCCGGCGAAGGTAGCTTGCAGTCCGGGTGAGGCAAGGGTTCCAGGCAGTGTGAAGTTTTCTGAGATTTGCAGCTTGAACTTGAGATGTCCCATGAAGAGGGTGACACTCTCTCTGGACGTAGAGCACTTGACGGAGTATTTGTAGATGACTCGGAGTCCTCCTCCTGGCTTGTGAAGGCGGTCCTGTCATGCAATCTTGTAGCCTGCTCAGATTGCTGCAGCGATGTTGGGTGCCAATGTGTACGTGAGCCTGGTTTCCATCAGGAAGAGGAGGTCTGGTGCGTCACTGCTCAGTAGGTTCCAGATTTCGGTTGCGTGATGAGAGATTGTGTGTTGAGAAGCATGCATGCAAGTGAGTGTTAGGGGGTAGGTTTGTTGTAGCATGTTGTGATAGGTGGGGATGCTGATGGTGTTGCAGGGGCTTGCGTGGGGTGTGTAGGTAGGATGCTGCAGGTGAACCAGTAGTGGGTACAGGTGAAGGTTCCTACCGTGGTGTGTTCAAGCAATAGAAGGAGCAATGCGGGGTATGCCTGGGGAGTGATCAGACCAAGGTTCGTGGTGCTGGACGTAGTTGGGCGCTGACAGGCTTACCTTTGGCATATTCTTTAGCACAGACACACAGTGGCAGCCATTAAGTAGGTCCTCGGAGGGGGGAGGAGCACAGGTGGACAGTAGGCAGGGCTTAAGAGGCAGGAAGGAGATGCACATGAAGAGCAGATAAGGAGAGGGGGAGGTGGATGTGGGAAAATGTGTGGGTGGGGGGGGGCTGCGAGGTGTACGACAGAGGGGGCAGGAGGCCTGAAACGGGAGAAAAGGCACAAGAAAACGAGTGGAAAGGTCAAAAAGGCACAATGGCTGAAAGAGAAAGCAAGCAAAAAATGGGAGAAAGATTCACCAAAACGAGAAGTGAAAGAGCGAAAGGCACAGAACGGTGAAGGAGCTTGGCAGAGGCCCAGACTCGGGTAAATAAGAAAGGAAACAAACATTTGCAATGCAATCAGTCTCACCTCTGGGACCTTATATGTATTTAGCTATGCAGCACATTAGCCTGGGTGCTGAAACATGTACTGTTGTTTAAGATGGAGGGAAAGTAAGCACCAAACTGCGTGACACGCCAGGTATGGGAACACATGGAGAGAAATTTTGCCTTTTAGCGGGAAATGGTATAGCCCAAAGCTCTGTTTTTAATATAAAAGCAGGGCCTTTGGTGGTCATATCACTGAAAATACAAGATTTGAAAAAAATATTATTGTGTACGGGTGTTTGTGGAAGACAATTTCTATGGACTGGAAACTAGAGAATGCTAAAGTGATTTTGGTATTTTACTGACCTCTGCTAAAGTATATACTAAAGTATATACAAGAGATCTTCAATGCTCGACCTAAAAATGCTTTTTATTTGCTGGGGTTGCCTGAACTTTTTAGTAACCCAGAAGATGCCGTCAACAAATAGGGGCATGGTAAAGCGGCCGCATAGTGCGAATTTTGAGGACGCCAGGCTAGCACAGCATCCAAGTAAATCCTCAGTTTAGTACCAATTTGATTTACTGACAAGCAAGGGGCCCGAACTACTTTCCTATGGTTTTAAAGCCTCAACACAGATTTTAACGCGTTCGGATAAATGTACAGCGTAATATATGATCGGTGATTCAGGCAAGTTGACTCAGTTGCACTGGTCAGGCACTCCGGTCAGTGCAGGGTCACTTGGTATCCTAGGTGCTCTGATCACGGTAATGACCCTGATGGGTGGAGACAAACTTGGCACCTAAGGGGGTATCACTTTTGTGGCGCCAGAGGGAAGTAGTGTAACAAAGTAGATGAACGATGAGGTGTGCTTGCTGGAGGAAACGCCTTGGATTAGGGCTCCCAGAGCCAGGATGTGCCCCAGAGACTCCCCAAGGAGGCGCAGTTAGAATCAGGTGTATTGCAGACCTCAGTGCACTTCCGTCTGCTCCCTGAGCCTCCACGGGCCCCTCTTCCCTAGTACGGGAATGTTTAAAAACCCCAGGAGGCTTGGGCGCCTCAGGTGTGGGTCAGCTTAAATCAGTTTACTGTAGTTTATGGGTGGTGGTGGGGATTAGGATCAAACCCTCTCCAGACCACGCTGTCCCATTCACTGGTAGCCAGGATGGGGAGCACGGGTGCAGGACTGCACATGTGGGGCCAGAGGGTAGCGTGCTGGGCCATGGCACCACTCAACAGCTAATTTCAGAGGCCTGGGTTCGAACCCACCTCCATGCCCCTGCCCATATGCGGCAGCGGTGACGGCTTTGCCGAAGGTTCGCAGTTCAGGGCATGCAGGTTTGCTGTCCCAGCCGGAAATGCAGGGAAGGTGTTGGAGCAGAGGCCAGATCAAACGCAAGGGCTTAGTATTGCGCCGTGAACCTCCCGCCTAGTGGTTCAGCCTAGGCCTGACACGGCCTCCGGGCTGACAGCTGGGTTTGCGCCAGGGAGTTTGGGATGTGCAGGTGGAAAAGAGACTGCCTCTCCACTTCCAGCTCTTAGGATATTGCAGTGTGATCAGGCAGCAGTTTGTGTTGTTGTGGGCCTCACATTAACCGCATGTACTACCTCTGTCCGAGGCAGCTCCGGCACGCGAGATGATCCGGCCAGTGCCGCGCCCCTGCTCCGCTGGCCTGGGCAGCGATCAAGGCAGTCACCTCCGTGGGCATGCATCCAGGTAAGAGGGAGGGAGCCAGGGCTGCATGTCCTCTCGTCTTAGTGTTACCAGTAGCTGCCACATCTAATGGCCATGTAGTACCACAACCAGCAGCAAGGGCCTGGGTCCGATTTCACCCCCATACTCCCCACCTGTGTGTGAAGCTCCTGCAGCGGCCCCACCAAGCTGGAAGTGCAGAGGAAACGCCAGAATAGGAATCAGGTGTGAGGGCCCAGCACAGTGTCGTCTATCATCCCCTTCACGGTCGAGCCTAGGCCCACAGTCAGAACCACATCCGGGGGAAGGGCGCGCAGATAGGAGGGCAGCAGCACTGCTATTCCCGGCTCACCTAATGTCTCCTGCTCCACCAGTCAATCGATGGTCCCCACGGGGGCTGCACCGGTGCTGCATGCATTTCCCGGCCTGGGCATCATTCAGGGCAGTCACAGCGGCGGGCTCACTCGCAGGCCCACCGGGGGCCGTTAGGAGCAGTCGGGCCATTTGCTAGCTTGCTCTAGCACCACCAGTCTCGTTCTCCCAGGTTTCACTGCAGTCCCGTTTGCAGGCGCAGCTTCCGATACATGGGCAGAACTTCCTGTTCAGGAGAAAGGAAATAGAAAGGGGGCCAGCATACATTCATAGTGACACAAGCCTCCGGAAGGCTGCCGTAAAATGTAAATTACTGCGCATGCTTCGGCACGAACTACTTTAAAAACAAGCCTTTGCAATGCAATAGGACTCGCATTTACGCGAGAGCTATTGCATTTGAAACAGGAGTGCGGGCGGGCAAAAAGGCACGAACGGGAGTGGGGGGTGGTGGGCTGATAAGTCACGGACTGCGGGAGGGGACGGGGGAGGCACGGGAACAAAATAGTGTTGACAGTAAAGGGGCCAGTAGCTATGGAAGGACACAAATGACGACATGGTCGTCAGGAGGAGGGTCGAACAAGCCTAAAACCAATGGGAAGGCATCATTTAGGACGTAAGCCAATACAAAAGATGGGCGGAGAGTGGGCGGAGCTTACACAGAGCTTCCATGCCATACTCAATACTGCATGCCTCGCAAAGCCATGGCAGCGCATGCGTTGCAAAGCTAGGCGAGACCTAAAAAGGAGCAGGTCATGATGGACAGCAGAAGAGAGAGAGTGGAAGGAGTGAGGCGGGAGCCGATACTGAAAGGGCCTTGACTAGTCAGAGGACCAGTCACAGGTAAGTGGGGACTGGGCCCATGCACTATGCTTACTATAGTAATGTGTGGTTTTTCGAAACCCAAAAATATTTTTTGCATTAGCCAATGATTTTTGCCAAAGACAAAAGGCTGGCAGCCAACGTCAGAACTATTGGCTTTGCCAATGCTTGTGTAATGTTGATGCTTTCTTGGAAATTCTTCCTTAAATGAACATCGTATGAGGTTCATAAAGGTGTTCCTCTGCTTTGGATCTTCGGATTTAGGCAAAATCTGTCCCCACGTGTCTTAGAGCATTTCATATTCAAATCATCCTCCAGTATTTGAGGACAACCTGTCCCGGGACATCAAAGCGCTGGAAAAACTGGACCAGGAACACCCCCTGGCCCTTACCAAGCGGCGTCTGGCCATTCTTCGGGGCCAGTTACGGGCTCATAGGACCAACAAGGCAGAGAACGCTCTTTTAGCATTGAAGCAACGATACTACGCAGGGGGGGACAAGGTAGGAACGGTCCTAGCGCGTCGCCTTCGGAAGCGGGCAGCAAAGGCTCACATTGCAAAAATAAAATTGGATGATGGCACGTGAGCTACCACTGAACCAGCCAAGCTAAAAGCCTTCTATGATTATTACACTACCCTTTATGCGCAGGAACCGCTTAATTCGGAACGGATCCAGGCAGTACTGGGGGAGTGCAGCTGGACTCCGATTGATGGGTATCATGCGCAACTTCTTGAAGACCCGCTTACTTTAGACGAACTTACTGGTGCGTTAAAAAACCTCCCCCTCGGTAAGTCTCCGGGCCCGGACGGTCTCCCGGTCTCCTTTTACCACACTTTTCTTCCGCAGATACAGGACTATATGCTTTCTCTCTAACTCTTTTTCGGATACTGGGGGACCCTCCACCTCTACAGCGCTGGCCGAGATCGCGCTTCTTCCTAAACCAGGGAAGGACCCCACGTTGTGCTCCTCTTTTCGCCCCATTGCGCTTTTAAACACGGATCTCAAACTTTTTACCAAAATTCTGGCCAAACGTCTTGATCCGCATTTACCTGGGCTTATTGAGCCTGATCAGGTGGGCTTCATTCGTCATAGTCAGGGCACGGATAATGTGCGGCGCATAGCTCATTTAGTCGGGAAGGCTCGCCATTGGAATATACCTGCATGCCTGTTGTCACTTGATGCTGAGAAAGCATTTGACCGGGTGGGCTGGACCTTTCTGCGGGCCGTTTTACATAACATCGGATTGGGGCCTCAAATGATTGCTAGGATCATGGCTCCATACCACTCGCCTCAAGCCCAGGTCAACGGCCAACTCACGGGCCCGATTTCTGTTCACAGGGACACCCGACAGGGGTGCCCTTTATCCCCCCTGTTGTTCGCACTTGTTGCCGAACCCCTTCCCATCCTGATCCGCCAGTCCCCTGACATCACTGGCATTGTTCTCGGAGGGGTGGATCACAAAATCGCTTTCTTTGCAGACGATCTTCTCCTTACGTTGTCTCGGCCACACTCCTCTTTGCCTGCCCTCCATGCGTTGCTCCGGACTTTTGAACTAGCATCGGGCCTTAAAATCAATCATGCAAAATCGTGGGCCTTGAATCTTACCATTCCGGCATCTGAGATCCCCGTGTTCCAGTCTCTTGTCCCATATCAATGGGCCTCACATTCCATCCGGTACTTAGGCCTTAACTTGACTTCTGACCTTAACACGTGATCACAAGCTAATTGGCAAGAATGTAAAAGGGCCGTGGTGGACGATTTACGGACGTGGAAATCTCTGCCTCTTTCCTGGCTGGGCCGTCTTAACGCCGCGAAGATTTATTCACACCTTTTCCGCCACACCAGATCCAGAACCTTCAGCGCAAGCTTACTAACTTTATCGGGGGGGGGGGCACTGGCCGCGCTTATCCAATAAAATACTTATGCTACATTGGGACGGTGGCGTGTAGACTTATATGGGATCTCGCCTGGCTCTCACGGGAGGCTCGGCCGCGCAGCGCCTATATGGCCATACCTACAAAAGCTGTATTGGATATCTGGGACAATTTGGCGTTATCCAGGGGCCTCACTTCTTTCCCTTCCCCTCACACTCACATTGCTCGCAACTCACATTTTCCACCTGCTTTGCATCCACACTCTTTTCAAGCCTGGTCCGAGGGGGGGTTGTCGGACGCTCCGGGAGACACCTTTAAATCCTTTGACCAATGCAAACGGGATTTCCAACTTTCAGAGGGGGCTCGATTACAGTATCTCCAAATCCGGCACTGGGTTCAAGCGTCGTCTTCCGCCCCGGAAGCCACTCGTCCTTTTACCCCCTTCGAACGGCTGGTGCGTTCATTTGATGAATCTAGGGGCCTGATATCCCGCACATATCAAATCCTCCAACATGGCCCTCGTCTTCCTCCTCACATATACCAGTCACGATGGCAGTCCGGCACTTCGGTTGATATCACGCCCAAACAATGGGAGCAGCTATGGCGCGACATTCCGAGGGTCTTTAACAGTATCTCCCAGAGGAAAACCGCTTATAAAGTCATGACACAATGGTATTGCACTCCCCATAGGTTACACAAGATGTTCCCCAATTCCTCCCCTGTTTGCTGGCGCTGTACGAGCGCTGCTGGATATTTTCTTCACATTTGGTGGCATTGCACGCTTTTGACCGCTTACTGGAAAGAGGTCCTCAGCCACATTAAACAGGTGATTGGCTACCCACTGCCCGAAACACCAGCTACACTCATTCTAGGCATCAAACCCACGAACTTCCTCGCCATGACACACAGGGACTGGCACCTTATTTTACACATGCTTGGCGCAGCTAAACAAATAGTAGCGTTATATTGGAAAAAGGCTGAAACGCCTCCAGTGAATGTATGGTTCACCCGTTTATGGCATACCATGGCAATGGAGCTACTCACAGCGCGACTACAATTCTGCGACACCAAATTTATGAAAATTTGGCAACCATTAATAGACTATTTTTGCAAACTTGACCACGCCCATCTTCAGCCTCCGAGGCTTCGAGCTCTGCACCTCTTCGAGGACCATGTGTCTCCCTCTGATGCGGGCAGACTCTGGGGGCCCAATAGTGAAGCTGTCTAATCTCTCCCCTGCTGGGTACTGTTCTGGCATGTTACTGTGACTTTGCTTGGACCCTCCCTCCATATGGTTCTCCCCCCTACAGGGGCTCGATTCCTTGTTGTGGGGTATCTTACGCACTTTGTCTACACTTCCCACATCCTCACCCTCCCAACGGGGCTTATCATCTGGCTCCGCCTCGCAGTTTGGATGCCTTGTCCCTCCCAGAGTACCGTCCTTTTTCAACTACTGCTTTGCAACGCACATGGTTTCCTCCCTTGTGTCTTCATTGGCCGACTTTTTTTTTCTCTCTCTTTTTCTAGGCATTGTTTATGTTGCGTCCTTCTCCTCCCTCTCTTTCCTCTCCCTTCTTCTGTTCCTCTCCTCTTCCTCTCCGCTTCTTTCCTCTCTTTCTATTTTCTCCTTTCTCATGATTACTTGATTGTTGTATTGTTCCTTTTGATTTGTTCTTTCAATAAAACAGATTTGAAACAAAAATCATCCTCCAGCAAGGCAGCTTCCAAAAGCTTAATGATGAAGGACTTCGTACATGGAGACAAAGGGTCTCTCTGGAGCCTGGAACGGAGAAGCTCAACAAGCTGAACTCTACACACACTTGAAATTTTATTTTCCTTTTATTTGAAGGTGGCTGGGCCCTAACCCCAGCACCATACCCCGTTAGACTCTTATGTTTGCGCTTTGCCTTTCTTTACGTTTGTTTTAATTTTTATTTATTTCCTCAGTATTGTCTGGGACAAGGGAGTTTGCTCCCAAGACACAGGAGTTGCTGAGTTCTGGTTCTCAACTTTATCCCTACCTAGCATTTAACATTGAGCGGTACCTAGTCTGGCCATCCAGGTTGCCACGTACCTTTCATCAAAGGAGCCTTTATATCAGTTGTTCCTGTGCTCCAAAGACGCCCAAAAGAAAAGCCTGTCTGCGTCCTGATTGCGTCGTACACCGGTAACCCAGCCCGTGGCACGGTGTCCTTTGGTGGCAACTTCAGCTACACTGCTTAGAACTCTTATCTCTCAGAGCTCTCAGTAAGTGTGATTCCACTTTTCAAGTAAATAGACTTCAGGGCCCCACATCCTGCCCACACAGCTTCTTTACCTCTACCTCTCTGAGGCAGGATGAGACCCTGACCGCCGCTGCGAAATATGTTACTCTTGGCGTTACAATGGTTCTCCTATCCGTTAATAATCTGCAGTGCTGTCTCCCTAATGTGCGTTCACTTCCTAAACATGCACTTTGTATATCTGATTTGATTTCCTCGTCCAGCTGGAACACCGACTTCCTTTCAGAGACTTGGCTAACTGCGTCTTCGGCTCCCGCTATTGCCTTGGCCCTCCCTAATGGTTAATCCATTGTCCAACTCTAATGGAGGTGGGATGGCATATTCTGTAGCTGCTTTTGCTGCTCTACATCTAGGATCGATAAGTTGCAAGGCTCAGAGGTTTTTGACCTTCTCACTCAGCGTTCGCCCCACATTTTCTTTTTCAGTGGCCCTCTTATACCGTAATGCAGAAGGGTAACCAATGTTGTTGCTGAGACCCTTATCCACAGATCATAAAATTTGCTATTTTTACTTTATCAGGAGATTTTACCATTCATCTGGACAATCGTTTTAACCTCTGCACTATATCTCTAAGGGGCTTATGTGTCAGCTCTTCAACTTGCCAACGGGTTGACCTTATTTTTTAACAATTAACTGTCTCTGTTGGTAGATAATCCTAACCCAATTACGTGGACAGAACAATCTGCAGTTTCATTTTAACTATGGTCCTCTACTGGTAAAGTATCAGATCGATCTGTTCCTGAAACAAGGTCAGATTTTAGACGCTATTGCAACACTGAATCAACCCTTTTAGCCTTTTCAGAGCATATCAACTCTGTCCTCGACAATGGTGGCACTGTTGCGTTTGTATTATACTAGTAAGAGATCCCGCAACAATAACAGAGACTCCCTATTTATGACAGTTAAAATACCTCAAAAAGGCAGATTGATCTGTGTCACCACATATAACACCATTTCGAACCTGGTCAGGAAAACTTAATAAAAACTGTGGATGAATATGGTATTTCTATAGACAAACCTAGCCAGCGGAGTGAGGCACATGTTCAAAGACGAGCTTAAAGTCGGATAGGAGAGGAGGCTGAGCTGTCGACGGTTAGTCCACTGTAACGTAGTCTTCTTTAAAGACTCTTTCCTAAATTGGAGCAGCGCTAGAATGGGCCTGAGTGATAAGGGGATGTTGTTCCAAATCCTGGGTGCATAGATGGAAAAGGCCTGTTGTCTTGATTTTTTTTCTTTTTTACACGTCCTAGTCTGCAGTCTGATGATGTCCTAGCTTCAGGTTTGCCGAGAACCACCAGAGATGGTGAGCAGGTCTGCAAGATAAGCAGAAGTGCTGTTTGTGATGGCTTAAATTGTGTTACTGGTTTTGAATATCGTGCAGGCTGGCAAGGATAGCCAATGGAGTTCAATCAGAGTGGGGGTGATGTGATCATATTTCTTCAGGCCCTGGATGAAGCATGTTGCGTTAAGTAGGATGCACCTAAGAGGCGCATTTCTTATAATCGCCTGTGCATCTTCCTTCTCTCTATATACGGATGCGACTACAGAATTGGTCCTCCCACACACTATACAGGACTATTTTCAGCACAGCTATGATTGTGTGAAGTAAAATGTACAGTCTATTTACACAAACAGACCTTGGATAACAAGCATGCTTTCTACCTCACTGTCTATTGTCTTGTTTAATCTATGTATCACTTGTGAGACACCACATTTTGAGGTTTGGAGTGCCTACACCAAGACTAATACCACCCGAGTGTGTTCCACTGGCATTAACCGTTTTCAATTTTAAATATGGTACAATTTTCTATTGAACCCTCCTTTATTGATAATGAACCCTGAATCATATCAAGGTACATATGCATATGTGCATGAGTGTGTGTGTGCATGCTATGTGCTAATCACTATAAACTGTGAATTGCAGCTGGATTCAGACAGAATTGACAGGGAACCTCTTGGTCCTGACTAAGCCCCACTGACTGCAACATGTAGACCCACAACACTGGTTCACTAAGCATCCTTCAGTGTCTCCAAGTTACAGCAAGTACCATTTTGTAACCTTAGTAGGGCAACCCCCAAATAAAGTACCAACGGGTTACACCTTAGGTTATTTTATTTTTCAACAACCAATCCCTAGAAATATTAAGAGCTCCCAGAAGTAGGAAGAGCCCATCCAGATGCATCATCATTCTGGATGAGAGACCAGATGATGAAGAACGCCACAAACAATCCATGGGTGAGGGTTACTAAAACAAAAACACTGAAGGGCATTTTATTACCAGGGTTTTGTGACTGAAAAGGATTATAGTTCCACCACTCTCTTGAATCAGTGGCCTTATATTTATTGCTGTCAGCCTCGTTATGATGGGTAAACCAATTCCCTAAATATTTCAACATTTTCAGTTTCCAAAGCAAGCACTACTGTGGAACCAGGCTCTCGTTGCAGCAGGGCAATGCTCCAAGGGTGAGCAAATGCTACTTGGACTAATTTGTCCTTAAACTGGAGACAACACCAAAATCATCCTGCAATGCAAGCATAACAGACAGCAATTTCGGGAATTTAAAGAAAAAAAATGTTGTCGGCATACAACAAGTCTATATGCCTACAAATGCCTAATTTCCATGCCCTAATCTAAGTGCTCCTCATAATGAGCAAGCAGCTTCCTTATCAGGGCAAAGAAAATTGGCAATGGGGTCATCCATCTTGGCCCCCACCTCGGTCCCAACTCGGAGACCATTCGTATTGTTGGACTGTTGCTGTCAACAGGAGACCAGCAGTCTAATCTAACTTATGATGTAAGAGCAAAATACAAATACCTCCAATACGTGGAACATATAATCCCAGCTCACTGCATTGAAAGCTTTCTCTAGATCAAGAGAAGCCATTGCATAGACATCATTGCAATCAGACAGTGTGTGCTGGAACACAAACATTTATATCACTGGCCACTCATACTAATATGTCTGTCGTATTAAGTCAGGATACCCAGAGACTGCTGCAAAGGGAAACAATTTTCAATTAATGGTTTCTAATATAACGTTTCAAGATGTGGCATTCTCCATTCAAAAGAACGTTTCCACACAATGTGGATGTCAGGCGGGCCTTGAAATTGTACCTCTACAACATTTCTCCCCTTAAACCTGCTACAAAACTGGTCTATACTTTTTGTGGGTCAGAGGCAGAGAAACATTGCAGTCGATGGATTGCAACAGTGTCAAAAGCAGTGGCCCACTTATCCATCTACATAAAATACAAATCTGTGATCTTGACGTTACACAATGAGCTTGGCAGCAGGCGCATTAACCCTCTATGCTACTTTATGAGTTAAAACAGTGATTGGACAAAACACAGAACTCTCCCAGAACTGCAGTAGCCACTAGAGTTATCTTACCACTATTGTTATCCCCTCAAAACTGCTGGGCACTCAAAGCTCACTGCAACAGGTATCTTAACACTGGAAGATATTTTAAAATGTAGCCTCTTTGTGAACAATTAAGTAAGCTTGAACACATTTTCTCTTACATATGTCCATTGCCAATTCCTTTGCAAAACATTTTTTTTAAGGTAAATGTATAAGTTGACTGTCAGTCATTGTTTTCAAGTTCCCCCCTCTCCCTAGTTCAAATAGATAAAAATGTTTAAAGCTCACATACTCTCCAACCTCGAATTCTAGCTTCTGGCCAGGCTGCCTGTCATGAAAATAGAATAAGATTATAAGAGCCTGTGAGATTGCGCTTCAGACCATACAAGATAAAGGTATGATTTCACTGCAGGAGAATCTCCCACCGTACAGTAAGAAGAAGCAGGTCAGTCCTGTTTTAGTGGCCTTGATAGCCGCAAGATATTTTTTTGTATATGTCCATCTTAGTAGACGCTGCAGTTAAATATCTAGTTAATTGCTTGAAATCAGCAGCTTTGCAAACAAGGGGATTAGCTAATTTTACATGTCATTGGTGGAATTTGGTCTTATAATTTCATCTGGCTGTCAAAGTGACCTCTGGAATCATAGGTCAAGCAATACTCAAGAGCCAGGGCATCAGGTTCAGCGAAGAAAGGGAAAAGAAACACTGCCACCATCTACATACAAATGTCCAGCTTCTAGGAAAACGTTAAAAGCTGCAGATGTTTCGAAAGCTGGCATAGTCAGGCCAGAGATCATGACTGAGTAAGCAACTGCAGATGTGCTAGAATCTCTTTGTATGATCTATTTTATCTGTGTAATTTTTAACTTGCCTTCCATTGGGTATGAACCTGTTTTACTTCTATCTCCTGAGGAATTGTGCTGGGGCTGCCATATGGGAGGGGAAGTGAGGATTTTGTTCGTGCATTTTTTGCACATATGAGCCGCCATTTTTTATTGTGCTCTAATTGCTACATCCAGCCTGCCTTAAATGAATGTCGCGGTGCAGATGCGCACCAGATGCGCACAGCGGGCACGCCAAAGGCAAGCCCGTCCGTGCCCCTCCGGGTCCAGGGGGTGAGTATGCTGCTCATGTCCTACCAGATAAGGTATTTTATTCCTAAATTCAATTATTAGCTCTCCACTTCTCACTACCTGAACCTTGTTTGCACGCCATTGACCCCAGGCTACGTTTTGTCCTGCAACCACTGTGATTGGTCTGTTCAGTCCGGACCGAATCAGCCTCGCATTCCCCTCTTCTCCACCTCTCACCTGGCATTTTGGCCTGCAGAAAGAATTGCCGTTCTTTGGCTGCCCACAAATTTGACCTCTTCTGTCTCTTGACTGACTCAAAGCCAGTTGTATTATTTGTTACTGAGACATGGTTAACTAAGGACTCTGGCCCTGATGTGGTTCAAGCCCTCCTGTCGAGTATCACATTATAAGACGAGACAGGCAGGGTAAAACTGGTTATGGTACAGCGATTATATACAGGGAATCGCTAAAGTGTCAAACTGTGTGACTTAATATTACGGGTTCTGATAGTCTGCTCTTCTCGTTAACTCTGTCCCACCTTTACATTTTCAGGCATACTTTTGTATAGACCGCCCGGTCCATATACTCAATTTTTGCAGGCCCTTCATGAAGTAATTGCCGGATTAGCCATGGACAGGCCCAACTTCACCTTACTTGGTGATTTTAATCTTCATTTGGACGATATGAATGATTGTGCATCCAAAACCCTCTTACATGACATGGCTGCTCTGGAGTTGAGGCAGTTGGTAGAGAGCCCGGGTCATGACATGGGTCACAACATCAACCTTGTTTTTAGCAATATCCATAAACTTCAAGTCCAGACCCCCCTTCATTTAACCTGGTCAGACCATTTCTGGATTCCTTTTTTTCTTACCAAGTCTCCCTTATATGGACCTCCCCCGCCAGCCAGGCGGCAGGAGCGTCCTTGGTCGAAACTCCATTGCGAAAACTGGTTAAAGGTTCTGAAAGCATCTAAACCGGAGCTTTCTGATCAAGCTGTGGTGGCCACTCTTCAGTTCAATGAGTGGTTGAAGAAATCATTGGACGAGGTCCTTCCTGCAAGGTGGCGGAAAAACACCCAGTGGGCCCATAAAGTCCCTTGGTTCAATGACAATCTATTGCCTCTGAATAAGGCAGTGTAAGCATCTGGAAAGGAAATGGAAAAGGACCTATGATGAGACTTGTAAATCCACATACAGGAAGTACATTAGGTTTTATCATGCAGAGATTAAATCTGCTCAAGTCGTTTTCTTCTCCAATAACATTGTTAATTCCTCCAACTCTCCCAAAGAGATCTTTAGGATCCTTATAAAAAATCACTGACTTGCCAATCGCCAGCTCTTTCCCAGTTGCCTCCGTGGAGCATAGCAATGATTTGGCTTTTTTTTTCCAGAAGAAAATCTTGGATATCTATTGATCCTTTCCAGGTAACGCCTACTTGGGTGGTTTCCCGTTGTAATGAGCCCCCCTCTAGTTGCCTAGAAGGCTCACTTACAATATTTCCTATGCTCACCGTTAACCTGGTAAGTGATCTTTTAAATACACTAAAACATGGCTCACCTTTGGATCCTGCTCCTCCCCAGATTTTAAGGCAAGGCTAATAATGCATTATTCCTGTACTGATAGAGCTGTTAGACATTTCCCTAATTTCTGGGCAGGTCCCCCAGCAAAGAAAGCATGCAATAGTTAAGCCGCTGCTCAAAAATCCTAATCTGGATCCCTTTTGTCTGAGCAATTTCAGGCTAATCATCTTGCTTTCTGGGGCTTCCAAGCACTTAGAAAAACAGGTCCATGGAATTGTGTCTTCTTTTCTCGAATCAAAGGAACTTCTCCATCCCACCCAAATGAGGTTTCCGACCTAAACACAGTACATCAGGGAAGATCAGCGGCCATTATTCTATTACACCTTAGTGCCGCCTTCGCTACTGTGGATCATCATACTCTCATTCAGAGAGTCTCAAGGGCTGGTGTTGAGGGCAGAGCACTAGAATGGCTCGCCTCTTTTGTGGAAAATCGTTCTTTCCAGGTCTTGGATCAGTCTTTTTATTCAACTACTGTTCTCCCGAGCTTCCTCAAGGCTCCTCCCTGAGCCCTGCTTTGTTTAACCTTTATATGCTCCCTCTGGCCTAGATCGCCCATCCATTTGGTCCGTCATTGATTTCATATGCTGATGACACTCAGTTGGGTATTTTAATCTCTCCTAGTCCGAGTTCCAGTCACCCTTCTCTGACCCCATGCCTCCAGGCAGTAGACAGTTGGATGGCTTGCTGCAAATTAAAGCTTAATGAGGACAAAATGGAAGTGATGCTGCTCTGTAATAACTTTGCTATCAACCTTCAGAGTCCCCTACCTACGTCTCGAGCAAGCTGCCAGTCCCAAAAATCACAATAAAGAGCCTTGGGATGTGGCTGGATGTCAGTCTCATGATGGACCATCAAGCAACAAATCTTGCTGCCACTTGCTATGGCATCTTGAGACTGCTGAGAAAAGTTTTCAACCTTCTCCCGTTCTTAGCTAGGAGATGAATCATTCAGGCCCTTGTGTTGTCTCACCCTTGATTATGGAAATGCCCTATATCTCGGCTCGCCCCGCTATGTCATTAAAAAGCTGCAAGCTGCTGACTGTATAGAATGCTGCTGCCCGACTTTTAATGAAAATCCCCAAATACCAGTCTGTTAGGACGACTCTCAGGGATCTCACTGGCTACCGGTATAACAATCAATCAATCAGGGTTGGTAAAGCACAACTACTCACCTTTGAGGGTCTCAAGGCGCTGGGGGTGTAAGGGGGGGCAGCTCCATAGTCTGCTGGGGTCATCCGAAGAGCCAGGTCTTGAGGTCCTTCCTGAACTGGGGCAATGTGGGAGATTGCAGGAGGTGGAAGGGTAGGGTGTCCAGGCTTTGGCTGAGAGGTAGGTGAAGGACTTTCCTCCCGTTCTAGTCTTGTTGATACGAGGGACAGTGGCCAGAGAGCTGGGCTGATCGCAGGTGTCTTTTGGGTGCGTGGAAGGAGAGGCTACTGATCAGGTATGCGGGTCCGGTGTTGTCAAGGGCCTTGTATGCGTGGGTGAGGAGCTTGAAGGTTATTCTTCTTTCAACTGGAAGCCAGTGGAGATTGCGCAGGTGTTGGGTGATGTGACTGCGACGGGGGATGTCGAGGATCAGTCTGGCTGCGGCATTCTGGACAGTCTGGAATTTGTGAAGGAGTTTCTTATTGATTCCGGCGTAGAAAGTGTTTCCGTAGTCCAGTCTGCTGCTGATGAGTGCGTGACATTTTTTCTGGATTCGGTTGGAATCCACCTGAAAGTCTTTCGGAACATGCAGAGGGTGTTGAAGCAGGTCGAGGATACGGCGGTGATCTGGCGGTTCATTGTGAGCAATGAGTCTAGTATGATGCAGAGGTTTCGAGCGTGATCCCTCGGGTTGGGGGGATTTTCGAGGATGAGGGCCACCAGGAGCTGTTCCATGCGGAGTGGCTATAGCCAAGGATGAGGACTTCTGTCTTTTATGAGTTGAGTTTCAGGCAGCTGTTCTTCATCCAGGTGGCGACAGCTTTCATCCCTTCTTGGAAGTTGTGCTTGGTGATCTTGGGTTCGTTGGTGAGGGAGAGGATCAGCTGGGTGTCGTCAGCGTAAGAGACGATGTTGAGTCTGTGGTCCCTGGTGATGTTTGCGAGGGGGCCATTTAGACGTTGAAGAGGGTGGGGCTGAGGGAGGAGCCCTGGGGAACTCCGTAGTCGGTTCAGAGAGGTAGGGAGGGAGTCCGAGTGCAATTTAAGACACTGTGCATTATGCATAGGGCAGTCAACAATAAAGCGCCCCCTTTGTTGAGACAGTTAGCCTCCCCATACGGGCCAGGGAGAACCTTCAGATCATCTTCAGCTCGCACAGATCCCGATGGGGCGGGTGCTCCACTTTATTTTTGGCTCCTAAACTTTGGAACGCCTTGCCGCTGGATCTGCGCTCAATAGAGCTCGAACTTCCCTTCTATAAAGCTCTGAAGACTTGGCTGTTCCATGACCGATTCCCTTGCAGCTTATCACTCTACTGTGTCTGTTGCATCCCTGAGAGGCCTCCGGCTAGCCATGTGCAATACAAAAACGCTTGACTAGACTCGAGAGAACCCGGAGTGCCAGCACAACTTAGAGGAGGTGATAACCCCAATGATGCACCAGGTAAAAAGCTAAAGCACGAAACAGGTTCTAGCGCACACTGTCTGCCCAAGATGTTGGGGTAGATGGGAAGTGAGGTAATGCACAGTTGAACGAGGGCAAGGGGGAAACCATAAACGGTATGCATTCACAGTAGCAGTAGGTGTGTACAGCTTTCATTCCGACCAACCCGAAAAGTGTTTTAATGGCCTAGATTATGACGGTGCCAAGTGACAGGGTGTTAATCAGAAACGGCATGATGTGTAAATATACTGATTTTAATTGTTTTTTTATTTTTTTATTTTTTATTTTTAGAAACTTTATTTTTCGATTTTTCACAAAAACAATACATCGGCATCAAATAAATACGTATGCATACATTTCGTTGATAGCAATTATAGTCGCATGAGACACAAGGCCGCACCAAGAAGGGAAGGGACAAGGGGGACAGAAGAATCATCCTTAAACATGTCGCTGCGGGGGGTGGGGGCGGCAAATAAGGCACCCCTACCCAATGTGGACCCCATCAGAACTAGGCGTCGCGTTCCCCACTAGAAACATACCCCCCCGGTTATATCTGCATCACTCTGCTCACTAGCAGTAACATCCCGTGAGGACGGCTCCCCCTCCGCTAACCCAGTGGCACACAGGACCCGCCAAGCCATCAGGTCATCCTGCAATTTCTCATCCCGTCGGGTATGTTTCATGTGGGCCTCTTCAACCAGCGGGACCACTCTCGAACATCTTTAAGCCAAGCAGGAAGTTCAGGGGCCCTCTGCCCCATCCAAGTTATTGCCACCCTGCGCCTGGCAAGCACCAACATTAACTGTAAGAGTTTGTAGGGGAGTTTCTTCCTCTTGGGCCTGCGAACCATCGCGAGTAAACATTGCAAGGGATCGAGAGCCACCCGAAGCCCCGTGGCGCTTACAACCCTAGGCACCACCCCCGACCAAAACTGCGCAACCAATGGGCAGTCCCATGCCAAATGTAAAAAGCCTGCATTCTCTGCGGCACATCTAGGACAGCCAGCGCCCCTGCTACTGTCAATGCGTCTCAGTGACACCGGGGTAAGGTAGGTGCGGTGTAGGTAATTAAAGTGTGTTAGCTTAAATCTGGCATTGCATGAAACGGTGTGTGTAAGGGAGCCTATGCGTGCCCACTGTGCCTCCTCCAGCGGGGCAGCAAGGTCCCTCTCCCAGGCAACCCTAGACGGCGGGACCGGGGGTGGAATCCTGCTTCATCGCTTTATATAGGAGGGAGATCAAGCCGCGCCCCTGCCGCACGTGAGCATAACATCCAGTGTATGCGTCAGTGGTGGAATATCTGGGTACTGGGGCCAGGTGATTTTCACTACATCTTGCATACCCCTGAAATGCAAAAATTGGCCTTGTCCAAGGCCAAAGTTCTCCACCGCCTGCTCGTAGGTGATAAAGGTTTCATTAGGATATAGATCGGCGAGAACCTCGCATCCTCCCTCCCTCCAGAGTCGGAAGGACATATGACGTGCCATAGCTATAAATGGAGCCAGTATCCAGAGCGAGAGCTCCCTGTGAAAGGGCGCCCTTCGAAGGACCCTCTCAACAAAACGCTGCCATATGCCAGCTGTATGTCGCACAGTATAGGGGAGATACACATCTGATCCCGCACCCTGCATCAGTGCCTCCTGCAGTGTCTGGGTATCTGCCCCATCAAGCAAAAGGCGCTTCTCCCAGTTATCAGTGTCGGTGAACCAACGGGCCGCATGTTGGAGCTGGGCGGCATAATAGTATAGGTCAAATCGAGGGGCTTCGAGACCGCCCTCCTCGTAACTACGGACAATGGTGCGAAGGGCTACCCTAATGCGCCGACCCGCCCAGAGCAGAGATGTGAGCAATGTGTTGAGAGTTTTAAAAACACGAGGTGGCAAAGGGCAAAGTGAGTTCTGTAGCACATAAAGTACCCTGGGGAGCATCACCATTTTCGAGATGGCCAGACGGCCCATCAGTGAAAGTGGGAGAGTATTCCAGAAACGCAGGGACTGCCGCAATGCCGTAGTGACGCGGTCCACATTCCGGACCAGCGCCTGTTCGTCCGTCAGGGTCACCTGAATACCTAGGTAACGGAATGCCGTCCGCTCCCAACGCAGTTCCAGATCTGGCAAATCCTCCGAAGGCACCGCCGCTAGTCCTGCCAATGGGAAAACTAGGGATTTGCCACGGTTCAGCCGCAATCCAGAGACCTCACCAAACCGATCCAGGTGGTGCAACAGCACCGGCAGGGCATCGCGGGGAGAGGCCAAGTAAAACAAGGCATCGTCCGTGTACAAAGAAATGACGTGAGTCATGTCTCCCAGCTTAATACCCCACTGCGCCATATCCGCTCTAATCCGGACCGCGAAGGGCTCTATAGCCAGGGCAAACAAGAGTGGGGAGAGGGGACACCCCTGTCGTGTACCCCTCCCGAGTTGCCACTCTTCGGACCGCGCGCCCCCGAGCTTAACTCTAGCGCATGGGGCCGTGTATAAGATACGAACCCAGCGACAAAATAGGGGGCCCATCCCCACAGCACAGAAGACCTCGAGAAGATATCCCCAATCCACTGTGTCAAAAGCTTTGGCAAGGTCAATGGAGACCAAAACCATCTGCTCCTCCCTGTCCCGCACCTCATGCAAAATGTGAGTCAGTCGCCGTAGGTTCATGGCCGTGTTGCGTCCCGGTATGAACCCACATTGATCCTCGTGGATTAGGCGGGCCATATGCGGCGCTAAGCGAGATGCCAAGAGCTTGCAAAGGATTTTTATATCCGTATTAATCATTGTAATCGGCCGATACGATGAAGGCTCGTGTGCATCTCCCCCTGGTTTCAAGATCATACAAATTTCCCCGTGTCATACTTGGTGGGAGGATTCCTCGTTTGAAGGCCTCATTGTAGACTTGCAGGAGGAGGGGGGGCAGAATATCGGGGAATGCTTGGTAGAACTCGGGCGGAAAGCCATCACTACCCGGAGATTTGGCCCGCGGGAGATGCTTCAACGCGGATTGAACCTCACATAGCTTCAGTGGCTCAAGAAGTTCCTGCCGTGCCTGTTCAGACATGGTAATCAGGGTCAACCCATGTAGATATGGGAGATAAGATGCCTCCCCTACCACAGGATCCGCGGTATATACTGCCTGAAGATGTGATTGAAGGACCCGCAATAATCCCACCTGTGAATGCACCAGGGCCCCAGTGGAGTCCCGTAAGGCCTCAATCGCAGCAGGAGCGTGTTCTCGGCGGAAGATCCAGGCCAAGAGACGACCTGATTTATCCCCTTCTCTGTAAAGGCGCTGTCTGTATTGCGTGAGCGTGTATTTATCAAGCCTGTCTAAGATGTCATGGATGCGCTCCTGGATCTCTCGTTCCCCATCCCTCTCGGGTGCGTCAGTAACTGTCGAAGTCTGTACCTTCAACAGGCGGCATTCCTCGTCTTGAAGCTCTTGTTGGAGCTGCTTCCGAACCCCATACAAAGCAAAACCAAAGGGGATGATGGACGGAGTGTTGAACATTGCAAGCACTCACCCCCAGTCAACTGATCTGGGTTTAATCCATCATCATTCTTTAGCTCACTCCGCCACCCCAGTTCAGACATGGCTATATGCAAATCAGTCTGACCCTGTGCCTCATGGGAACAGTCCAGCCCGAACTGCCAAGCCATGTCTTCCCTGGACCGGAAACAAGCACCCTGGGACCGGTTTCGGGCTCACAGCCCTCATCAGCCAGGCTATCTTGAATCCAGTGGCAAAGTGAGCAAAGGACCCACGTCTGGGCATACCCTGCCAACTTAGGGCGAACGAAGCAAAACCAAAGGGGATGATGGACGGAGTGTTGACATTGCAAGCACTCACTCCCAGTCAACTGATCTGGGTTTAATCCATCATCATTCTTTAGCTCACTCCGCCACCCCAGTTCAGACATGGCTATATGCAAATCAGTCTGAACCCCATACGTCACACTCAGACATGCCCCTCTCACTACCGCTTTCAGGGCCTCCCATTTGGTGGCCTGCAATAGGTCTGTCCCACCCCAATTGAGATTGACGTAATCAGTAAGGGCAGTCTCTACATGGTGCCTCCCCACCTGATCCTCAAGAATCTCTGCCTGCAACCTCCAAGTCCGCGGGCGGCATCTCGGGGCTCCCCACTCCATCACGCATGCCACAGGGGAATGATCAGATAGGAATCGCGCTAGATGGGTCACCTCCAGAGACATGTTGGGATCGGGATTCGCGACTAAAACCCTATCGAGGCGGCTATATGTGTTATGAGTAGATGAGAAGCAGGTGTAGACTTTCTGGGTTGGGTGTCTTTGACGCCATACGTCTTGGGCCCCTAGATTCCCCATGACCTCCCGGAGTTTCACAGTCATTCTGGGTTTCGTACCAGTGCGGGAGGGAAATCTATCCAGGACAGGATCGAGAACACAATTAAAATCTCCCATCCAAAGCAGTGGAACCTCTAGTTCCGATACCAGGACTTCCTGCAGGGACTGATAAAAACCCGGGTCATCCGTGTTCGGCGCATAGGTGTTCACTATGGCAACGTCTCGACCATCTAGCTTGGCTCTGAGGAGCAGGTACCGCCCCTGGATATCAGCTTCCACATATTGGACGGCTAGAGGAACCCCGGGCGCCACCCACACAAGGACCTCTCTAGCATAGCTCGAGAAGGAGGAGTGAAAGAGCTGGCCCCGCCACTTCTTTGCCAGTTGTTGAGCCCCTTCGTCCGTGAGATGAGTCTCCTGAAGGCATGCTAATGAGACCTAATGTCTACGAAGGAAAGACAGGACCCTGTACCGCTTGGTGCATGTACCCAGCCCCCTCACATTCCAGCTTAAAAATGTAAACCCCATAGTGGTTGTAACGCCCAATCCCCGGGCAGACCATGCCCCACGCAGCGATCTACATGCTGTGCCTCAACTGCAATGCATACGATGCCAACAAAAACCCAACAAAACCCCTTAAAGCCCCCCACCCACGAGCAATTTACTGTCAACCAAACATGCAGAAATGCCCTTCCCGTGCTGGTGCCAGGACGTGCACAGCGATCCCATGAGCCCAACAGGGCCTAACTCCGTTTATGAATGAAAGAAACCCCCCCCCCTCCCCAAAGACCGACCCCCGACCAGAACCAACCGCTCATGTCCTGGATGTATGTCCCGGGCCACCTAACTAAAATCTGATACACATAGTGCAGAACAACGCAAGCAGCGGAGCCCAACAGGTACAGCCATCGTCATCCCTGTGATCTCGGCGAGATCTCTGAAATCCCCAATGTGTCATAATCCCCGATCCCTCCCAGCCCAGCCCCAACCACCCCAACTTTGGGAAGAACAACAGGATAACAGCCAGGGGGGCCCGCAAGGAGCCCATGTCCGAAACAGGAAATGCACAGGCAATGTACAGGTGCGGGACCGGCAGCGGACCCCCCTGAGCCACATCCACAACCACGGAGCTACCACGGACCAACTGCCGGCGTTACATAAAGTGAGGCAGAGGTCCCCTGTGTACTCAGGGTGGGTCCGCAGCAGCAGGAGGCGGATCCATAATAGTTTCTGGGATCACTTGATTAGTGGGTAGAAGGGTGTCCGGCACCAAGCTCTCCCCAGGCGGTCCCACCATCGTCCTCGGGGGAGAAGCATCCGAGTCCGAGGAGTCCACACGCAGAGCACCATCATTCCCCACCGTGATCCGCTGTCGTTCCTCCCTGGCGCCGGCCATGGCCCGGCCCCCACGTCTGCTGCTGCGTCTTCTCCTGGGTCTGGTCCCCCAGGTACTCCGGGAGTCCCCCCGCTCACGCTCGGGGAGGGCCCCCCCCCCGGACCTCGAGCCACTCCCATACTTCCTCCGGTGAGTCAAAGAATTGAGCCTTTCCCTGGGAGATCACCTTGAGTTTCGCAGGGTACAATAGCATGTACTGCAGACCAAGTTCACGGAGCTTTTGTTTAACGCCCAGATAGGATTTTCGCTGTTCCTGAACGTGGCGGGTGTAATCAGGATAAATGGATATTCTTGCGCTATCGTAAGTGAGGTCCGTTGCCTCCCTAGCGGCTTTCAGGATACAATCCCTGTCCCGGTAGTTCAGGATCTTAGCAATGAGGGCCCTAGAAGGGGCCCCGGGCGGAGGCGGAGGGGTCTACGCCCTATGGGCCCGTTCCACCACAAAGACCGCAGACAGTCCCGTGGGGCACAGCTTCGTTCGGATCCATTCCTCTAAGAAGCGCTCCGCGCGTTCCGGGATACCCAGGACCCTGATGTTACTGCGTCAGGCCCTGCCCTCCGCCTCCTCCGCTCTGCGCTCCAACGCACCGGTCGTGGTGGTGAGTTGGGTAACCTGGTGTTTCAGGGAGGCCACCTCCCCCTGCAGCTGGACGATGTCCCCCTCTGCCGTAGAGACCTTATCTGCCACCTTCCGCAGATCCGCCCGCAGTAGGTTCACATCGATGGACACTGTCTCTATTTGCTGTCCCAGGGCGGTGTGAGAGCCCCGTATAGCCTCCAGCAATTCGGCTCGGGACGGTTCAGTGTGGGTGTCTCCCTCGCTGTCGAGGCCGGTCTGGCGAGTGATCCTCTGTGTAGGGAGGCGCTGCGTGGTGTACTGCGTGATCGTATTAGGGTTAGAGGCGCGTGGGGGCTTAGCCTTACCCATGGTGCAGAACTCAGGCCGTCGAGTGTGGTGTTCACCTGGCCCGGTCCGGTCTTGTAGGGTAGTCTCTCCCCCTCCGCCGACACAGGGAGCACAGCAGAACAATCCGGGGTCCAGCGAACCAGCGGCACTCCCCAGGACACCCACTCTGGGATGGCGTCAACCACGGGAGATCAGGCCGGGTAATCCGGCTCCCCAGGGTCACTTCACTTCATCAGCGCCAGGTCATCGACGCGGGCCCTCTGTATATCCACCGCCGGGGTCCATGCCACCCCTCCCGGCTCCAGGATCACTGTACGGAGTGCCCCGAAAGAAGGGCCAGACACCTCCGCCGTCACTCAGGAGGGCACTCCGCGACCAAGGGTGGGCCGGACAGGAACCCCCACTCCACTCACACTGCGCACCGTGGCAGGCCGGCCCTCACCTCCACGCCCGCCACTCACCGGGTCAGCGCTGCCAAATAGCCGGTGGGAGGAGTGCGCGACTCCAGCGCCCCCCAGACGGCCGCCGTGCGTCGTCGCAGGCCTCGCAGCTCAGGACCTCCCCGCAGGGCCCCAATCACGGTCCACTGCTCAATGTGGAACCAGGCAGGCAGGCACCGCCTCTCCCGGGGCTAGAAAGATTCCGCCAGGCCCCGAGGCCCCCGTAGGTTAAGGCCCGGCGCCCGTCAGCGCGCCGCACAGGCCTCCAGCCCGCAGGGCCGTGTCGCGGGGATCAGGGCCAGCACCCCACCGGGAGCCTCCGGCGGACAGGATCGTCGTCCGGGCCGGTCCGATGGCCGCAGCACAATGTCAGGGGGAGCTCCCCCACTCAGGGCCCGAATCCCGCTCACGCGAGCAAAGGCCGCATCCCCGGCCTCTCGTAGGTGCGGTCAGCCGGAGCACCAGCCGCCGGAACGATTCCGGCGTCTCCAGGTCGGACCTGGCTCCGAGACGGGTCCGGAGCACCGCCGCTCGATTCAGGGCTCCAGGCGCTCAGAGAGTGCTGTTGTGGGCGCCCGTAGTAGGATTTCTCAGGATTATTTGCGGCTGGCAGGTCGGGAGCCGAAGGAGCTTACGTCCTGTCGGCCATGTTGCTTGGCCACGCCCTTAATTGTTTTTTTAACATCAAATGCGGTTTCCATTTATTGAAGGAGGAGATGCATTCAGTGTACGCTGCCAGGCTATCGGAGACTGAACTAGATCTCTGCATTGTCCACATATAGCTGGCGCCTGCATCTTATGCATCTTATGACTCCAAGTACCACCTTTGTCGCTGTAAGAGTCCAGAACGGCACAGTGTCCCTTAGACTTTTTACTTCGTAAAGCCACACAAGCGCTATCCTTATCCACCTCTAGACTCTGCTAAGTGCCTCATTTGTGAGTGGCAGGTGTGATTTTAATGGTAAAGAATAGTGAAATGGCTCGGCATTAGGCAGAGAGTTATTATGATCTTCAGTGGGTAATTATGGCATTAACGGAGATGTTAACAGAGTGGCGGCTGGCATGGATCGGGGGTAGCGGGCAGGGTTTGATTGGGATCATAATTTGGCCCAGGCACTGTCAAAAAAATGGCCCACATTCACGAGGCGTGCCCTTTCACGAAACACCCTCAGAGGTCAAATTTGTAGAGAAATGTTTGGTAAATTAAGCATTTTAAAGCTTAAAGAGCCAGTAACATTGCTAAAGACCTTGAGCACTGCAGTTTTGAAAACTGAATACTTACATGCAGTCTTAACGCCCTGCACAATGTAGTTAGATACTCTTTCCCAACTAGCTATGTCCTTGACTCTGATCATCACATAAACCAGATATCTAGTACAAAGTCATGGGGAAAGGGTCAGACTAGAATCTTTGGGAATAGAACATGTAATAATAAAAGTAAGAGGAAGAGCAGCTCTGAACCTATGCCTTGGAGAACAAAACCTCTAATGACAAACAGTAAAGAAATACATTTGCAAATCAGCCATAAAAACATTTTGCAAAACACTCAAAAGAAATGAAATCTACCTCACTCACAAATTTTGAGAGGTGAAGTAGAACTAGAAATCAGGTTGTGATAGGTGTGATGGGGAAAGACATAAGGGAAAGACGGAAAGATTGGGTATCCAGAAGAAAAGGTACATAGCTATAGAAAGAGGAAGTGGTAGGTAGATAATGAGTGTAAGAGATATAGCTAATAATTTGTGGTCATGGAAAGCACATGCAAACCTGCAAAGTGAACCTTCTTCACTTTTCCAAAGAGAATGTGTATCAAATGCCACACAGAATTCAGAAGAAGCAATAAACACCCTCTGTTCTCAGAATCATGGTTAAAGTGACCTGAAGACAACTAGTGATATTGTTTTACATATTCCATCTGAGTAACAATCTCTCACAATTCTTCACATGCCCCTCCATGTGTAAGACATATGCTGTAGCACCAAATCTGAAGCACGCTCTGTGGGCCACATACATGAAAACAAAACACAATCAACCAGAAAAAGTTGTGCATACCAAATGGCCCTCCTCTTGCAGGCAGAATAGAGCCACGTGTTTAGGCATAACAGGGCCGAAGCCCTTAAACAGACCCGAGGCAATTATCTTGCAGAAAAACTCCTCTATGGATGGCAATAACCATAGAAAATCAGCAACAAGGACATATAAACTCAACATGCTAGAAAAGGCAATCCTGCTGCACAGAGAAAGAAGTGTCAAGTTTGCAAACTTTGCTTAGGCCTCGAGCAGGGCCCAGCTTAGAATGAGGCTCATACAGTTCTCTTTTGAGAAAGCACATTACACAAAGTCTTAAACATATCCTGAAATCAACACACACACACATGTTGGCACATTCCAGCCTAGGACCTAAAACAGAGTCCAGTCAGAATGTCCTTCAGACTACAGCCAAAAACTAACCAAAGGTTACGAACTAATATTCCTGGCATATGGTGAAATAAGTCCCTTGTCTGCATTTTGGATGAGACCTTTAAAATAGAGCGACAAGGTTTACTGGCACACAAATGAATCCGTTTAATTGTGCAAAAAACTGGTTAAAAAACAATCCATAAAAATAGTTGATACAGTTCCTTCTTGCTACAGAGGAAGGGATCGGCTAGCAACACACTGCATTTCTGGGTGCTGGATGTGGTAAGTCAGTAAAGCTTTGGGGCAGACCTACTGCACTGAGCCTAGTGCAGAATTTTCTGGATGTGGTGGGACCACTATTGAGGAGCACTAGATGTGGCTTTCAGTACTGCTCTACTCAGCCTGCTTTCGTCAGCCCTGTGGAGAGTGAGGTGCCAAGGGGATTAGATGGCCCTCTTGAGTTGGAGCTTAGCCTTGTGGTGCATCTGGATAGAAGAGTAACTGAATAGAAAAGGCTGGAAGAACACTCTGTAGTTCTGCATGGGAGGGTCAGGACTGTCTTCTTCCTAAGACCCAGGAGTTGGACTGGGCCACTGAAGTCCTAAACGTGGATTCCTTCCTCCTGGGAAGGATAGGAAAAGGTTGGGGGCCTAAAGAGGTGAAGATGTAGGCTGAAGCAGCAGCCTGTTGAAGCAGGTTTTCTGGGCACCTGAGGGCTGGGCAAGTCTTTGCTTTGACCTCCTGCTGCGACTTCTTGAGAAGATCCTCCTGCTGATGGGCGCTGGAGAGTCCAACTTGAAGTTGTCAGATGCAAGCTGCTGGCCAGCTGCTTTTATGTCCCTCGCCTGGCTAACGTGGGAATCAGGAGGCTGGAAGGAATTTATGAATTCTCACCCCACTTCAATCCAGAAACTGCATCTTACTGGCAGACTAAGAAAGGGGGTGTGGTCAGAGCAGTGAGACAGATACCCATTGACCTGCTGTTTTTCCACTCATGCTGGCAGTGAAGGAGGGGTGTGACCATATGGGGGTCATGCAGGGAATTAGAGAGTCCCTTTCTGCAGGGGAGGAAAAGCCACAAACATCACCCAACAAGATCCCCCATTGCAGGCTGAGGAGGGACTCACTTGAAAATATGAACACAACGAAATGTTATCTTAGTGCAATCTTAGACTCTCCCTGAATAACAAAAACAACATAGAAGTAGAATGGTGCATCCAACAAGAGGTACAGATTGGCTTGTGTCAGAGCGCAGCCTCCACAATATAGGAAATCCAGACAGTGAGGCACTAATGGGAATTAAATGGAAATTTTGCATCAGTGTTCACTGAAATACTTAATTTGTCCCTATGTGAAAAATAAGACATTAATTACCTTCTGACCAGGCGGGCAAGGTGAAATGGCCTGACTAGGATTGCCACTTGGATGGTTTGTTACTAGCCTGGCTGGTATTTTCCTTTTCTGATGTGTCCAAAATGAACCTAATCACCCAAATCCGGTATTTTTTCAGTATGTACTTTGAACAGTAAACATAAGGGAAAGCATCTTAAAATGTGTATGTGGCTGAATGCCGCCTTGTAAATAAGGCACCCTTTCATGCCGCAACACCCACTGATTTTGACGCTGCCCCCTATTTACAAGGGTGGTGTGAATAGAAGGCAGCGCCAAAATAAGACCAGGGAAAACCTGGTCTTAACATGGTGAAACGAGGAGAAATACTTTATTTCTCCTCATTTTTGGTGTTTCTAGGTGTGCTGCACTGTGCAAAAACGCAAAACGCCATGAAGGATTGTTTATGCAGGAAGGTGACCCTTCCTGCACATAAAAAAACATTTTTAAAAAATGACTATTTGCAACTTCTGTGTGCTGCACAGTGCAGTACACATAGAAGTTTCAAATCACAATTTGTGATTGTTTATGTGCAGGAAGGGACACCTTCCTGCACATGAACAATCATTCCCTCAATGCAGGCACCCTTGCTCTATAGTGCAAAGGTGCCTGCATTGGCGCTAAGCATCTCAATTTACCGCCAGCGCTAGGTAAAAAGCAGGGATGTGCCATATCTTTGTAAATACAGCTCATCCCTGCGTTTTCGGAATGGCGGAGCGTGGCGTTAGCATTTTGTGCTTAACGCCACGCTCCGCCATTCCCTTGTAAATATGCTGCTAAATCTGTCTACCACCAAACTTCCTCCGGACCACTATTTATTTATTTATAGATTTATAAAGCGCGCAGCTACCCAACAGGGTCTCCCGGAGCTGGACAAGTGGAGGCAGGGCCATGCAGGTGTTAGGCAACAGGCTGGAATAGGAGCCAGGCCAGGTCGCTGAAGAGCAGAGTCTTTAAGAGCTTACGGAAAGCTAAAAGTGAGTGACAATTCCTAAGATCAATTGGGAGAGCATTCCAGAGCTTGGGCCCAGGTAATAAAAGGAGCGACCCCTCATACAAACAAGACGAAACCTGGGGACTAAAAACAGTGAGAGGCTGGAGGATCTCAACTGTCGAGCCGGCACATAAGATGTTACCAATCTTTGAATATAGGAGGGAGCAAGGCCATATTTGACCCGAAACATGTAACATAGGGCCTTTAATTCAATGCGCTTATTGACTTTAAGCCAATGGAGTTGTGCACGACCTGCAACCTGTGGACTGAGGCTTTGTCTGCACCCAAATACAGCACATTGCCATAGTCCAGCCTGGATAACACCAGAGCCTGCAATACTGTTCTCTGAGCTGCCGCTGGAATTAGCCAAAGGATTTTTTAAATCCATCTAAGAACAGCAAAGCAGGATGCCGTAACCCTCCCTGGACACCTGAGGTTTAACGGATTAAGATTATTATCAATAATAAAACACAGGTTTTTAACTTTGGAGACAGAGGCAGGCAAGGGGCCCAGAGTGTCAGGCCAATGTTTGATACCCCAAAGTTCAGGGTTATTACCCAGAACAAGCACCTCAGTTTTAGTGCAGTTTAGCTTCAGGGCATTACTGGTCAGCCGCGAGGAGACATTACTCAAGCCAAGCTGAAGCAGGGAGGGATCTTGGTGCTGGGAAGAGTAAAGTGGAAAGACAATCTGAGTATCGTCGGCATAAGAAAAGATAGTCAATCCCGACTTCTCAGCAATGTCAGCCAGAGGGCGAACATATAGGTTAAAAAGCAAAGGGCTCAAAATAGAACCCTGAGGCACACTAGAGGTTAAAGCTAGAGCATTAGATCTTACTTCATTCGAAAAGACCTGGAAGGTACGGTCTTTTAAAAAGGAGATCAACCACTTCAGAGCCAGACCCACAATGCCGGCGGCTTTGAGACGGTCTATCAGAATGGAATGTGACACCGTGTCAAAAGCCGCTCTTAGATCCAGCAAAATGAGGGTGGAACAGTGCTTAATTTGAGCCAGTGCTTTCCGGTGCTCAGCACCGGCACTTAATTGGTTTCTGGTGCTCGGCACCGGCACCTAATTGTCAACACCATACTTAAAACAGTCTACCACATGGTGGCGCTGCTCACCTAATTTAGAGATGAGCAGAACAATGGTTGTTTAGGAATACAATGTACATTAAAATAGTGCGAATACCTGCCTCCCCAGCCATTCCTTTAGCTTTGGGGACCTAGAGTAATCTGAGCTGTCGCATTTACATGCGAGAGAGATGGATAGTAGTTGTTTTGTCAGCGATGACAAGGGCGATGGGTGGTGCAAGCTGCAGTGGCCTCCAGGTCAGAGCCCTGGCACTTAATATTTTACAAAGTAAGCACTGGGGCGGAAGTACCACCAGAGTCAAGATGTTGCCTGAGATGCTCAGTGACCCCGAGAAGAGCAGACTCAGTACTATGGCCAGGTCGAAAACCAGACTGTGAAGGGTGCAGCAAATTATGAATTGTGACGAAAGAGGAAAATTGGATTTTAATGTGCCGTTCCAACATTTTAGAGAACACAGGCAAGAGGGAAATTAGGCGAAAATTTGATCAACAGAGAGGGTCTGACCTTCCTTTTTAGGTTGAGCCTAGAGTCAGTGCGCAAGCGCTACTCCGGTGAAGATCTGCTGTAGTTCAGTACGTGAGGGAAGCCCCGCCAACTCCCCGCCCTTATTTTTCATTGGCTTGTGTCTTTGTCCTTCGTAAATGCTGCCTTCGAAATCGTTTATAGGCTTGTTAGTCCCTCCTTATTACGGCCATGTCGTCATATGTATCCTCCCATGGCTACTGGCCCCTTTACTTCGGGTGTTACACGGTACGAGTTATTTAGACTGTGAGCACTATTTTCTTTAATGAGGTTCTCCTACTGCCTTCTCTACTCCCCTTCCCCCCCTCCCGTTGTCCGTGCCTTCTCACCCCCTACCCCCGCCTGCACTCCCGTTGTCCGTGCCCTCCTTTTTATGGGCTTGCAATTTTGGTCACTAGGGAAAGTAAGGCCAAGATAAATCCTTTCACCGGGATCACACAATGGGTCCAAGTAAACAAGCCGGGATTTAACGACAACACTTCTAGTTGCACAATAGATGGTTTAAGAGCCAGACCAAAATCTCATTCTAAGATTGCCACTTTTTTATGTATCTTTTAATTTATTTTATGTAAAATGCCAAAAGTGGGTATTTCCTGAATGCTTAATACCTTGAGTAAGCCTTCATGTGTCCTGTCCCATTGTAAAAGCTTCCTGTAATCCAGGTTCTGTGTGTATATGAAAAGCTCACTGTTACTCTTGATACCCGCTGTGGTATGCGAGTGAATAAGAACACAAAGCAAAAAACTATATGGAGTGCATGCTTTGTAGGGCCAAAAGTTATGGCAGGATAGGGGGAGGTGCAAGTAGTAGCGTAACGAAACCTTGACAGCCCCCTGCAAGGTCCTGGGAGGGCCCCCCACAATCACCAATCAAAATCGTAATGATTGTAGGAAAGTGTATCTTTTCACTTTGATATGACATTTGCTGTGAATTTTAAGAAAATTGTAAATTATTTCAGGGACACTTTCGTATACTGCTCCTAACAACAACAAAAAACAGGACCAGGCAGTCTCAGTAAAGATGGCATGTGGTTCCATACATATTTTAGCCAACAGCAAGTTCGGATTTTAGGTTTCATTCTTAAAATGATTCAAATGAAACTTGAAATCCCGTGATGAATAGTGATGCTGATTAAAGCGCAAGGAGTGGCTTAGAGCCAGGCATAGCATGTGGCAACTTGGCAGTCCGGCCATAGAAGTGAATGTTTTTTTCCCTTTTGACAGTGCAATTAAAAGGTAAATTGCTGCTTTACTTTCTTCTAGTCGATGAAGGCCCATGGCTTTCTACTCCCAATAACACAAACAAACCCAGCCCTAGTTGGTCTGTGCCTCTGTCTTCCCAAATTAAGCTTTATGGAAATAGAAGCAGACAGCTCACTTACTTAAACAAAATGGCTGGCTCCAGTCTGACATTACGTGTCTGCCCTGAGTGCTACTGAGTGGATTCAAGGAGACTTCTCCGTCCCACACAGAAGCCAGATGTCAATGCTGTGTCCATGCCGCTCTGCTGCCATTACTGGTTCTGTTCGTGTACTGCCTGGCACCTGCCACAGCATAAGAGCAGAGATGGCTGTGAGGGGAACTGCTCCAACCTATTTCCTTCGAAAGTGCAAAGAACAAGTTTTCATGGGACACTGGGTGACTGCAAAGCACCTTCTTCTGGGCTGCAGATTCGGCAGGAAAAAAAATACCATTACAAAACTGGGTGTTTTATCATCTAGTTCGTGATCATGTGGACATAGGGCACAAATGTGTAAATATAACCCACAGGTGACCTGCAGCAGGCCTGCTGGCTGCAACTTGTAAGTTGCGTTTGCCATTTCATTAGGTCGAGCCTGGACAGTGCATGCCCTTTAAGAGGCATGCCGTATTGAGGTAGGGACTTGAAGCTCCGCCTGCTCTCCGCCCACATTTTTCATTGGCTTGTGTCACTGTCCACTGTAAACTGTGGCTGTTCATTGGTCAAAAGGCTTAATAGTCCCTCCTTAATACCGCCTTGTCTCATTTTGTAACCTCCCAGAACAGTCCTGCCCCGCCAACCTGCTGCAGCAGGAACAAAATGATATTAACGGCACGCCTTAGCGGAGGTGCCGCCACTAATTTAAGCTTAGTTTGAGTTCTAAATGAACCAATTTGTGAAAAAGAACTGGTAACACATGTAATGTCGTAGAAAATGTACGCAGGGGCACTAGGACCTGCGGACGAAGAAAAGGAAAGGTGGGAGGCGGCGGAAGCGGAAAAGGAGGAGCTAGGGAGTTAGTTAGGGAATGGAGTTGGAAGTGAACGGAGATTACAAAATAAAGCTTGAGTGTTATTTACTTACCCTGAGTCAGTGTCGTCTGTCCTGCTGTTACGACACGACAACTGGCGACGAGGGTAGTCGTTGGAACCCTGCTGACCACCCTCGTGCAGACGGAGAAGCGAAGTCGGGAGCCCCTGCTGTTTCGGAGCTGCCTCTGCTGAGACGCGACCCCGGGAGCCTACCCCGGTCGCGCACTACTGCTGCTGTGCTGACGCGCTGTCAGGAGCCCACCCTGAGCCCGTGCACCTGCCGTTCCCTTGCTGCATACGTCTAGACGCGACCCGGGAGCCTACCCCGGTCACGCAGAAGTGCTGCTGTGCTGGCCGCCACGTGTACTGATGCGCTGTCAGGAGCCCACCCTGAGCGCGTGCACCTGCTTCCTGTTGATGCCTGTCCCTGCTCCGGCGGCTGGATCTGAGCTCCGGTTTCCTTCCTGGTTGCCTGTTTTGCTTTACCCGCTATGTGCGGCGGCGGCGTGCTGTCCCTGTGCAGCCTGCACACTGTTGCTGCCTCACACCTCTGATTCAGGCTCCTGAACCCTCGTGAGGTGTGAGCCCTGCTCGGCAGCCATCTTGGGGTCAGGCAGATCCTCCAATAGGCTGCCAGGATTCAAGGGCGGCCATCTTTAAGTCGGGCATCTGCAAAAAAAAACCTGCAAAAGTGAAAAAAACAAAAAAGACAATTACACATCAATCCTCTTCAGGAACACTATTACCCATATTGCTTACAGTACCTCCCATGGTCTTTACTTAGCCTGCTGCATTCTTGGGCTCGTCATTCGTTTCTCCAGCTCCACGTACAGCCATACTTTAAATTGCAGTGCTAGTGCCCGGTGCCATACGTTGTGGGCCTTCCTGAGTCAAGACAAGTACCTGTCGCCTGTGTGCATAGCCAGCTACCATGTCTGGCTCTCCAACATCGAGACAACGCCATGATTCCCAGAGCAGAGGAGCCCGGCTAGAGTCCCCTACATCATAGTCGCAGATAGGAGGGCACAGACTTGCCATGGTGGGAGTCCCTTTTCTGCGACCGCCGGAACCCCTGGCTCTTGTATCTGGTGGAGGTATGGGCCTTCGCTGGCAAGAATGGCTGGAAGACTGAGGACTTCATGAAAGGCTCGCAAGTTTCTGACTTGGATCAACAACTCATTGCACTACGCAATCTAATTGGAAAAGACGTTGTCCAGATTATTAAGGAACTTCCGGCTGATGTTGCGTCTTTCTATCTCGATGTGCGTGAAGCACTTAATAGAAAATTCCTTCACAAAAGAAACATTGATTATGAACGCTACACCTTCAATTTGGCATCCCAAGAAAAAGATGAATCCATGGGAGAATTCATTATGCGCCTCAAACGGTTAGCTCGTTACTGTGCGTTTGACTCCTTCACGACTGAAGACGCTCTTCGCTTGCGAATCATCGAAGGATGTCAATCAGAGTCCCTACGCAGACGCCTTCTAAAGAAAAGTTACTCCCTCGATGCAATTGAAGAAATGACTAGAGTTAATTACCAGGCAGAAGAACATGCAAAAAAAATGAAAGCTGGGAAAGGTGAAAAACGAGAACAAGCCTTCCGGCTCCAATCTCGCTACACGGACAGACACTCATCTGCCAGTCAAAGACCATCGAGGTCCAAGGATTATCCTCACCGTCCAAGTCGTCGCAGTCCCAGCCGGACTGATAAGAGACAGGAGCGCCAACTTAAATGCTATCGCTGTGGACAAGATTTTCCCCACACTGAGACGTGTCCTGCATTAGGTCAAAGATGTAGGAAGTGTGGCAGAGACAATCACTTTGAGAAAGTATGCAGAACGTCCCGCAAAGACACTCACAGACAGTCGAGACAATCCAGTAGCCATCATGCCAAGGCGGTATGGGACCGCAGGGACACTTCCACCAGCTCGTCACAATCAAGTCTCCACTCTTATGTCACCTACAGGTCGCGACGCTCAGGATCTCGGGAGTCGAGGTCCCTCTCGCCCGTATCGCAAGATAGTGAAGAATACGTCTGCATGGTCGCGGATCCAGATAGGCTAAAGAAATACCCGCGACTACATCTTCAAACGGGCAAACACCTGGCCAAGTTTGTGCTGGACAGTGGGGCATCTCAACTACATTTCAGTCGCGGAGTACAACAAAATGAATCCACAACCTCACATGCACAAAGCTGCTGTGCGAGTTAACACATGGATGTCGAAAGAACCTCTTCCTTGTCTATGACAATTTCAGACTGATCTCACATACAAAGATAGAACTATTCCGGCTCGCATTCATTTTATTGAAGGGCCTGAAGCAGACTGTCTCCTTAGTTTGCCCACAGCAGAGCGGCTTCAACTAGTGGAAATATTATATCGAGTGGATGATGAACCCGACATAGTCCACAAGTCCCCCAAATTATTCACAGGGCTTGGGAAGATGGCTCACTTTCAAGTTTGCCTGCACATAAATGAACGTGTGACACCTATAGCCCAACATCACAGGAAAATACCGTTCGATCTTCAACAGTCCGTGGAGGAGGAACTGCAAGATCTTCTCCGGGCAGACATCATCGAGAGAACTTCGGGACCTACTCCCTGGGTATCTCCGGTGGTCATAGTACCCAAAAAAGGATCGGACGGCAAAGTACGTCTCTGTGTTGATATGAGAGCACCAAATACCGCCATCGAAAGGGAGAGGCACCCGTGACCTCACATCAGTGATATGATCACGTCGTTGAATGGGGCACAAATTTTCTAAACTAGATCTTAATAAGGGCTATCACCAGCTTGAACTTCATGAAAAATCGAGATACATCACTACGTTCTCGACTCACCAAGGCCTGTTTAGATACAAACGGCTCAGCTTCGGAGTTTCCTCTGCAGCTGAGATCTTCCAAGAAGCGATCAGAAGGGTCATTCACCATATTCCCAACACCCTCGACTACAGTAACGACATCCTCGTGTACAGAGCAACGGTACAAGAACATGACAAGGCACTTGACCGAGTATGTCACGCCCTCCTGGAAGCAAACCTAACACTCAATAAAGATAAATGCGAATTCCACAAATCAACATTGAAGTTCTATGGACACATCTTCTCAGGCACAGGAATGAGACCAGATCCTGAAAAAATCACAGCCTTGAACGATACCCCTCGACCTCGAGATGCTGGGGATGTGCGCTCGTTTCTAGGAATGGCAAGCTACTGCGCACGCTATAGCAAGGATTATGCCACCCTCAGCTAGCCATTGCCACACATTCCAATGGACAACTAGATGCGCTCAAGCGTTTCACTCAATCAAAGCATCTGTTGAGTCGGCCAACAATCTGGCTTATTTCAACCCTCGTCGGAAAACTGAAATCACTGTGGATGCCAGCCCTGTGGGACTTGAAGCTATATTGGCTCAATATGACAAGGAAGGTGATCAACGTCACATCGTAGCATATGCCAGTCGTAGCCTGACACCGAGAGAGCCTACTCCCAGCCCGAGGATGAAAATCTGGCTGTGGTCTGGGCCTATGAGCATTTTCACATATTCATCTATGGAAAACACTTTAAGCTCATCACGGACCATGAGGCTTTGATAACCATATTCGGAAACCCCCGGGCCAAAATGCCACCCAGAATAGAGCGCTGGGGAATCAGTCTTCAAAAATACACGTACACAATTGTCCACAAACCTGGAAAAGCAGCAAATCCAGCTGACTACATGTCGCGACACCCTAAGACATCCTCCAAATCAAACCCGTCGGTAGCGGAGGAATACATACACTTTGTCGTGGCTCAAGCAAAACCACCCGCAGTCCCTCTTGAGGCCATTCTTGAAGCCACTACTGTGGATGCCACCCTGCAAAATGTGAAACACCACATCCAGACGAACAGCTGGAGACATCTGGAAGAGTCCGGACATAATAAACAGGTCGACAGCCATGAACTGACCTCTTTTCGACACGTAAAGGATGAATTGTCCATTACCTCAGATGGTCTCCTGCTAAGAGACAAGAGGATTATCATTCCAAAGCAGCTGCGCCAAGGAGTTGTCAACTTGGCACATGAAGGGCACAGAGGTGTAGTAGCCACAAAGAGAGCGTTGCGTGAACGGGTCTGGTTGCCCTCTCTTGATCAGATGGTCGAATCCACACTGAAAGACTGCCCTCAGTGTCAATTAGTTAGTAGAGAAGAGCCACCTTCACCTCTACAAATGTCCGAACTGCCTGAGGGCATCTGGCAACATGTTGCAGTAGACATCTTCGGCCCGCTGCAGTCAAGCAAATATATTCTTGTCATAATGGATGAATACTCCCGCTTCCCAATTGCTCACCTCATATCATCAACCAAAGCTGCCATCACTATACCCGTGTTGGATGAAGTCTTCGCAGTGTGGGGCATACCAAAAGTAGTAAAAACAGACAATGTCCCGCCATTCAATGGACAAGAATTTGCTGCATTCGCTAACCATCTCAACTTTAGACATCGCAAGATCACTCCCATGTGGCCACAGGCCAATGGGATGGTAGAAAGATTTATGGCCACTCTGAAAAAGGCCATACAGCAAGTTGAACTATCAAGGCGAGATGTTCAAACGGCGCTAAACGAGGTGTTACGAGCATATCGAACCACACCACACAACACCACGGACAGATGTCCAGCAACGTTGATGTTGGGCCGCACGGTGCGCACAAGAATACCGGCCTGGGAAGACTCGACTGGCTGTACTCAGATCATGCAGAGTTAGCAGCGAGAGACGGATTCAAGAAAGCCAAGATGAAGGAGTATGCGGACAGTCGTCGGAAAGCTAAACCATCATCCATCCAGGAAGGAGACTGGGTACTTGTACGGCAAGAACAACAAAGAAAATCTGACAGTCGAGATCATGCTCGCCCACTGTTGGTAACAAAACAAAAGGGGACTATGATCACGGCCGCCTCAGGCGACAAGAGAATAACAAGGAATGTGGCACATTTTCAAAGATGCACACCAACCACAAGAGAGACATTGGCTGCACCAGAAGTGCAATGAAGGAGGACACTCACGTGATGGAAAGTGAGCACCAGTTTACCATCCCTTTTGGTGAGAGGGAGCAATCTACTCAAGAAGTAGCCCACCGGCCACAGCGCCTCCATCGAAGGGCTATCCGCCTCATTGAAGAACTGTAACCATGTTTGTTTGTTTTATCTTTATACTCTGTGGTAAATGTACCAGTTGATTTAAGTTGTGTAAGAAGGGGGGAGATGTAATGTCGTAGATAATGTACGCAGGGGCACTAGGACCTGCGGACGAAGAAAAGGAAAGGTGGGAGGCGTAGGGCGCGGAAAAGGAGGAGCTAGGGAGTTAGTTAGGGAATGGAGTTGGAAGTGAACGGAGATTACAAAATAAAGCTCCAGTGTTATTTACTTACCCTGAGTCAGTGTCGTCTGTCCTGCTGTTACGACACGACAACATATACAAGGTCAACGAAATGCGTCTTGTATGTAGTATGAATAGAAATTCTTAAAACCGAAATTCAAATTATACATATTTGCTTCCATTTATGTAGCACCAGTAGAGGGCGGCAAAAGCATACTTTATAAAACGAATTTTTATATTTGGATTAGCAACAAAGTCTTCAATGCATTCTAAATGGCATGCATTCCTTCACTAAAGCGGAATTAGTTACCAATGCTACAAGTGTTTCTCAAAAGTTTTATCTTGCCGAACACACTAAGATTCAATTCGCGGATGCCAAGTAGTTTCAGATGTTAAGGTGATATTATTAATCATATGCAAGCAGTTGTATCTCGCACTGGCCGAGTTTCTTACTTCTCGGTGAGAGATTAGGTAGGTTCCTCACTCCTGCAGTGACTGTCTCCCCGCTGCGTGAAACAGGGGCTTCCCCTGTCACAGTGGAGGCTAAGCATCACGCGCACACCACGTATGGTCACCGCGACTGGAGGAGAGGAATATGAGGCGCGGCAATTCTGTCGAAAACGGCACAAGTTCCTCAGAGGCTGCTTGTGCGATACATCTGACGGAGAGCCCCGTTCTCTAAAGGGCTTACTGGTTGTGAGTCACTGTGCACAGGGTTGTGCAACGTTTTTTATTCTCATCAACTTTACCTTTTACAAAACTTTTCAGTTTGCAGATTTCTCCTCTGCAAGTTTGCGTTTTACAGAGCTTTTTATTCGCGACTCTGCAGAAAGCACTATTTTCTGTGAAGCACGTTATGCAGAATCATTATGCAAATGTTAAATAAGGACACTGGAACAAATTGTCCAAAAAGTCACAAATGTCAGTGTGGCAGTGCGAAAAAATGGCCAATCTTCATGAACAGGACACCTGTTTTAATCCTACCAAGCCACGTGCCGTTTCTTGTGACGTTTGAGAAGTGCCTAGCCCAGGTCCCTCAAGTGTTGTGGTCCTAGGAACCCAGTTCCTGCTGGTCTGAATATGCACAGATTCATGTCCTCAATTGTTTGAATGCGGTTTGCTTTGCCTTAGACAGGTCTAGTCTTTTCTTTTTTGTATTGTACTATGTACTAGGATTGAGCTAAATTAATCTTTTCCGTCCACACATGGCAGAAATAAATCAGTAGGTGAATCCTCCTTTGTCGGTATCCAAAGCTGCATCCATGAACAAGAAATAGTCAAGCAGGTACCAGACAGTGTTCTGCGGCAGGCCAGGGACTTCTCCAAGACCTCAATGGCCTTACTGCTTTAACTCACCCCTTAAGCGACGCCTGCCCCGTCGTGTACTGGAGATGGTCCGGGAAGGTGCTAACTATTCTGATGATTTCTCCATGGTGGTAGCAAATATTTTTTTTGCAATTTAGAATGTACCTATGATATGAAGCGTAAGTAAAACATCTGATGTTCGTTTTCCGAGACAATATTTTTAAATCTTTATATCCAAGAGGTTATAAAACCTTACCCAGATTTCAATCAACTTTTCAGCCATATGAACCCCAGAAGTTCGGCAATGTCCGACTTCCATGAATATGTTACTAACCTTCATTTGGAAAGGCAAATTGGAATTTTACACCTTTGGTTGTACCAACTATGAAACAATACAATTACATTGGCAGGTGCAGTGTGTTGGTCTTGCTGGGCTAAAAGTTTCCCTCGGACGGCACTTGGAAAATTATAATGAAGCTCTTTCCAACAAAAAGGTACCCCTGCTTTTGTTTAATTCGGGAGAAGCAGTATGTGCAATTCCGCTGTCCTGGAAGAAACTATATAATTCATTTGGGAGGTTACCGTGTATAACTCAGTGTTTATTAGTGCACATTAAGGGGCCTATTACGATCTCGGTCGGAAAGCCTCCCACCTGAGGTCGGAGGCTTTCCGACCGAGATCATTTGCTTCTATTCCAACCATCTAAAAACTATGTAGTCGGTCAGAATTGAAACTGGCCGGTCATTCCAGCTGGATTCAGACGGGCTCAAGGAGCCCATCAGCCAGTCTAAGATCGGCCTGTAATCCCAAATTTAAGGCGTTTCAGCAGTTGGGATTACGAAGCTCGGTTTTCGACAGGCTTTCCATGCTGGGCTTTCCGACATGGAAAGCCTATCAGAAAGCAAGTCTGGGGGCCCCTAGCAGGGCCCCCTTCTCTTTGCGGCCTCCGGTTGGGGGCCGAGGCGGCGTCTATGGTGCCCCCCTCTTCAACCCTGCACCATGTGGCAGGCACCCTGAGGTGCCTGCCACGCGGTGCAGGGATGAACACAGCCTCCCATTTCCCTATGGGAACTTGCGCTACAGCCGGTTTATGGCAGTAGCACAAGCTACCATAGGAAATGTGAGTATGTAACCGCACCATGTGCGGTCGCATCATAATTAGGCGGTCAGGACCGCCGACCGGAGGTCGGTTGGTCCAAATTCCGCAATGACATGTCCACCTGTAGTTGTCGGTTTGTAAAAGAAACCCAAAGGAAGTGTTGCGATTCTGTGGTTGAAAGTAATAATTGGAGGGAGATTATGCATTAAAAAACCAGCCATTCTAGCATTAGAAAAATTCACAACCACACAGTCCCCTTGGTACATTTCAGTGAATTTCCTATCCAGCCCACTCTCCGAGTCATTATGATCTCCTTGAGGAGAGGCTGGGTAAGATTAGAATTGAACCTGCTAGACAGTCAGTGTACCACTTTATTTTTAAGTTGATGACATTTCTCGTTTTCATTAGATTTGAGAAGCGGGATATTGGCCAAGACAATGACAAACAAAGTAGATGCAGGGGGAAGTTGGATGGCAACCTCACTTGGGGTATCTATTGGAGAGGGCATGCTTGGGTTAGGCACAGAAGGGTGCAATGGCCTCCCCAGGCTACCTTCTGCTGTTTATTGTCCCGCATTGACCAAAGGGGGCCAACCGCCCAAATTCATAAGCGTGGACCCCTATGGCAATGCATAGTTCCCATGTGGGTTTAGTGGTGCTGCCAGTGAACCTAAAGAACTCATGTTTAAATTAACAGGACACATCAAGCCCCTTGCTTCAGCTCCAATGGAAGGGGGAGGCCTATTGGGGGGGGATCCACCTGTGGGATATCGTTGGTGTCACAGCTGAAACTGGTAGGCAAGACATTTTCTTTAAGATGTTTGATGAATAAGCAAGAATGGACCCTGCCGTATCTCCCAGTTTTTCCACCACCCCCTCCAGTTTAGAAATTTGGTTGGCAAGCGCTTCAAAGGCAGTGGAAATATGCGACTCCAGCTTTAAAAAGAAATCCTGAGTGGAACAGGGGTCTAGAGGTGGTGCCACAGCAGGAGCCGGGGCCCCACTCCCCGACCCATAACTTGGTTCATTATGTGCTCTAGTTGTACGCAGTGGTGACCCCTTTTTGAGTTTCATCCTAGTAGCACACCCACCTACTGCAATCAGGGTTGGAGGTTCAGTGCAGCCCTGATCTTGACAGCATGTCTCACTGGCCAACAAATCTACCCTCTCCTGCAAGATAGGACATCCCGAGGGAACCCCTGAATCATGTGCTTTTTTCCACTGAAGTAATCCTAGGAGATTTCTCCATGTGCCCCCATACGCCCCCATGCTGGTCAGTCTCTAAATGTGTTAGGGACAACTGACCTTCCACGCTTGAAATTTCTTCTGATAATACCTAAATAGCAGTATTCAGAAAAGACCAGATTGTGTTACTAGTTCTTGACCGTTTATCAGCCACATTCAGCGAGTCCACTTTCCTCTTCCCCATAGCGTTGACGACAGTCAAGTTCACAAAAAGTCAAAGGAGAGGGCTCAAGCAAGTCAAGTAGCACAAAAGATTGAAGAGTTACTCACGATAGCAGCAAGACACCCCAGCTGCGAGAAATTGAATCTCTGAAAAGGGGGGTGCCCAGCCTCCTCCAGGTGTGGATGGGTCTGTCTGGGTGCGTCCCACGCGGCAGGAGAAAGCCAAAGCCCTCTATAGTGCTGGAAACACAGTGCAGGTGCGTGTAGTTGGTAGGGGTTCAGCTGCCTCTGTTACGATGCATCCCGTGTGGCGGGAGAAAGTCAATGCACTTTATAGCGCTGGCAACAAAGAGCAGGTGCGTGTAATTGGTAGGGCTTCCTCCAGCCCCCAAGGGATCCTGGGACACATGGTCCACAGTTGCTTCTGCCGCACTGCGTCCCAAGTTGTGGCTTCGTTCAATGTATGCTAGAAATAAACATAGCTTTTCTCTATACAGTGCCTCGCTGGGGACCACGACTTTGTAGCAGGGCTCGATCGCTTTTAGGTGATCAGAAATATTAAAGCAACAAATAACCTGGCTAGATACTGTTTTTATTAGGCTTCCTATTTGTTAAAAAAATTAATTGGTTATAACAAATAGAAACCTGGTCCAATCTGACGGTGTAACAAACCAACTGGGCTAAACTCCCTCTGAACATAATGGGCAGGATAGCATCATTTAAAATGATATTGTTTCCCTTGTATACTGTATGGGATTCAGAACTTTCTCCTATGAATATACCAACAATGGTTTAAGACGTTCACTAAAACCAGGTCCTTCTTAAGGGCCAATTGACTGTCTCGACAAGCTTATGACAAGTGTGTCTGATAGTCGTATAATGGAGGGATGGGTATGGCAAACGTCTAACTGTACTACTGGGCATCCCACGTCTCGGTAGTACACGACTGGCTAAGCTGAGGCTAACGTGACCCGGCATACCGCCTTGAGATAACACGTATGGGCTATGAGAAAGTATTAAGAATCCTTTATGGAGACCCGACCCCTCAGGCCCTAACAGAAGCCACTAAAATTGTCCTCTGGTCATGGCGAGCAGCGATGTGGAGGACGGGCTGGGATCGAAGGATCACCCTTGAAACCCCCCTCTGGAGGGTTATTAGGCTGCAACACACTGAGGCACTCAAGGGATCAAGGCAATGGGACCTTATTGGCATTTCCATGCTGAGAGACATCTGGCGCAGCTCCCATATCAAATTCTTCCTAGAACTCCAAGTGGGGTTTTCTTGAAATAAATTCAATTTTTACCAATATTTACAGTTAAGGAATGTGCTTCACTCCCACCAGGACGCTCTTATTAACATACCTGACTTTAATACCCTGGATGCTAAACTCCTTAGGGGCCCCTTGATCGAAAAGGGGATTTCACAGATCTACAAATCCCTTGTCGCACACTCCACATCCCGGCCAGCTGCCAAACTACAACAGACTGGTGCGCTAAACTTGAAGAGACGATATAACGGTCTAGAGGCTGCCCACAGAAACATAAAAAGGTGTGGGGGAAATGGTGGGAATATTATGGCCTATGAAGAAGTAGGATGGGCACTCTTTTCAGGGTATTTGACTTTACTCAAATTTAGATATGTCAAATGTGTATTGCATGTACAAAAGCCAATAAACTTTATGAAAGCAAATAGAAAACTGATTTCAGTGTATGGATACTTTAGATGTGAAAATTTCTTAACACAGCACTCTTTTCAAAATTATCTAATGCCGTCTCTGTAGGAGCACTTGGATTTGTTAAATACAATAAAATAAAAAAAAAAGAACAAGTACGGGTACTGCTTGTTTTATGTAGCTGTCTACCTTGAGGACAAAGTTTGGATGAATCTTAAACATTGCCAACTAAAAACCTTGTAAAATGTTAGTCACAATAAAACACCTGTATTTCATTGGCTCTTCCGAGATTCTGTAAAGGAGGACTTTTACTAAAGTCTCAAATTTGTCCAACTGTAGAAATATCAGCATATTTGGTGCTGTTGGGTTCTTTAGGTATGCTGATCATTTGACAAAATCTTTTCAGTTTTCTTGCACTGATTCCAACTGCAGAGGACTACCCTAACATGTCTATACATTTTTAAAATGCTGAGATGGAGAGATTTATGACCTTATAGCAATAAGTTGTGAGTTTAAGCATTTTAGGGTTATGGTTACACATCTATTATTTCCAGGGCAGAAGACATGCACACCAACTGGGAGTACTAGATTTCTCAGAGGAAGCAGCCGCAATGAGAAACATTTCACTACTAGTTCTTTTGAGTGCTGTTAGCAAGCTTGAGCTCAGGGAAATGGGAAGAAAAGCATAACCAAATGTGCTGGACCATGGCGCTGAAAACCTTTCCCTGAATGTTACTTCCTGATTCTACATGGATGCAATATTATGTTATGTCACATTCTACTGGGAGGTGAAGAGTTATACTTCTGGTGTTCCCCATATTCTGAAAATGTTCCCTAACTCCCAGCTAGTCATCAGCACCCCAAAGAACCAGTCTTCATACTTGAGTGGATATGTGCAACAATTTCAACTTTGCTCTTGATAGCAGATTTCCAGAATTTCAGTTTATCTTCATAGTGTGAGAGATTTTGTCCACACCGTAATGCAAAACAGGGTGGTGATATTATCCATTAAAACCTTTACTGTTTTCCCTCATAGTGCCATTAGGAACCAATGAATCACGTTTGTGTGCTTGCCACTTACTTTTCCTCCTCTTCTATTGGTTGTAGCATATCATTTCCATGTTGTTCTTCATGTGTTATTCTTATTAGTGTCCCGCGGCCGAAGTACTCCTTTTCATCCGCTTCAAACTTTTGTTATTTTAATTACGAGCGAGCACGTCATCTGTACTCGAGCCCTCCTCCCATTCTCTGCTCTATGACTGCCATGACTGGAGGAACACCCTGCTTTAGTGCATGTGCCTTTAAGGACCTCCCCTTCCTCTCGTTATGCGAAGCTGTTTCCGGGTTGTGCCTCCCGCGAGCCGTTAGCCGCGAGCCGCAAGATGAAGGTTGCAGCGGCCCAAAGAGGTTAATGGCAAGAGGTGCGGAAAGCGCAGAAAAGTGCAGAAAGTGCAGCGACGGAGGGCCTGCGGTGAAAAGCCCGCAATGAGATTTCGGGTATCCTGGTGGTTGTTCTCCAGCCCCGTGAGGATATGTGCAGCAGCTATGAGGAACTGCTGCATGAACTTGTGGCCCTGTGATGAGAGGTAAATCGGGGATTGAGCAGAGTGCCTTGAGGCTGCTGTGACTAGTGTTGGGCTGTGACTAGTGTTGGAGCTAGAGGAGGCTCTTATGGGAATGGAGGAGGCGCCTTGTTCTATCTGGATACTGGAGATTGGAGTAGGTGTCCTTGTGTGTTTTTGCTGGGAGGTTCTGTGGTTGCCGGTGAAGATATTAGCTTTAATATCCATGCGGAGAGGTGGAGCTAAGAACTTGTAACAGCTTTATTCAACTTTAATTAACTTTGGACGCCTGAGGGTCCGGTCAGTTATTAGCTGCCATTTATCCTGCCGTGAGGGGAACGGCACAGCACACCTTGGTTCAGACACGCCGTGAGGGGTACGGCAGCAGCGGGAACCACATCCCCCAGCAGCCCCTGCGACGCTGCACTCGTGTGAGTGTTTCATCAATTTCACATATTTGTTTTAGTCATTCTCTGGCTGCGAGCTGACTGAATAAGCATACTATAAACCATGGGGAAACGCACTACCCTACCGCCAGCACGCCCCATTACATCCAGTATTAATAGTATTTTCGAGAGGGTTGACAACATCGTCTCAGGCGAAATTGCACTCACAGAAAGACGCCTGTCCCTGGACGCTGAAGGACGGGCGGCTGTTATCTTTCATAGAGGTGCTTACCCAGACAACTCACTGGAGCAACCTCTACTGCCACCAATTGACCCTGAGGCTGGAAATCCATCTGTTATAAACGAGAGTGCTAGTAGTTTGGAGATAACTGAAATAATTGAGGTCCCCCCCAATAATAACTCTAATCCATCTGCTGGAATATCCGCGGTCAAGCGGAAGAGAAAGATTGGGAAACCCACCTGCACTAAAAGGAAACAACCCACCCGTATTATCCCTGCCCAGAATAGTCTCACCACTTGGATGCAACCTCCCACTATTAATTCTACTAACTCTACTGATAATACTAGGACCCTTAACGAACCCCTTGCACCATCTACAGTCACCTCGAACTTGACCAGTTCAATTGGCACACAGACTGAGTTAACATTCTGTTCTGGGGGCTGTGGGGACGTCATTGCTGCCTTGGTGAATAATCAAGTGGCCGTTCTCTTAGAAGAAAAATTTAATTTACTCAAGGCTACTGTTGACAATCTGGTTGCAATCGTTGGAGGGGGGGGTTATGTGACCAGGAGTGTACAAATGCCCACAGAATTAAAGAAAGGAGGGAGGGGAAACATGGGGGCAATTTTAACTATACCAAACACCTTGACCGCAACACAACCCTCCCAACCACCTGTCATCGTACATGTAAGTCAGCCTTGTGAGACATCAGACAAAGCGTTGTCCCCCCCCGCCCCAAATATAAATCAAGTTACCATGGGAACTAGTGCTAAACCCATTTGCAATCCTCCCACAACTACACGCACTCACCAGCGACAGGAGAATGCAGGTGGCCCCAGTAGATCCGGGGCAGATGCCCAAAATTCTATAATTGGCAACTTAAGGCGCAATGTATCATCACACTCAAGCGGTAATGCCTCAACAGTAAATCGAGACACGTTGAACCTACCGCCGGATTCCTGTCCCTATGTTCTGGTCCTAACAGGGGTCCCGCCACTAAAACAAGATCAGCGGGAAACGTGGGAACAACTGCGCAATAAATGCGTTGATTGGTTATCAAGACATAGGAGGCTTCAAGCCCCTGACGGGAGGGACATCATTATGGCGCGCAGAGTTGGGTGGGTTGGTACTTTTAAAAAAAACCTTGAAGGTGATTGTATTGTAATTAACTTTCGAAGCCCGGCTCTGGTGAGATATCTATTGAGACCGTGTGAGCTCGAAACCCCCATGAATACCAACATCTGCCCTCTACCTCTTGGCTACTTTTATAGATCACATAATGGGCCAGGTTTTAATGTGCCCCCCTTGTTCATCTTGAGAATAGGTTTGAAGCCCTTTCAGGTTTGGATATGCAAGATTGACTACCATTCCCCGCGGCAGTAATAGCTCAAACTGAAAATCCCCAGCAATCTATAGAAATGGAAACAGCTGCTGATACTGGTATCCATATCCCCCATACATCATCCCCCTCATTACAGCTAATGCAGGCCCATAAAGCAAAAGTTAGCCCGACCGACCTCATAACCAATCCAGGTGGGTTGAGAGTTTTGTCATGGAACATAGCTGGGCTAAGATAAAAAAAAAAGGAGATATTGCCTGGCTACGTTTCGTGAGTACCCACCATATTATAGCATTACAAGAAACGTGGGAGCCCACTAACCATTTTTTTCTGGATGGCTACATATCATTTTGGAAACCCGCTATAAAGTCAAGTATGGGTAGAGCAAGGGGGGGCCTCCTTTTGCTGTTCAGTCTCAAACTCTCCTTCAATATTAAATTGATTGACGTGTGTTTACCTCACATGTTAACTGTAAAACTGACAGGAAAGAACCTACCGACACTCCTTGTGGTAAATTTTTACAATTCTTTCACAAGGGTTAATGAGACAGAGCACCTAATGGCCTTGGAGGGCTTTCTTTCTGCTTACAGGGAAAGTTCTGTTGATCATTACAATACATTAATTCTGGGAGATTTCAACACGCGCCCTTGTCCCCTTAACTGTTTGGCATCACTAGAGGAGGAGGCTGGTTTGCAGGGGCTAAACCATTTTGAACATTCGCCATCTGGTGCCTTATTAGAAGGTATTTTATCAGCCCATAATCTGTATTGCCTACAACAGTTAGATAATTTTGTACCTGTAGCCACCTATACTGGACATGGATGTGGAAGTGTAATTGACCATATATTGGTATCCTCCTCGTTAACATCTGCTCTAGGAAATTTAAGAGTTAGCCAGAGTCCGTTCAGTGATCATAACCCTCTGACACTGGATCTCCATCTACGTGCTGCTTTTAAAGACATGACTGTCAGTCAACTCACTAATACTAACATAAATTCCAAAGATCAAGAACGCAGACTGAGATGGGACAGGATCGTTCCCGAAAGCTTCATGAATAATCTGTACACTACCTGTGCCTCAGAGTTTAAGGTGTGCCTAGATCAGGAATCTCATGCTAGCTCCATCTTGGATGCCTTTGAGTCAATTATTAAATGTGTTGCCTCTAACTTGTCAACTACGACTAGAGTAGCACGCACGAAGCTGAAAAGGTGGTTTGACGATACCTGCATGACCACCCACAAGGAGCTCATGCAGGCTCTCAAGCAAAAACAGAGGGTGGCCTCTTTAGTTAAAAATAGCAGAAAGGCATATAAAACTGCAGTACAGATAAGGAAAAAACAACTGAGGGAGATGGCATGGGAGGAGCTCAGCCAAGCCAGTGTGTTGGCAAACAGTGCTACATTTTGGTCTGTTATTAATAGCCCCCTCTTTGATGATACATCATACACCGGTATAGTGTGTTTAGTACCTGCAGAGACATGGGTTCAACATTTCTGCAAAATTTATAGCGATGATAACCTGGAGAAAGTGGAGAACTCCGTGGGACACATCGTTCTATTACCTCGACATTAGGAGGAAAAGCACCCGGTCCCGACGGTGTACCGGCCGACCTTTACAAGGCAGATCCCAAACTTTGGGCTACGATTTTAACCTATGTATTCAATGCAGCCTGCAAGTTTGGCTTCCCATCGGCATTGGGCAAAGGCGGTGATCATCCCCATTTTTAAAAAAGGCTCTAGGGATGACCCAGCATGTTACAGGCCAATTTCGCTTCTTGACTCTTCGGCAAAAATCATGGGGAAAGTGGTCTTGGAGCGTATAACAGCTTGGCTTGACAGTGCCAACATCGTATCGGATCTGCAGTATGGGTTCAGACCGGGGAGAGGGACTCTGGACCAGTGCCTTAACCTCCACCTGGTGATAGGAAAGTATACCGTCGCCAGGGGGGGAAATTTGCACATGGCCTTTAAGGACCTCTCCTCGGCCTTTGATCTAGTTAATAGGTCCAAGTTATGGCTGGTCCTTCAAGAAATGGGGCTAGACGCCGATCTGATAAGTTTTCTGGTGACTGCTCATGATAACACCACGGCGGCAGTCCGTTTTAATGAAGACGGCAGTCTGACTGATTCCTGGGCGGTCAAAAGAGGGGTGCGCCAGGGATATATACTGGCCCCTCTGTTATTTACTCTTTATATTAACAAACTAGGGCACTCGTTGACAAATTGCTGTAAAGATATACCTAGAGCAGGCGTAAAAATGATCCCGGCACTTTTATATGCTGACGACGCGGTTTTAATATCTAGAACCGCAAGAGGGCTGCAATTGTTATTAAATTGTTTTATAGATTTTATGGATTCTCTGGATCTAATTACGAATTTTAAAAAATCACATGCAATGACAATAGGATCGAGGAAAGCAGCTAAAGCAAAATTTTACCTTAAGGGGACGGAGCTAACTAAGGTGTCCACTTTCCCATATCTTGGGGTGCTCTTTGATGATCAACGCTCATGGTGTGCACAACGCACCCTTAAAATGAATGTTTTAGCTAGAGCGGCAGGGGCAACATTAGACTTTGCAAAAAGAATAGGTTCTAAGCCGCTCCCTGCGATTTTAACGATTTATAACGCCAAGTGCATCCCCATGACCACCTATGGTAGCGACATTTGGGGCTATAAGGACGCGACAGAAATACAAGTGGCAGAAAATAATTTTATGCGTAAACTGCTTTCTGTCCCTGCATCCACACCAATTTTTAACGTACATGAGGAGATGGGAGTGGGTTACATCTCACACCTGATTCCGGTTGCCCCACTTCTCCGCTGGATGAGAATTTGGGCTCAAACAACCCCAAACTTAAGTCAATTAATAATTCAGGACTGCTTGGTGCTGGATAAGGCACTAAACATTCCGAAGGCTTAAATATATTAAAGATCAGACGGAGAAGTTAGGCTGCCCCGAATTGTTTACGCTCCCTACCCCTCTGGCTAAGTCCACCGTTAGAGCAGTCAAGCTGAGGTTTTTAGACAGATGTCAATGTTTAAGGGAAGAAAAGGAACTAATTAAGCCCTCGGTGAGAAAGTATGTCACACTGAGCCTGGGACAGCAGATGCAACCATATTTGACTTATATAAACAAAGCTCATCATCTCTTTGTTTTAACAAGATTTCGTTTAAATATGGTACCCTGGCTACTGGCCTTTCCGAAAGGTTATTTTAAACCAAATTCATCAAATAGGTGCACATGTGACAACTTCTCAGAGCAAGATACTCTACACATTATGTTCTTTTGCTCCCATTATGATCACCTACGCAGAAAGTACATCCTCCCGCTGCTAAGGGATCAACATTTTGTGCAAGTAAGGCCAGCTTTGGTCTACTTGCAAATGTTAAGTTCACCTGTAATTTGCTTGGCGCAATTAGATACAGGAATAGGATGAAGTAGAGTTAATCCTTCTGAACAATATTGATAGTATGTCTATGCGGATTATAGTCTAAAGTTATCTAATAGTCATAATTGTGGTTAGTTTTTATTACCCTCTGTATGATGTTTTAATGGATTTTAAATACACAAAGATACGGATTTTTAATGGATTTAAATAATGCTTATACAATGTTTTATGTTTACAGATGTTTTATGTTGTACTTTTATGGCTCTAACCAGCCGAATAAAGTTGATTTGACTGACTGACTGACTGCCATGTCCCAAGATAACCAGCAACATGCAAGGGCGATCAAAAGCCAGTGGAAACATCAAGTAAGCCTAAACAGGGCAATAGGGCGTTTACATGTGGATTTAAAAGCTGGGAGATGCAAGTTAGAGGCGTTTTGGTTATCTCGGGGAAAACACATGACTACAGTGGAGGGTAAACAGACATAGTGCGCGCACAATGTGACACTCACTCCTCCCCCACTTCCATCACCTTTCCGCCCCCCCTGCTGTGCCCAAGAACTGTCATAATCAGGTTATATTGTCCAAGGCGTAGATTTATTCACATCAAATCATCAGGTAATTCACCACAAACCACTACAAGAGTAAAAGTATCCTACTTGGTTATATATATCATTAGTCAGGGCATCACCCAGTAACGACATCCACATGTCAAAGGCAGTAAGCAAATTATACTCGACATTACACTGGAACTTTAGTTACACTGGAACTTCAGCCGGGCCGTACATTTGAAGTACCCACTCTGCTGCGCACATTGTGCCAGCAGGCCCCAACGTCCTACAGCAAAGCAATGCACTACTCAAAATCCAGGGCACCGCTTAACGCACCGGCCCACCGGGGCACCAGAACACAGGCAGCCTCCCCAAGATTCTACACAGTCCATACGTTGCGGGTTAGGGCAGTAGAGTCCAGGACCACCAGCAGGTCAGTCCCCCTCCCCGCCTACCCTGCGCACAGTTCAATCCTACCCCCTCCTGGGGTCCATCCAGTCGCTGAACCTCCATTGTTGTGCATGCCCCTTTGTTGTTAACTGTCAGCGCTCCGCCACAGGGTGAGAAGCTCCCTGGCGCACTCGCCCTCTCCCTCTCCCTCCTAGACACTGACTGTGCTCCACAATAGCCCCCAGTATAGTCTGGATAAAGATTCCTATCCCTTTTTCTGACAGGCGCACTCCATCGCGATGGAACAACTCTTTTTGCTTTGGACGGAGTAACATGTGCCGAATTGTGCCCATTGTGGAACCCACTAAGATATGTGTGATGGAATGGTTCAGCTTCTTTACTGAATTATTTATAGCCTTTATGGGAGCCCCCCCAGCCCATACCGCTCGCGGTATGACCTCCGACCACAAGATTGCCGTTGTCGGTAAGTATTGCCTAATCCTAGACATGACTGAAAACAAGGCCTTTTTCACCCCTCGCCTGCTTAGAGGCATTATATTATTCCCGCCCACATGAATAACTAAAATGACCGGGCGGGGCACTGCTTTAGATTCTATTGCTTGTTCAAGTCGAGCAAACAGATCCTGCAATTTTAGACCCTTCACCCCAATCCAATGGTGTGCAAACCCAGCGGCCCCTTGTGCCTGCTCCAGACTGGACCCACGGAATTGCTGCTCTGCTCTGCGAATCAAGTAATGCCCACACCAACATACATGTACTGGGCTGCGGGAATTAGCTGAAAAGAGAAATAATTGCCGTTAAGACTGACTGGTATGCGTCCTGGGCATTATTCCTCCCTTTACACGCAAGCTGCCGGAAGCCCTGCAGGGCCCTCCCGCATGCCCGGTCACCTGGGGGACCCAAGAAGAGAAAGTCGTCAAGGTAATGCACCATATCATCTGATGACACTAGGTCCTTCACTGTCCACTCAAGGAATCTGCTGAATGTCTCAAATACTAAGCACGCAATGGAACATCCCATGGGCATGCATAAGTCAAGGAAGTACTGTCCATCAAAGGTAAAACCCAGCAAGCGGGTATCCTCCGGGTGTATGGGTAGAAGGCGGAACGCTGCCTCTATGTCTGACTTGGCCATTAGAGCCCCCCTGCCCAATCTCTGTAAATAACAGAACGCTAAATTGTTTGAATGAGGGACATACAGTTCCCCTCTCGCGCTGAAACTCGAACCCGGGTCCCCCCCGGAACAAAGCCGACTGCCCTGTCCACTGGGCCACACCCTCTTTCACAGATGGGCGCGTCCTCCGTTGCGCCAGCACTGCTGCCTACCGCTTTCACACTGGGCCACACCCCTGCTACCCCACAGGCACTGCCTCGCAACAACGCGGCCTCGTCAGCATCCAATACAACGCCTCCCTTGTTAAATCACCACGTTTGCATGAATGCCCCCGCTGAGCCGCAAACCCGCTCCACAGGCGCGACCTCGCACCTGCGCGGCCACATCAAAAGCACAGTAGCACGCTTCCATAGTTAATTAATCGCATTTGAATGAATGCCCCCGCTGAGCTGCCAACCCGCTCCCCGGACGCGGCCTCGCACTCTCACGGCCACATCAAAAAGCCCCACAATAAAAACGTCCGTTACAGCACTTTTTCGTTTTTCACATTGGGGACGCATCTACCTCAATCATTTACAGCAATCACATGTTAACCATGTCTTCCACTGAGCCTACCCGAGACCCCGGAGGAAAGACGACCGCCGCGCCCCGTGAGTCACGCCCCTTCTCCACACGGGGACGGTCCCATTCCCGCACAGACTCAACCACATCACTGAACTCCACACAGCAGGTAATACATAAACTTTATTAAAGTAGCGCTTACATATCATTACCCTAATAACGTAGCGCTTACACATCCCCTACGCTGCAGCTACAACCCACTAGTTGATCGTGGCGCGCTCATTGCCTCACGCGGCGGCCACCTACGTTGATGCTCCACCCATCATAACCCCGTATCACCGACGAAGAAAACCTACAGATTAAAACATGCACCACAACACAGGTAATGGCAAGTACTTTGCTAATTGCCGCCGCCCTTCAAAACCTGTACCAGCATGTGAAGCTCAAACCCGCTACGCTTTATTGGGGCATTGCATATCGCCCCGGCCTCCAAGACTGCCCCTTGCACTGCCGCGGCCCCGAGCTCAATTAACCTTACATTACCGCATTAAAATTGATAATGGGTCCTCGAAAGAATCAAAATAGCAACCGTGTGCTAATATCCACTACGGGCTCACTTACATCACCGCATTAAATATGCTTATGGACCCGTAAAAGAATCAAAAACCACAACTGTGTGCTAAAGCTACGCCAGCCCCCCTCCACCCCCGAACCCACCGTGCTACACCCATCAAGCCGCCGACCGGACGCCTCGCTTCTGGTTGACGATGCTCCTGCAGCTTCCCTGGGGTCTGAGAGGACAAAGAGGACGAGACCCCTGGGGAGCTGCCTTAAATAACCTCCTAAGTTTCGGTTATGTTTTCCTCCACACTCCAGTGACATCACTGGTCCACCTCCTCACCCATCTCCTCTTCACAGCCATGGAGGAGGCTCCGTCCTGTGGCGCTACTAAGGGTGCCCCTCCCCTAAGTGCGGGGGGCGCCTGCTCAGTCTTGCTCAAGTAACCGAAGCTTGCTGCTCTAACAAGGTGATGGTGCAGAACGCCTTTATCTTTGAAAAAAGAATGGGCAAAATCCTTCTCACTATACAGTACCTTATCTAGACGTAAAAGAAACCTTTTGACAAATTGGTCTCGAAGACTGAATTTGCTTCACAAATCAAAACTATTTCGCCGAATGCAGCAGCAATGCTTAGCTGCTGGCGAATAATAAAAGGGCCACTGCAGCAATAGTACATTTGAAACTGTATGTATTGTATCCAATTGTTTAGCTTTTATATGGTGCATTTTTGTTTGTTATACGGATGTTGGTGAAAACGTAATTAAAGTGGCACCTTTTCGGAATCGTATATTTTTTAGAAGATTTTCTGGGGAAGGGTATCCTAAAATAAAGGTGTACTTCTATCTGTTTGTATGCAGTCTCTAATAATTGTAAGAGGAAAACATGAATTTTGTTTGTGCGTTCTGTGGCCTTTACTGCAACATTCTGTATATATGAAAAGGGTAACACTTCGTTTCAAGATGTCTGCCCTGTTTGATAATAAAAAGGGGCGACCCAGTGGTAAACTGGTGCTTTCTCTGTGCTTATTAAAATACAGAATTCAATGGCAAACAACTTCCAGTGTCATGCGAAACAAGGAAGTGAAGACCAAGAGAACAGGATGACACTACAAGGTTTTTGTTAATTATGTTTAATCTAACATGATTTGAAAGTTATATAATTCAGAATTTTATATTACATCAAAAAGAGGACACGAGTATTAAATTAGTAATCATAAATTATTAACAGTTACAGGATGAAACAATGTATCTATAATGTAAATCTTATCTGTCCCTAAATTATGTGTCTAAAGTCTCGTTCCTTTTTATTTTTCTGCTTTCTTCCACTAGTATTACATATAAGCTTCTTGCATTCCAACATGGCAGTTTCAAGTGGCTATCACAATATACGCATGTCCTTCTTCTGTTTTTGTGATTACCCTAGGACGCGAGCATGTGCATACGAGCTGCTCGGGTTCCTCCGTGCACGACATGCCATGCCATATGATTCCATATTCCTGCTCTGTTTTCAACAGTGTAACTAAAGAAGTTGTACACTTATACCGACATGGCCCTTAAGCAGAAGATGACACTATGGACCAGTTTATGGATAAATTCAAAGCTCAGAAGTAAGAAGGAGCATTCAAAGAGGAAACATGGGAAGTGGTTTGATGTTTTATTTTTTACTGGATGTTCACATCTGATTGAAGGTGTGCTGATTGACACATCTGCAAAGCAATACGGTGTTTAATGGGCAAATAAGCAACATATTTTATGGGTCTCCTGTTTTTGCTTTTTTAGTTATTTGAGCGTGTTTATGTTTTAGTCTAAAGCAGGCGTGTTTATTGATTTCGTCCGCGTTTAGGTGTGTCCCTGAAGTGCATGTGAATACTTTTGTCAGCGTGGGAAGGGGGCATTCCTTACTTCACGACAGCAGCATCTGAAGTATTGCATCACACGGTTAATGTGATTGAGTTACTAAGACGGAACATTCCCTTCACACTCTAATATTTCAGTGGCATTTCCTCTCTCACCGCGTGAAACCTCTTATCCTTCTGGATTTAGCTCGTTTGGTTATCACTCAGCAGCTCTTCCCGGACTGACGTGCTGCGCAGTGTTTCATCGGAAACAGTGTGCAAGTCTAAAGACCTTGACCAGGCCGGCATAGCGTTATAATAGCGACCTGAGGGGCAGCACACATCACACTTTACCTGCTCTGGCTAGCCACATGGCTTTTTCCATGTGTTGCCATTCAGCGCTCCCAGGTTTATTAGGTCTCGCCTAGCGACGCAGCGCATGCGCTGCTCGCCTTGGCGAGATCTATTGTCGTCGGTTTTTCGGCGGAAGGGGGACAGGAGATGTGCACGCGTACGGATAGGAAATGTGCACGCGTGCACATCTCCTGTCCCTCCCTGTCTCCTGCTCGCTGTGCCTGCGCGGACAGGAGATGTGCACGCGGAGACAGCTTGTTCTTTAAGTTTGGCAGCCGCGCCTTTCTTTTGTTGTGCACGACGCGGCTCCATATTTGCGTGCAACGTCTTGTAAAAAAGTTGTTTTTATAAATGTAGACTTGTTTAAATATGGAAATAATGTGTACTTTGGTTAATATACTTACTTTGAGACATGCAGAAAACTGAAATATTTCAGTACTTCTCTGACACGGGCAACCCTTAAATTTAGAGGGAAGTAACGTCTGCTTCACTACTGTTCTTTCGCGTACTGTTTAGTGAAATGAGTACAAGGTTGGCATATGTTAATGCTTTGAAATTGTGGAGCTTTCCTTTTTTGAAATCGATGGCCTATAAATAAATGTACACCCATATTGCTTTCTCACGCTTTCCACCTTAAATGTGGAAATATTTAAACTCCTCTACAAACCTTTGGTTCAAAGGCTACCGGAGACTGGATGAGGACGAGCCTGCCAATTACATTGAAAATAAATTAAGGACATTAAATTTATGGGTTTATATAGCTCGGCTTATCATGCTGTCCATGGGCTCGAGGGAATTCAGTGATTTATTCAGAGTCACAGGATGTTGCGCCGACGCCAAGACTCGAACTCAGATCCCCAGCTCACGAGTCAGCAGCTCTGGCCGCTGCACCACATCCTCTTCATTGAGTCTAACATTGGTATGTCTCCTTCGTTACGGTTTGTAGGTATGTTTATTTCTGCTCGTTGAGAGAGATGGCCACAAGAGGGCAATCCTGCTCACCCACATAGGCAAGCGAAAGTCGTTTAAGGGACCAACTACAATTTTGTGGTGTGGGGTTGATGTCGCATGGAGTTCGTGTTTATTTGTTTTTGACTACCCATTGGTATTTTAAAGTGCACTTTCTTGTCTTTTGGCTGCGCTAACATTTCATTAAACTCTCCTGTGTTTCCCTTGAGCAAAAGCCTTATTGCTTCATTAGGTTCGAGGAAGGCTTTCTGGGGTCGCAAACGTTCGTAGCTGGAATTTCATTTCACTTATCCGGTCAACAATGTCTGTCCAAAGACAAGACTATTGTATTTCCTTACCAAAGCTTCCTTCCATTGCAGCCTTGGTTCTCAGCTGATTACTTTTGAAAACTTCTTTATCTACAGATCTATTTTAGTGTTTGAAGTGATGAGGGCATACAGCAGCTTGCAGGTAAATGTTTATTAGTTATAATAATATCCCCTGCGAAACGTGTTCTGTACAATTTTTGTTAAACCTGGTAACCATCTCCTGCATTTGCTAACAAGATCATTGATTCCATAAAGGGAATTAATTACTTACAGTTTTTGCATACTGTTGTGAGGCACCGGTCCAGACGCAATTAAAACGCGTTTCATTTTAACTGTTGAGGGGCTTTTCCATGTTTCCAATGATGCATATTTTTCCTTTAATATTGACAAATACTCAAACGCGGCACACTTTTTTGTGATATTACTGTGTGTGCAGTCTTATGGCTTTTAATGCTGTAGTGGCGTTTTCTGCTTTTAGCAGATGTTCTGCACCGAATTCAGAAAATTTAGATAATTGTAAAGTAATGTGTTCGTTCTTAATTAAGTTGTGTAATGTCTTTCTTATATTAGTGAATAGCAGTGAACGAATGCATTTGACAGTCTACAAAATGACAGACTAATTGTAGCACACCATGCCACATAATTCCAATCAGCATAATTTTCCACAAGGCCACACAGTTCCATGCCACACAATTCAGCGCCACACATTTCCATTCTACACCACATAATTCCACACCAAACCACATAATTCAACTCCACAACTCCACAACACACCACATACCTCCAATCCACACCACAAAATTTCACATCATGCCACAAAATTTAACAGCACACAACATAATTCAACTACATGCCACTCGACAACACACAATACCATTGTACATAATTAACTCCTTTACACACAATCCCACTCTACATAATTCCAGTACACTCAATAGCATGTAACTACTATCCACATAATTCCACAGCAGACCATGCCACATAACTCCACTCCACAACACACAATTCCACGCCACACAATTACACAACAAACAATTCCAATCCAACCCACATAATTCCACTCCACACCACATACATCCACTCCACTCCATAACACATGGGTAAAAGACATTGTCATTTACAATGCCAATAGCTCTAACTCTTGCAAATGCGAGACCTGTTGCATTGCAAATGCTTGTTTATGTAGGTGTGTGTCTAAGATGGTGGACAGATATTGTCAGTGGAAGCTCTGGCGTGTATATTCAGTGAGGGTTGGTTTCATGCACAACGCAGGTAATGGCTGGCATGCCTCGGCTCTGCCGTACTTGTCACTCTGCTGCTTACACGTGAGTGCTGAGAGGTGACATGTCCGCAGTACAGGACAGCTGAAAGTGATTAATACCAATTGACCAATGATTACCTATCCAGACCAACCCTTGCCTGCCACAGTAACATGTACCACTGGACAGCAAGGCGCATCTGCCTTTGCCATGCATGAAGAATCGCTTGGCGCCAAACACTTTACCTCAGATGGCATGACCTGCCCAGGGCCGGACTGGGAATTAAAGGCAGCCCTGGAAAAATGTTCATACCATTCTCGCTCCTTTCCTACCATCGCACTCTCTCTATTTCCGTCCTTCCATTCTTTGTCTCCCTCCGTCTCTATCTTCTCCCTCTCTGAGCTCTCTTTAAACCACGAGAAGCTGGAACAAGCACTGGCAAAGTCAATAGGTTTCACCTAAGAAAAATCTATTGGTGTTGTCAATGTTTTTTTTTTTACATAGCTTAAAGTAAAAAAATTAAAAAGCGCTATGACATGGCCAGCATTGTCCGCTCATAGTGCTTTTTTCTTTAAGCCATGTTGCACAGCAGCTCAACTTCTTTGCAACATGTAAATAAAATTGATAAAACCAATAGATTTCACGTAGGCGAAACCTATTGGCTTTGCCAATGACTGTTTTGAGTTGACACTTCTGTACATGTCATTCTGGTGGTACTGAGAGACAGGTTTACAGGGTTGATATATACTTCAATACACAAGCCCAAGCAAATGTGTCTCAGAGGAAAAACATACCCTTTAACATATGGCGAACTTCTGTGGCCACTAACAAAGATGGTGAAAAAAATCGGCTTTGACAACTATGATGCCTGTTAGTGGCCCACAGTATAATCTACATAAAATTAACCCCGATACCAAGGTTGTAAATATCTGGGCATTATAACATTTTGGACTGGTTAAGACAAATGCATCATAAATACTTGTTTTGTAAGGCACTAAGCATGCACGTTACTGACGGTAATGTATTACATTTTCTCAAGCAAATATTTCACATAAATACAAGAAATTACTTTTTAGCATTTAAGCTGGACATAGGTATAAATGTTACAAGGACGACCTAAAAGTGTCCTGATTTTTTAATACAAGTCAAAACTATTTTAAGTTTCCCAAGCTTAAACGTCACTTGATTGTGCCTTTGAAGCCATGTGAGATAAAAAAAAATCAATCATGTTGCTAATCTCAAGGTCTTTCAAATTGCTAGTTTGACACTTACTGCTATCTTATCAGCAGTAATAAATACGACCCACGCAATCAGAATGTTACACAGTAACTGGACTCTAGTTAACAGTACATATTCGGTAGTGACATTAGGAAATAAAACACTGGATTTGCCTTACTGAACAAAGCATAGTCAGTCTGTAATGTTTACGTAGGTACACGTTTATAAAATCGTACTAAAAATTGTATACAATGACTTTATAAGTACTACTTGATAGTATGTAGCTCAACGTACACTGCATACAATAAATACAAAACTAGTGACAGGAGAAAGTGCCAGTGCCATTAATGCCAAACGGACAAACACCCAGATATGGTTAATAATGAATAAAGGACAATATTAAGTATGCATAAATGGAATACTAGCAAAGTATAGCAATAAGAGACGATACTGAAAACCCGTTATAAGGTGATGTTATCAACCAAAGTAGTTGCTTATACAATTTTCATATATTGTCTTCGTTACACTGTATTACATATTACAAATAAAAAGGCACATAAAAACTTGATTAAAAAAAAAAACGACGTTCCTACAACCCCGGGATAGTTTAAAATAAATCATAGTAAGTTTACATTCCTACATCTTAACTATCCCACATTGGAGCTCTATACAAGTATTTTTCTTGCGGGCACAGTTATGCTGGGAACATGATGGTTCCTTCTCAGCTTCACACCCCCGAGTTGGTCCCTCACTTGGTGAAAGGTATCTATGGCAGCAAAGCAAACCAGTTGTACGCTAGCTATGAACGGTGAAAATAGCCTAAAGTGCTCATAGCATTCAGTGTACTGGTGAACGTGGCCATTTCTGCAGGGTCACCCCAGCTTTGTGTGTTCTTTTGCTGAACCTGTTTTTGTTGGCTTTTAGGACTTTGCACACTACACTCCTGCTAACCAGCGGTAAAATGCTTGTGCTCTCCTTTTCAAACATGGTAAATTGGTATATACCGCATTGGTCCATTTCATTTACTTATAAGTCCCTAGAATATGGTAATACACGTAGCTAGACCCTGTAAATTAAATGCTACTAGTGGGCTGCAGTACTCATTGTGCCACCCACTAAAGTAGCGCTGTAAAACATGTCTGAGGCCTGCTAATAAAGCCTGTAGTGCAGCTTCAAACTGCCATTTCCACCTAGTAAAAACAACCTTTTGCCAGGCCCTAACCTTCCTTTTTAACACTTTTAAGTCACCCCTAAGGCAGGTGATGCAGCGCGTACAATAAAAACTATTCTCCTCCTAGGTTACTTATAGGTCATCCAGGGGCAAACTATATTTCTCATATCCACATGACGATGGGGCCCATAAACATCGTCTCAACACACACGCACACTCCTGGATTTCCTTTACACCTTTGTGAAATTCTGTACTCCTAGGAGAAGCATGAGAACTAAATGGAGAACACCATTTTATGTACCGCTGGAAGAGCCAGGATATCTTATTACCTTATTTTGTCCCTTTCTTTTAGTTATTTCTTAAGATATTCCTGCTTATTGTTTGTCGATGAATCATTCATTTAAGAAATTAGTTCATAGTGATTAAGACCAGCTGAATCACAATAACCAATTACTTATGTCACAATCATTTAGGAAAATAACCACTGAGTCATTTTGTGTTTAAAGAATCTTAAATTTTATATAATTTAAAAAGCATGAAAAGAATTTTAATACTTTATTCAATTATTCATTCTTAAATTCACAATTTTATTAAGCATAATCAATTTATTGCAGAAAGGAAATTTTGTCATGAAGCCAAAACCCTAATTACCTGCCTAGCTTCCTAATTTAGCCTAATGATTTCTAACCTAAGTTAGGAATTAGAAATAGCCTGATTCTCATACTCAACTGTAAAATAAAGACAGCAACAGCAACTTCAGCTCGTCAGCATCAGCTACCTGCAACCCGTCTCCTCTAACAGTCTTTCAGCATCTCCCGCTCAGTAAGGGATCGATCAGGACCACCCAGCACTGGAAGCCACCAACACGACTCTTCAACTCCTCTCCTGACTGTGACTGCAACCACGACTGACATCAACTGACCCCCTCCCACTAAGAGTAGGCCCTCTTATACCCTAATTCTAACTTTGCTAACTAACTGTTGCAACATTAATATCACGCTTTTCTTTCATTGGTCCATGCATGTCAGCTTATTCATTCTTTAATCAAGTTCTCTTGGATTCAAGGGTCCTTGGATCATTTCCTTTCCCATACGCTTAAACATTTCCATCCGATTCGATCAGTTCATTTGTAACTTCTTTCGACACATTCGAGAACTCCGCAGTCATTGTCCTTTCTCTTAGACTTGTTTCCCACGGGCTCTCTGCTGATCATCATGGCACACTATCAGTTCAATTAGGTCACACCAGCCTTGACCATTTCTTGCATCCTAGCCTCTCAGAAACATCACAAGGTTCCGGATTTCTCCAATTTCATCCCGTATCACGTGTCCCCTTGCGCCTGCGCACATCTTCCCACTGGCGGCCATTTTATATCGCCACTCGGTTATACTTTTAGAAGCACTAATTTGAGGTAAACAAAACATAATTAAAATAGAGAAAAATATCCCTTTCGTTTCCCTCCCGTCTACGTACCCCAATTAGTCGTTACCTAGCAGAAAGCAACATTTAAGCTGTTCCTTACTTACCATCACTATTGTTTTTGCAACGACACATTTTTATTTCTATGAAGCACGAACATGCATTTATTTTTACTTAGTACGCTTTTTTATTTTTACGTTATAATTAGACACACGGACATTCATTAATAGATTATTTAGCACATACATCGGCATATTACCATTCCCACACATACTGTGTTGATTAATACATTTAAACGAACATTTTATTTAATTAATTATAAAATTTGTTAGGGGTTACATTTTTTATTTTCCCTGCTCCATCAATTCCCCCCTTTGGTGATTTTTAAATCACCACATAAAACCCAAGTCATACTTCTTTTCAGGCAGCATGTCTTTCATCCTTTGCTTTCTGTTATTTATACATCTGTTTCTTCTTCATCTTGCCTTTTAGTCTCTTTGTACATGCTTTCTTTCATTTTCTCCAACTCAATTTCACCCATTTCTCTCTCTCTTTCTCTCATTAATCTGTTATTTCTTCTTATCTTATTCTGTCTTACTTTTCTCTTTATACATGTTATTACTATTTTCAATATCATGGCTAACAATATTACTATAGTTGCTACTATTATAACTTTCCCTATCACTAGTCTACTCATCCTAGTTAACCAATTCGCTACTGAGGAAAACCCTCTACCAAGTTTTCCCAAAACACTTTCAACCTCCAGTGGAACTAATTCTTTGTGCAAACTTGTAATATTTGTAATATACTTCTGTATATTTTCACTGTTATCAGGAATGTAAGTACAACAATGTTGGACTTTCAACATTCCACAGACTCCACCCTCTTTTGCCAAAAGAATATCAAGGGCAAGCCGATTTTGCATCACCATAGCTCTCATGGCAACCATTTCGGTATTTACCATTAAGAACCCTCCCGCAGTATCTGTAGACAAACGATCTACTACTGTGGATAACTTCCGAATTTTAAATGCATTCAAAGATATTCCCACTGCTGGTATCAATGCTCCAAAAATATCACCTACAATTTCTGAAAAACTTTCCCTCTTTCTACGTGTAAATCTATTAATTATCTTGTATGTTCCCTTTTCTTCTCTGTCCATGTGAAATTTTTTTGGAAAGACCAGGCCTACATAGCAAGTTCCATACCAATGGTCCGGTAACCTGTAATAAGCTCTATTCCCACAAACATAATAGATACCTGGAAATATTGGGTCCTTTCCACCTTTGAATCCCCAACCTCCCAGAATTTGATAATTGTCATGGCAGATACTGGAACCTACAAAGTAATTGTCATAGACTGTCTTATTTCTCCTAATGCACAACTTTCCTGTTTGCGGCCAGTCTAATGTCATTGCTGCATTTATCTTTTTCCCTTCATGATTTCCTTCCTCAAACGTCCATAAGCGTTTTCCTTCCTCTTTTATTGCTTCTTTTTGAAATTTCATTCTTCTTTCTTCAACCATTTCTAAAAATACTTTTTCTTCTTTCTTTAACTCACAGGTAAGGTTGTTACTAACTATTTCTTCTAACGTTAATTTTCTATGTTCTAAAAAGAATTCTCCTAAAACTTTTGCTGGTTTTACTTTGTTAAGTTCTGGTACTACTGGAATGTTTGCAAAAATCTTATCTATATCAGTATAATAAGATTCTAATCTACCGGTTTTATAAAATAAACTCGCTATTACACTACATGTTATTCCATAAGTCAGAGGTAGGTGATGATAAGTCACACCTTCTGATACTGATGCAGGCAATTGCATACAAACATAACAATCTCTTACGTCCATTGTTTCTACGTACTCATACAACAATTTTGTAAAAACATTCTTTGAAAAATCTGTTACTGACCTATCCTTATGCAACTCTGCACTACTTCTTAAAATAACTGGTTCTTTAATACTAGTTTCTTTTTCTAGTTTAGTATCATTTTTTGCTTCTATCACAGCTACACTAATAGGAATTGTGATTGCTAAAACTATCCATATGGTCATTAATAACCATGTACAAAAGCAGCACATTTTACACCATCTCTTTATAAATTCACATTTATCTCTTCTATCCCTATTATTTTCCATTTTTCTTTTTCTATTTGTTAAGTTTCAGAAAATGGTGTCACTACACCTCAGAAATGACTTAGATGCCACTCTGCTTTCAAAAAGTCTTTGCTTGGTACTTTCTTTTAATTCTCTCCAGAATTCTTTCGTTGTCACATCCGGTGATTTGTCACATCCAGTAAAATTGTCATGTCCGGCAGAAGCACTATAAGTCTTCACTTCAGTTTTGTTGCATCTCACCTTTTCCCATCCGACTTCTCAGTCTCTGGTTTCCGTGAGTGTTTTCTTCTTCTTCTTTGTAATCAGTTAGTGCAATATACAGCCACTCAGGTGACTTAAATTTTGAATTCACTTTCTTTGTCCTTTTGGACTTTTGTAATCTTTTTCCACTTGGTTTTTCTTGTCCCTTTTGACTTGTTACTTCATTTACTTGTTCAGCACCTTCGTCTTCCGCTCTTATTATTCTATATCTCAATTTTCTTACATAGCTGTTGGGCCAATTATCTCCTTTTCTTTGCCTTTTGGCTTCACCTTCTCTTTCTTCTCTTTCTGATTTCCAATTTCTTTTTCTTGATTCAGTCTTTGCTTTTTCCTCTCCTCCACTTTCTTCTGTTTCTGTTTCAACTGTCTCACTATTGTCTCTTATTTTGAAACTTATAATCTCGTCATCTCCTACTGGTGGATCTGTCTTCTCCTTTTGGTTTTCCCTTATTACTGTCCCTCCTCGGTGTTTTTCCGATTTGGTGTTTTTCTCCTTTTCTGTTTCTAAATTTCCCTGTTCTTCTATTTCTCTATCTGTCCCTATTGCTCCTCGGGGTTCTTCTCGATTTTCTAATCTTTTGTGTACTTCTTTCCCTACTTCATCTATTAATATCGTTTCTGAAGGAGTTCCACCATAACTTGTACCTGGTTGTTCATCTAACTCAATTTCTTGCTCAGTTTCTTCTCTAATTGGTTTATAACCCCAAGTTTTCCTTAGGAACTCTTCACAGTTTTCAACTGAATCATCAGAGTCTGAAGTTGTGTCAGATATTTCCAGATGTCGACTTACAGGTCGATCTTCAGGTTCTGGAATTTCTTTCTTCTTCTTCTTCTTCTCTAGAGGTACTTGCAGTTGGGGTTTCCAGATGTCGACTTTCAGGTCGATCTTCAAGTTCTGGCACCCTTTCCTTTATCTTTGTTGTCCCAGCCGTTAAACCTTTATCCCACACTTCCAGACGCCGACTCACATGTCGATCTGTAGGTTCTGGAACTCTGATTGTGTGGCTGGCATGAACCCAGTTCTTCACTCCTGCACACTTGACGGCAGTCGTTGTCACTAGGATTACCTGTCTTGGCTCGTCCCAACGCGGAACTAGACAGTTTCTTCTCTTGTGGACTTTTATGCGGACCCAGTCTCCTGGATTCAAGTCGTGGGCTGGTTTTCTTTCAAGAGTGGTCGCATCCGGTCCAACCTGATGAAACACAGAACGCACCACATCAGCCAGTCCCTTGCAATAATCCAGTACTAGATCATCAGTTATAGTTAATAACTTGTTGACGGGTACGTGTGCTTGTCTCATTGCTCGTCCCATGATCATCTCATGAGGACTGAGTCCCGTTTTCTTTTCAGGGATGCTTCTGATGGTCATCAGAACAAGAGGCAGTGCATCCGGCCATTTGAGTCCTGTAGCTTGACACATTTTTCCCAATCTGTTTTTAATCGTTCCATTAATCTGCTCTACTACCCCAGAAGCCTCTGGTCTGTAAGCACAATGTAGTTTTTGTTTAATACTCAGTGCTTCACAAATCAATTGGATCAACTCATTTTGGAAATGTGTTCCTCTATCTGTCTCAACCGTGACTGGAAAACCATACCTTGGAATGAACTCTCGCAGCATAAGTTTTGCCACTGTTGTTCCATCATTCCTTCTTGTGGGGTATGCCTCCACCCAACGAGAGAACAAACAGACGACCACTAGAACATATCTTAATCTGTTACTAGGGGGCATCTCGATAAAGTCCAATTGCATTCTTGTGAATGGACCTCCTTCTCGTCCTATTGTTCCTAGACTCACTACTGTTTTTCTTCCTGGGTTAAACTGTTGACAAATAAGACATCTTTGACAAAGACTTTCAGCAATGGCTCTGAATTTTGGGTTATACCAGGTTTGTCTAAAAAGTCTAATCATTGCATCTCTCCCAATATGAGCTTGTCCATGGTACATCCGTGCCATGTCTGCAATCATGCTATCAGGCATAACTGGTCTTTCATCTCTGTATACCCACACACCATTATTTTCCTGTCTTCTACATCCTGCTTTTATCCAGTAATCTTTTTCCTCATCTCTTGCTGTTTCTTGTAACTGCCTTACTTCATCCCATGTTTCGACTGTATTAGTGAAAAGCAAAGGACAAGAGACATGTTCCCTTTCTCTATTTTTGTTCAGTGACGCCATGTTTTCCGCACAATATCTAGCGATCTCATCAGCATAATTATTGCCGACCGCTATGTAGTCTTCGTTTTTCTTATGCGCCTTGCACTTCACTACAGCTATTTGTTTAGGCAACTGTATCGCCTCAAGCAGTTTTTTAACATAATCTCCATTTCTGATAGGTGTTCCTGCAGATGTCAAAAATCCTCTTTGTGACCAAATCTGACCGAAATCGTGTACGATGCCGAAACCATATTGGCTATCGGTCACAATCGTGATTCGTACATTTTTCCCCAATTTACATGCTTGAATCAAAGCAATTAGTTCTGCAACTTGGGCAGACCTAACTCCTTTCAGACAAGACGCTTCCATCACAGTTGCCACTGTGCATACTGCGTAAGCTGCGCTTAACACTCCTTCTTTTGTGCGTAAACATGAACCATCTACAAACATGACATAATCCGATTCCTTTAACGGTTCATCTTTTATGTCAGCTCTTGGTTTTGTGCAATATTCCAGCACATTCAGACAATCATGATCTACTTCGTCTTGTTCAATTATACTCTCTTCATCTGGCAATGATGTAGAAGGATTTACATTTATGCATCTATCTATGGTCACATTTTCAGCACTCAAGATGATTTTTTCGTACTTAGTCAGCCGACTATGTGTCATGTACTGTGTTTTTGTTCTTGTCAAAAGAATTTCTACTGAATGGGGAACATACACTCTCAGTGGATACCCCATCACTATACCTTCACTTTGTTCCAGACTTACACAAGTAGCAGCAACTGCTTTCAGACACCCAGGCAATGCTTTTGCTATAGGATCTAAAACAGCTGAAAAGTAAGCGATTGGCCTTTTCATGGTCCCGTGTTTTTGTACCAGTACTGAAAATGCACATCCATCTCTTTCACTGCAGTACAACTCAAAATCCTTCTCATAATCAGGCATGCCTAAAGCAGGGGCCTCACACAGTTTCTTTTTCAATTCTTTGAAAGATTTCATTTCTTCTTTGTTTAACTCAAAAGGCTCCTTTACATCTTTCTTTGTCAATTTTTGTAAGGGTTTTGCAATCAAAGAGAATCCACTTATCCACTGTCGACAATATCCAACCATTCCCAAAAACATTCTTACCTCTCTTTGAGTCATTGGTGCTCTCATTCCTTGAATCATTCTTACTCTTTCTGTCGCTATTTTCCGCACTCCTTTCTCAATTTTATGCCCTAAATACTGGACTTCTTTCTGACAAAACTGCAATTTTGAAGGGGACACTTTATGTCCTCTTTTCTCCAAATGGTTCAGTAAAGCAATTGTGTCACTTACACATGCTTCTTTAGTTTTCGATGCCACCAATAGGTCATCGATATACTGCACCATCACTGATTTTTCTGGCATTTTTAAATCTTCCAGAGATTTCTTTAGAATCTGATTAAAAATTGAGGGGCTTTCTGTATACCCCTGTGGAATTCGGCACCATGCCAAAATACGCTCTCCGAACCGGAATGCAAATAATGGCTGGCTATCTGGATGCAAAGGAATAGAGAAAAATGCGTGACACAAATCTATCACAGTGTACCACTCAGCTTCATGCGGGATTTGATATAGAATTACTGCAGGGTTTGGCACTATTGGACAACATGGTACAACTATTTTGTTGATCTTTCTCAAATCCTGTACTATTCTATATGTTCCATTTGGCTTTTTCAGTCCCATAATAGGTGAATTACATGGACTGCTCATGATTTCTTTCAGAATTCCCTGTTCAATCATCTTATTTATCACAGGAGTTATTCCTTCAATTATTTCTGGAGTTAATTTGTACTGTGGCGTGTTTGGATAAATTATCCCTTATTTCACTGTTACTTTTACGGGATCAACTTCTCTCATTAATCCAATGTCCTCTCCTGTAAAATCCCACACACTTTCTTTTACTGTACTTTTCAGTTCTTCTGGAAGTTTTTCTGCATCAAATGCAGGAAATAAACCATTCGTTTCAGGTTCTTGATTCATCAAAGTTACTTTATACAAAACATCTTCATCTGAAGTCTGGAAACCTATTCCATCTGGCGTACAATAAATTGTGCAATTCATTTTGCACAAAAGGTCACGACCTAAAAGATTTACAGGACTACAATCGCACACTACAAATTTATGCATTTTGCTAAAAGAACCAATTTTTACTTCCACCAATTCAGTAAGTGGGGTTTTAATCTGCTGATTGGCTACTCCTACCACTTGGATGTATTCACCTGAGAGAGGAAGGTTTGGAATTTCCACTGATCTAACAGTAGAACGGGTAGCTCCAGTATCGACAAGGAATGTTACGTTTGCACCATTCACTTCTCCATCCACAAAGGGACCAGACTGATCTACCTCTAGAGTTGCGCCAAGCACGCACTCTTTCCCCACTCCTGCGCACCGTCAGAAACTTTCATCCGGGTCATCCTCACTCTGACGCAACCAATACTGAGAAATGTTAGCTGCTCGCGGCAACTGTGTTACCTGCTCTCCTCCGTAGAATCCTGTTTCTGTACTGTATTTTTGCTGGTAAACAGTGTTGGGAAGTGGTGGTTGTGGCACCTGACTTTGTTGAACAACTACCTCATTCTGCACCTGTGGAGTTAATGATTGATGTTCCGGATTAGGTTTAGGTGGGAACTTACACTCATTTCTCCAATGCCCTAATTTTCCGCAATTATGACATGGCCATTTCTTCTTTGCCTCTTCTAGACTCACTTGACCTTTTCCTTTACCTATGTTTGGTCGCATCTTATTCTGTTCTGATTTGTTTCCATTATTATTGTCCAATTGGGCTTCTTGTTTTTCTGCCACTTTCACTTGTGCCCACATTGCCTTTTCTTCCAACTTACGCTGTTTACTCTCTATTTCATCACTACAATACTTAGCATACCTCAGCACCTCATCTACACTTCCATTCTGCCAGTTTATCATATGTTGCTTAATCATATCGCTTATTTCTTGTTTCAGGCCAAACACAAATCGGTATACAAAATGACTCATGTACTTTTCACTCAATTCCTCATAACCACTATACTGCTTGAAAACCAATAACAATCGCTCATAATATGCATGTACAGACTCCTTACTTTCCTGTGTAGTTCTATCAATCTTAACCCAATCTGTCTCTTTGGGAGGAATCTTATTCTTCAAAAAGGTAATCACCTTGTCGTATTTCTTCATCACATCTGGTCCTGGAGCTCCTGTCTTAGGATCTCTTGGATATTCTGTAGTTGGCCAGTCAACCGTAATCTTACATTCTGACCATAGATCCGTTGGTACCACTATGTCAAACAATCCATCCAAATCTATCCACAACACTTTTGAGACCTTTACAAACCTTTCTACTTGTCGGTACCACTCAACTGGCTTCTCTCTTAACTTTGGAAAGTCATTTGTAAATGACAGGATGTCCTGCCTAGTCCAGGGAACATGCACGTAACTACCACCTGGAGTTTCTCTCATAGGGTATTCTTTAGCAACAGGTTCTTTTTCTGTTATCATAAAAGCCAATGAACCTTTGTCTATACTTTTCTCATTCTTCTTTGTCCATCTAACCTTCCACCTGTCCACATCACCCCATTTTCTCAACAACACAATCAACTCCTTTATCTGTGTCAGCCTTCCTGCTGTATTCAAATTTTCAATATCTTTTTCACAAAAGTCTACTCTGTATGGTTTCTGCAATGTTTTTACTTTTGCAAAATCTATCCCAATCTCACTAGCCACTTCTTCTAGTTTGTCATGTAAATTCTTTGCCCTCCATGTTATACTTTTGCACAGAAACATTATTTAATCATCCTGATAATTTTTTTATCTTTTCAGTACCAATCGTTCCTAGAATTAATTCTTCCATATCTATTTTCAATCTGATCACATCTAATGGTTTTTCTTCTATTTCTTTTATTTTAAAAGCTTTCATCCACTCATTTAACTCATCAGGAGTCGGACCTATGGGAGTACTATTTATTTCTGTCCAATTTCCACTCTTTTCAGGTGTCACTGTTGCAGATTCAGTTACCATAGGTATTTTTCTACCGTTACACTCATTTATTGTCAAATTTTCAGGTGGACTTGGTCTGTAAGCACTAGCCAAATTGCTTGTACCTGGACTTGTTTCCATTCTTTCCTTTTCTCTCTGAAATTGTGAACTCAAGGGAATCACCAAAGATCGTTCATCAATTTTCTGATTCTCAAAAACTGGTATTACTGGACCTATTGTTACAGGCACAGTAACTGCTTCCATATTTTTCGTTAATTCTCTAATTTTCTCAGTTAGTTCTTTTGTTGTCCTTGCCAATTCACTTGCATTTTCGCTTTCTATTCCCTCATTTTGAGAAGTTCTCATTTGTTCTTGTGACCTATTTACCTCATTTCTCTTTTCCGGACTTTTATTTCGCATAGTCTCTATTGGTGGCGCATTTGGTGTCACCACTGTAGAACTCTGCTGATACGGAGGTGGATTTCTATTTAATATATCTTCCAGCAATTCGTCATCCGTTTCGCTCTCATGCATATACTTTTCTCTCTCTATATGTTTCTTTTTCTCAGTCCGTTTTTTCTTAGTCCCCTCCTCAACTGTAAAAGCTGGAAACAAACCTCCTGTCATGTTAGCACATCTCCATCGTTTTATTCTGTCCTCATGATTCATTCCCCACAATCTTCCGGGCACAAACTCATAACCTTTCATTCCTCTGAATCTTTCTCGCTCGTACATCTCATCTTCCCATTCTGTTAAAGCCTCAAACTGTGTCGGTCTAGGTCTAGGTTCCAATTTAAACATCTTTTCTCTTAAATTCCGTAAAACCGCTACATTAAAAGAACCATTTTCAGGGAAAGCCAATGCTCCATCATTCTTTGTATATTTTACCCAATTGTCCAACCATATGCACGTATGATATCCATATTTCAGCATCATGTGTGAAGCTGCTGATTTCGGCGGAGGAATTATTTGTCCCTCTCTAGTCACAACCTTTTTGTCTTTCTTAAAGAAATTCTTCAATTTCGTCGTCCATGACGTTCTCTCCCTTTCATACTCGTAATACGGCATGTTTTCTATTTGTTTTCTTTTTACTCTAACGCTGTTTCTGTGTACGGAACTTCGACCAATTACAGCGCGACTCACACTAAAGTACCAATCAGAACAATTTCCACCGTCCGCGAACCAACCAATCCTAGCGCGGCACTTTTCTACGTCACTCCTGCTCTGTGTTCACGTGACTAGCGCACTATCCAATCCTAGCGCGGCACTTTTCCACGTCACTTCTACTCTTTACCCCTCCTTTACAAAATTTATCAGCAATTTTCTTTTCACTGTTTTCTTCGTTAGTTACAACAAATAAACAATTCCATAGTCTGATTCGCTAAACAAAGTGACAGCCTTGTCCTTTTACACAAGAATCCTGTTTTTCCAGTAGGCAGCGCTTACCTCTACCCTACCACAGAATTATTTACTCTCACCGATAAAGTAGCACTTCCCTCTACCTTACCCTTCTTTCAAACAAACAATTTACTCGTTTCTCTGGGGATAAGACACATGTGGAGACTAGGCTCCTGAGAATTAAGGCCAAAGTTTCACAAGTAAACGTGATTTGCTATTTCATTTACACACTTTTCACACAGAAATCCCTAACATAACACAACCTGCGTTATAACCAAAATGAATTCAGACCATGTACCAAATTCCATGTGACTTCTCTTGCCACACGTGTTCCACTTCCTACATCCCAGAAGCGTGAAAACTTACATATAACATAACGCGACTCAACATAAAGCGTTAGTCATCAAAAATAATCAATAATCAATAAACAATAATCACTAAACTAATCTATAGAAAACCATAACTCTGCTACCAAGAAATCTGATGCAGCGCGTACAATAAAAACTATTCTCCTCCTAGGTTACTTATAGGTCATCCAGGGGCAAACTATATTTCTCATATCCACATGACGATGGGGCCCATAAACATCGTCTAACACACACGCACACTCCTGGATTTCCTTTACACCTTTGTGAAATTCTGTACTCCTAGGAGAAGCATGAGAACTAAATGGAGAACACCATTTTATGTACCGCTGGAAGAGCCAGGATATCTTATTACCTTATTTTGTCCCTTTCTTTTAGTTATTTCTTAAGATATTCCTGCTTATTGTTTGTCGATGAATCATTCATTTAAGAAATTAGTTCATAGTGATTAAGACCAGCTGAATCACAATAACCAATTACTTATGTCACAATCATTTAGGAAAATAACCACTGAGTCATTTTGTGTTTAAAGAATCTTAAATTTTATATAATTTAAAAAGCGTGAAAAGAATTTTAATACTTTATTCAATTATTCATTCTTAAATTCACAATTTTATTAAGCATAATCAATTTATTGCAGAAAGGAAATTTTGTCATGAAGCCAAAACCCTAATTACCTGCCTAGCTTCCTAATTTAGCCTAATGATTTCTAACCTAAGTTAGGAATTAGAAATAGCCTGATTCTCATACTCAACTGTAAAATAAAGACAGCAACAGCAACTTCAGCTCGTCAGCATCAGCTACCTGCAACCCGTCTCCTCTAACAGTCTTTCAGCATCTCCCGCTCAGTAAGGGATCGATCAGGACCACCCAGCACTGGAAGCCACCAACACGACTCTTCAACTCCTCTCCTGACTGTGACTGCAACCACGACTGACATCAACTGACCCCCTCCCACTAAGAGTAGGCCCTCTTATACCCTAATTCTAACTTTGCTAACTAACTGTTGCAACATTAATATCACGCTTTTCTTTCATTGGTCCATGCATGTCAGCTTATTCATTCTTTAATCAAGTTCTCTTGGATTCAAGGGTCCTTGGATCATTTCCTTTCCCATACGCTTAAACATTTCCATCCGATTCGATCAGTTCATTTGTAACTTCTTTCGACACATTCGAGAACTCCGCAGTCATTGTCCTTTCTCTTAGACTTGTTTCCCACGGGCTCTCTGCTGATCATCATGGCACACTATCAGTTCAATTAGGTCACACCAGCCTTGACCATTTCTTGCATCCTAGCCTCTCAGAAACATCACGAGGTTCCGGATTTCTCCAATTTCATCCCGTATCACGTGTCCCCTTGCGCCTGCGCACATCTTCCCACTGGCGGCCATTTTATATCGCCACTCGGTTATACTTTTAGAAGCACTAATTTGAGGTAAACAAAACATAATTAAAATAGAGAAAAATATCCCTTTCGTTTCCCTCCCGTCTACGTACCCCAATTAGTTGTTACCTAGCAGAAAGCAACATTTAAGCTGTTCCTTACTTACCATCACTATTGTTTTTGCAACAACACATTTTTATTTCTATGAAGCACGAACATGCATTTATTTTTACTTAGTACGCTTTTTTATTTTTACGTTATAATTAGACACACGGACATTCATTAATAGATTATTTAGCACATACATCGGCATATTACCATTCCCACACATACTGTGTTGATTAATACATTTAAACGAACATTTTATTTAATTAATTATAAAATTTGTTAGGGGTTAAATTTTTTATTTTCCCTGCTCCATCACAGGTCATATCAACACAAAGGGAAGGGTGCATGGTATTGCAAGTAAAACATGTGAACTTAAGTGTTACATGTCCTGACAGTGAAAAGTCGTTTTTCACTGCAGCAATGCTACCTCTCTCGTAGACTAACACTAGGTTACCTTATTATACTCAAGTGATAACTTCAGTTACAGCAGATAGAAAAATACTTCCACTCATTTGAAGTTACTATTCAGAACATGACAGAGCGGGCCCCCCCCCCCCTCTCCCTCTAAGCGGCACCTGAAAATTCTCACTGGAAGAGGCGAGTCAGGAGGGGAGCATTCGTCTGCAGTTATCCCCATTTAGTGACTGCACTTGTGAAACTGAAACTTAGAAAAACAGAACACAAAATATCAGGGCAACAGCAATTTGGCGTGGCAAAATTACAGGACCCAAAGACCGAGAACACCTGGCAGACACAGAAGACCAGTCTATGCCAGATGCAGAAGCAATCAACAAGAAATGAGAACAAGTCTCTTCAATATATGTGAAGAGCAGTGAAACATGCCTCACGACCAAGACGAGGAAGAATGGATAAGACAACATACATGGCTAGCTAGTGAAGACAGGAGGGTGGCAAAAAACGAAAATCATGAAGGCCAAATCTGAGAGGCTGCAGGAGAAATACAAGCAACTGTACATAGAAGCAAACAGAGCAGTCAAAACAATGCCAAGAGCAGACAAGCAGGCGTATATGGTTAACCTTGCCAGACAAGCAAAGGAAGCAGCCAGTAGAGGTGAACGGAGAAAGGTCTTCAAGATCACAAAGATAATCAGTGGTAAATCTCATGCAACATACAACACCTCGATCATAGACAAGCAAGGCAGACCACTCACAACAGAGAAAGAGTAGGTAGCACACTGTGCTAAGCACGTCAAAGATGTCCTGAACAAACCAGTACCAACAAGCGAAGTAGACATCCAAGAAGCAGACAGATTTGAATATGAAAACCACCCCACCACAGAAAGAAGAAATCATCAATGCTATGCAATCTCTCAAGAACAGAAAAGATCCTCACCAAGACAACCTGAATGCAACAATGTTCAAGGCAGACCCTGAAACATAAGCCAAGACCCTCCAACCACTGTTTACATCGATTTTGGAGGGAAAGAATGCACCAGATGACTGGAAAAAGACCTAATCATCAAGATTCCAAAGCAAGATGCATTAACCAACTGCAACAACTGGTGTGGAATCACCCTTCTGTCAAGCCAGAGTTAATTCCTGGTGGAAATCATTAAACAGCACATTTCTGCTGCCATGAGCAGTTAGGAAAAGAACAGGCTTGGGTCCGCAAGGGCAGAGATTGTGTTGATCAGATCCTTACTCTACGCAACATCATAGAGCAGTGCACAGAGTAGCATAGACACCTATAAATCAACTTAATTGATTTTGAGAAAGCCTTTGACAGTATACACTGTGCCAGTCTCTGAAGTATACTGAGAGTCTCTGGCATAACACAGCAGATCGTTCTCCTCAAGAGCTTTTATGATAATTTTTCCTGCAAGTTGGGAGACAGTGAGAGCAGCTTCGCAGTTAGGACCGATGCGAGACAGGGATGCGTTATGTCAGCGTTGCTCTTCAATCTAGTCATCGATCTTGTGACGCAACGCACAGCAGAAGACCAAGCCGGAGGGCTCAGATGGACATTATGCTCTACACTGGAGGACCTTGACGATGCTGATGACCTAGCCGTGCTCTCTCACACACACCAGCATATGCAGTAAAAGACATCTCGCCTCAACATCTATGCACAGCAAGTGGTGTGCCTAAAGATCAATACAAAGAAATCAGAAGTCATATCACTCGACTTCCCAAAATTTTCACCAATCAAGGTGGATGGAGGGGACCTACCCCCGACTGAAGAGTTCACCTAACTAAGCAGTACTATCAGACATGATGGAGGGGCAGGCAGCGACATTAAGAGCAGACTGAACAAGGCCAGAAATGCCATCAGGATGCTGAACAATGTGCAGAGGTCATCTCAGTACAGTACTAACACCAAGCTGAGGCTTTACCAGAGCTGCATACTGTCCACACTATTGAATGGATCAGAATGCTTGCGGATGACAAAGACTGACATCAACAAACTGTCAGCCTTTCACACCAATAACCTGAGAAGAACCGTATGCATTTTCTGGCCATGAACCATCTCCAACAAGGACCTGCACACCAGATGCAAGGAAGAGACCATGGAGACCATCATTTTGAGAAAAATATGGAAATGGATAATTAGGTGTAGAAACAATATTGACAGAGTTTACGGTTACCTTGCTTGATCCCACTACCACGACTGACAAACGTCAATGTTGTTCCTACACCTAAAAAACTGAACTACTTACACCTCTTACTGTGGTCCATGACCAATTGTTGCAATACTACTTCATGATATCATTACAACTGCATTACTCTGTCAGGCTATGTACCTCGCCTCCTAGACCTTAGGAATAACATTGCTATCTGCTATCCACTTTTGACAAGTTTAGCCCTGAAAATGTCTGACTGATGAAACACGCGTCAGCTGTTCCTTTATACATCATAACTGTTGTAGATGTATACAATAACTATACTTTGCCATCAATTGATACTGCTGGTGTTCTCACCTTTAAGGACTTAAGTATCATATATACATTGTACATACTCAGATTCATGTTTATTTATGAAGATTGTACACTACCTGTGTGAAGACAACACATAAACAAGCATGATATCATAGCGTGTAATAAATAGAACCTTGATGTCCTCATCTGAAACTCTTGGACTCTATGTGTATATACTTTACTGATTATTGAAACATTTTCTTGGGTGAGTGCCAGACTACATATGTTATTTGTCTCTGGGCGAGTGTTAGACCTGGTCCTTTCTACAGGGGCCTCCCCTAACTTTTTGCCTTCAGACCTCCTGTTTCTGCTGAATTTGTTTTTTCTGGCCTTAGGACTCTGTGCACTTGACCACAGCCTTTCCCTAAAACATGGTAACATTGGCTTATACCCAATTGGCATATTTAATTTGCTTATAAATCCCTAGTAAAGTGCACTGCACGTGCCCAGGGCTTGTAAATTAAATGTTACCTGTGGGCCGACAGCACTAATTGTGCCTCCTGCTTAAATAGCCCTCTAAACATGTCTCAGAACTGACATTGCAGAGCCTGTGTGTGCAGTTTTAAACTGCCACTTCGATGTGGCAAAGTAAACCTTTTGCCAGGCCCAATCCTTCCTTTTTAAAACATATAAGTCACCCCTAAGGTAAGCCCTAGACAGGCCCAAGGGCAGGGTGCAGTGTATTTAAAAAGTTGGAAATGTAGTTTTAGGTTTTACATATCCTAGTAGTGAAAAACCCTCAAATTAGTTTTTTTACTAGTGCATGGCCTAGCTCTCCTACAGGGTTAACATTGAAGTTGCCTTATTACATTTTATAAGTGTAATTTACAAATGGGAAGGGATAACAGATTCAAGTTTGGTGTCCTCGGAATCCTAATTTAAAATCCTAACTTATGATATAGTCAGATTTTAAATTATAATTCTGAAAATGACACTTTTAGAAAGTTGGCATTTTCTTACCTTAGCCATTTGGTGGCTGTAGCCTGTCTCTGGTCACATGACTGGGTGTAGTTGGCAGTTGGGCTTTGTGTATTCCTCCTGTACAGCCACACACAAAGCAAGCTAAGGTGTGACTGGATGGGCCATCACTGGCAGGATGGGAGGGAGGAGCTGGGCACAGCCCCACTTACACTTGAATAGGCTGTGTCCTGTCTAAACACAAAGGGCTGCATACCTTCTGTAGTTAGTCTGAAAGGCACAACTGTGTATAAATGATGGACCTCAGACACCACCACTTTAGTACACTTCTGGACCTGTGGACAAACTGCCAGGAAGAAGGTCTGCTGTCCTGCCCAAGGACTGCCACATTGCTGGACTGCTACTATGGGGAAGCTGCTGTCCTGTTGTGCTGCCCTGCTGCCCGCTTGCCTGGGGAAGAAGAACTGGACCTTCAACCTCCATCTTGAACCCAGGACGACAGTGTGACTCAAAGGGCTACTCTGCTGGTGCCCTGATCTGAGCCTCATGGACATAAAAGGCTCCCCAACAGCTCCTGGACCCCTTCTTCACCGAGTTCCTGGACCCTTGGAGTGGCTCAGTGGGCTGTTAATTCAAGCTTTTGGGGCTCTTCCCGACCGTGAATGGGCCTGTTCGCACTGGAACCACACTGCTTGCAACAAAGCCAGCCCATCTTGTCGCACAGCCAGAACTGATGCCGCGGAGGACTAACGCAAAGCTCCAGCACGCACGCCCACTACGCAAGGTCTGCTCTTCCCTCAATGCTGAACACTGCCCGCAACGCTCTCCTTGCTCCTGGCGATCCTTTTTCACGTGGCCAAAAAAACTGAGACGGTAAAACTTCAGTGGGACTAATCTGGGACTGTATCCGACCCGTGCTCCATCACAGTCGGCCTGAACTTTTGACTTTGGCCCGTTCCAGCACGACCAGATATCCCTGGTTGGCGCTTTATGCTTTTTGGCATTATTTGATAGTTTAGTCTTTAAAAATTCATAATCCCGGAACTACTGATTGGATTTTTGTTGTTTTGGTCTTGTTTTATTTATTAAATAAAGCTCCATTTTTCTAACTAACCTTGTGTGGGATCTTTTTGTGTGCTGTTTTCACTGTTTTACTGTTTGAAGAGTTGCACAAATACTTTACATGTTGCTTCTAAGTTAAGCCCGACTGCTCTATGCCAAACTACCATGGGGTTGAGCACAGGTTAATATGGGGTTTGCTTGTGCCTTATCCTGACTAGGACTGTGAGTGTTGCTTGACCAGGGCTCACACCCCAGTCAACCAACAACCCAATTTCTAATATTGGTGATCAGTGGTGAGGATAGGACTGATGTCTGTGCAGTGCCATACAGTGATTTGGTGTACACTACCATTCCATATCTAAGACCAATTCAAGTTTTAAATTCTCCCTTATTGGCCTTTTTGCTTTTTCTCTAAATTTATTCCTATCCTACCTGTCCGATTGTGTCTGTGACCTCACCTGCAAAGATGGAGTTTCAGCTTGTCAACCTGGAGAGCTACACTGTGGCTCAGTTCAAGGAGTTTTGCCAGGAGAGGGGGCTGCTTGCATAAAGAAGCATCAAGAAGGTGGAGCTCCAGAAAGCCTTGACAGCCAAAATACAGTTGTTCACCATGAATTCATTACATCAAAAGATACAATTTTGGCAGGAAGTTCAGGTTCTTGCACAAATTAAACGAAAATTAGTATGCAATAGAGTAAGTAAGTGTATCATTTAGGTAATATAATTTCTTTGATTGTAGGGAACGTATATAAATCAGGAGAGAACAGCCCACAAACGACAATACTTCTGCTGCGCCCACCTCAGCCGAAGTGGGCGTATTTTATTTGCAATAACAATCTGGAATAATTAGAAAATTAAGACTTCTGCTGTGTATTCACACTATATACAATTTCCCATTGGAACGTGACTCGTGTGACCCCAGTGTAGTGACCATAACCAAAACAGTGAAGTAGCTGCAGTGACAATAATACATGAAGCGATTGGTTATTGGAATTACAAGGGAAGTCCTTAGGGTATCAGATTCAATCATTCGTTCTAAAAAATATTTCTAGTATTCTGGGACTCTCCCTTTCGTAGTCGACGACATTTCGACCCTCTCGTGTTACGGGGTCTTTTCAGGACGGGGATTCTGGGGACCTAGGCACTCTGAAAATGCCGGAGGTGTAATTGGATTCAATCGTCCTATAATGGTATCAGTTGTAGCCGCAGTAGCTAAAATCCCTAAAAATTGGATTAACAGGACGCCTCTAGGATTCAACTGGGTAAGTCAATAAGAGAGGATCCTTGATGGGTGGATGCGGAGAATATAGGGTAACTGCCGTTACCAACAATTCCAAGACGGAGTCAGGATGGTAACGTGAACGGTGTCACGGATATCAGTCCAACAGTGGTTAAACCAATTAGCTCACTGTGGAAGCGGTCGATGAGGGTCTAAAACTAGTGGACGGTGGCCCGTCTGTAGTCTGAACGAGGCTTGAGGCATGAGTAGAGGCTCACCAATTGCCAGTCACAACAGATGACCAAGAGGATGAGGAAGGATCAGAGCAGGACTCACAGGAGGGGGGTAACCTACTCCCAGGATTCAAAGTTCCCTCCCATGCATGGAGCAGTGTGTCCTCTCACAGCCCTTCCCCAGAGAAGCTGGCAGAAAGAAAGGCAGAGAGGGAGTTTAAACTAACTAACCGAACATGGCGGACACCATCTAGCTGAGCTCCGAGCCCGGGCTGGAAAATCCTGCTGATTCGCCATTCGCTGCAGCCCATCGGAGTCTGCCTGCAGCAGCAGCAAGACGGTGTGCTCACACAAATCGGGAGAGCTGCTTACACCGAGGCTATCGCTGGCGTAGGGACCAATTCCCGGTATGCGGCCTACTCAACAGCATCGTGGAGCGATGCAGAGGCGGCCGAAGAACACAGAGGCTGGAGGCGGCCCGATACAGTTCGGACGACCCCTCAGAGAGTACGGAAGACCGTTAAAATTCAAATTCCGGCTTCAATATTGTTAAACATTTAATAGAGGGAGCGCAGCAACGCTGGGAGGATCAAGAGACTGCCCCGGTGTCCATTTCCTGCGTCCCCGCCAAAGAGCAGTATTGGATCGGACGCCGCGGGTGAGCCCGGTGCCGCGCACCTAACCGGCGGCGCGGACTGGGCGAGACACTGATGGCCAAGGAGATAGGTGTCTGCCCAGGTCCGTAGACGACTGACGACACAGGAACAACAACGCAGAGACGCCCGGGGGGCCGCTGGTTGTCTGACTCCCCCGCGCCGCCCCCTGGCGATAATGCCCAGATTGCACTGAGTGGAGAGACGTGTTCAGTGCTCAGTGCTCAGTGCTATGTCCCCGGTGCTACCGTGCCCGAGATGCGGAGCGGCGGGGCGGAGGTGAAATGCCGGTGGCCCTGAGGAACGCAAGCTGAACGCTTCTGCAGGGACACGGAGCCTAACGAGTGGCCCATCGGGGTAGGAGCCTGGGCTGAGACTCAAGGGAACAGCCTACAGAAACCACATCCTACATTCCCAGGTGAGGGGGTTCCACGAGGGGGGTGGGGCCCCCCTATCCAAATAACACCGGCATGAACTGAGGAATTGCTCCTTCCCCCCCCTCCTTCGTAGTGTGTCATTGCCCATAAGCTGGGGCGGAAATACATGTGACTGCTCGGGGATTAACTGGTGTATACTGCTAGCACATTGACGCTGTGCTCAATGACTATTGTGAGGGTTGCCCTGATGGACTGTCGATGTTACTAGCGGGGGGCAGCACTTTGTGTCCCACACATAGCAGGTGAAGAGCCTCTGAATCCAGACCTACTTCACTAAGCAACAGGCGCTCTGAGGCACATCCTGGCAGTAAGCTGCGGTTCAACCCGGTGGTGGGCATCACTTGGCTGGGATTTACCGGGGAATCAAGTCCTGATTCCCCAATCGACATCTGATAGCTGGCTGGACAGAGGCAGGGCTCCGCTAATCTTCTCTCTGTCTTTTTCTTTCCCCCCCCCCCCTCCGCTTGTGGGGTAGGGGCCAAACGGCGATCGCTACACCCAAACATTTGACAGCCGATGGCAACAATCCGATATAACAGGCCTGTACTCACTACTTGGAGACAGTACACATCACGGCAGAGTGGTATTTCTCAAGCACAGTTGAATGCGCATATTGGCTGTCGCTGAAAAGTAATTACGAGAAAGGGTGCAGAGCGCAAGCTGCTGAACAAGGGCACGAGGCCCCCACCTGCTCGCCAGTCCTCATTACATGCAACTGAGTGGTGGCCCGCCTGCGACAGCTCTTCTGACTCGCTATATGAGAAGGCCCCGGGACAGTCACACATAGCTACGACATGGGGCGCCCCAAGGGGAAGATCCAGGAGGCGACCACAAACAACACACAACCTGCAGAAGACCCAGAACATACAACAGTCCAGATGTGGCTTAGTTGCGTACCGCCAACTGAGGGGACCCCAGCGGACAAACTGGACTTGATAGTTCAAGAGGTCAGGGAATCACAAAAAGCCATTGAACAGCAAGTTGGTGCCCTCGCAACTGGGTTCACCCTACTCAAAGCAGACCACGCCAAACTGGCGGACAAGGTGAAGACGCATAGCTTAACTCTGGATGAAGTAGTGCCACAACACAAGGAACATGTGTCGAAAATCCAACAATTGCAGAAGCAAGTCACAGGTCTCCAAGACCGAATAGAATACGCGGAAGGAAGGGCCAGACGTAATAATGTACGGGTCATAGGCCTGCCGGAGCGTAGGGAGGGACCTGACGCCGCTCACTATATGGAGCAATGGTTCAAAGACCACGTGGCGCCTGAGGGACTATCGGACTATTTTTGTGTAGAAAGAGCTCACAGGATACCCACTGGGAGGCCCAAACTGGGTGCTCCACCTCGCCCGTTAATAGCCAGGATCCTGGATTACAGGGACCGTGACACCCTACTGCAGAAGCCACGAGAGCGCTCCCAAATCAGATTTGAAAATTGCTGAATATCCCTATTCCCGGATTATACCCTAATGGTCCGGCAACAGCGAACCTCTTTTATGGCGGTCAAAAAGAAACTGAAAGGCATGCAATTGAAATACGCTTTATTATTCCCGGCGAGACTGAAAATCATACACGATCACAAAACGTATTTCTTTGAGAGCCCTGAAGATGTCGAGGAATGGATAGAGGTAATGGACCCAGCCACGCTAGCAGGACCCACCTCCCACGGCCTACCCAACAGCCCAAGACGCACAAACGACAGGCGACCCCGCCGCATGGTGAAATCAGTCCGCAAGTCGCAAACACAAGGCCCGACGCAGCAACAAGTGCAACAAAGTAAGGAACAAGCACTCGAGGCAGCGTCCACATTTAGAGACTGAACTCTTTATGGCCTCGGCCTCCTCAGAGGACAACACGAATAGATCGGACTCCGAAAGTAGCCTGAATGTATTCCCTAGTGTGACGCCACAGACGGCGGATGGACTACTGGACTAAAATGTCTGCAGGACAATCCTGTTCACTTGGACAAGCCTTCAGCTTGTCGGCTATGATACCAACGTTGGTGCTATCACATGTATCCTTTTTTCTATGTGATTCTTTAAAAAATGGCAATACTTTAGAATGTATATTAGTCCCGGGCTCCCCACCCCGAGCTCGATCACGAGTAGTTTTAACACCATGGTGGGTGTTAGCGACGACCCCCTATCTGCGATTGCACTATGTATGCACAGTACAATTACACAAGTTTTGGTTTCTTGTTTGGTCCGGTATAGTTCCTCAACCGGGCCTAGTATTGGGAATTTATGGGGGGGTGAAAGTTCCGGCACAAATTGTTTGTCTGAATGGGACAGTGGCCTTCCTCTTGTACCTGCAATGTTACCCTATCCCTACGCACTGCAACATACATGCTTAACACCTACAATTTAATTACGTGGAATGTTCGAGGTCTAGGATCCATACAGAAGCACCACAGGGTACATGCATAGCTACTCAGGCGTAAAGCCCAGATAGTGTTCATGCAGGAATCTCATCTCACAGAGTCGGAAGCGGCGAAAATGTGGAAAAAATGTAAGGGACAAATTTTTACTACCAACTATTCTGCATTCGCCAGGGGCACAACGATAGGGTTAAGACACGGGGTGCCATTTATAGAATTAGAGCGGCGTACTGACACACAGGGGAGGTACATAATGTTACACGGGACACTTGACGGCATGCCCATTATATTGGGTAACATTTACGCCCCAAACTTCGATCAAGATAAATTCTTTGCAGGACTCAACCAGGTCCTAACGGGATGGGAAATGTACCCCTGGATTATAGGAGGTGACTGTAATGCAGTCATGGATGTGGTGCTGGACCGCTCACAACCCCCCTGCATGGAGCGGGATCGGCCAAACAGGCATGGGCTTTATGTGGGTGGTCTGCTGGATGGGAGTTGAGTGATGTATGGAGGCTGAGACACCTGACGCACAAAGAATATTCATTTTACTCCCCAGTCCATTTATTACACACAAGAATTGATAGGATTTTCTGTTCACGAATGATCGCGGCACACAACGCACACCACATATCTGGCAAAGACTTTCTCAGACCACAATCCTTTGGAAATCACCTTCTCTTGGAGCAGGATCCCCACTCCAGTACCTACCTGGAAATTGAAACCCCAGCTATTAGAAGATACGGTGTTCCGCACTACCCTGGCTAATACTATAACGTGTTACTTTACAGAGAACACTAACACTGCATCCTCCATCTCTGTCGAATGGGATGCGTTCAAGGCAGTTATTCGTGGAAATGCAATTAGTACGATAGTGGGCGCCAGACAGGAACTACACAAAAAACTAATAGAGACAGAGAATAGGATGAGCATACTTGAACAAGAGGCCGCAAATGACGCTACAAGGCAGATCCCGCTGCAGGAGATGCGTATTCAGCACGCGGAACTACTTGAGTCACTTCGGGTCATAGATTACAGAACATACACTCAACTAAAACACACACATGCAGACAAGTCAGGGACGCTACTAGCGACAATGTTGAGGGATGAGCCCCCGACTAGTATAGTGAGCGAAATCACTACTCTTAGTGGTGACACTGTCACTAGTCAAAAAGGCATTAACGAAGCCTTCAGCCTGTACTATGCAGCACTGTATAATAAGCCAGACACAGTAGACGACGCCCACATAGATGCATTCCTGGATAGTTTACCTTATCCACAGCTCATCGCAGAGGCCCAGAAAGCTTTGACAGGCCCCATTACCAAGACTGAAATAAAAGTGGCCATGAAAGGGCTCCCACGAAACAAATCACCAGGACTAGATGGTCTTCCGATTGAATTTTTTGACACGTACTCTGACGCCCTAGTTCCCCAACTGGAGAGACTTTATAATAAGTCGCTAGAACTTGGTGGCCTACCGCTGTCCTCGGCCCAGGTAGTTTCGCTCCCAAAACCTGGAAGAGACAAATCAGATATGTCTGGATACCGCCCATTGTCCTTACTAGCGACAGAATATAAGATATTAAGTAAAATACTAGCAAATAGGCTCCTTCCATATCTACATAAACGAATTCACATAGATCAATGCGGGTTTCTCCCGGCCCATAGCACCTCCCTAAATATCAGGAGGTTGCACCACATTATGGCGTCCACCCCGGAACATTATCAAAACGCAGGTTGCATCGCACTAGACCTACGACAAGCATTCGACACGCTAACTTGGGCCTATATGTTCAAGGCAATAGGGAAATTTGGCCTACCCCCAGAGTATCTCAAGTGGTTACATTTACTATACGCAGCCCCTATGGCTCGTGCCCGTACGGGTGGACATATCTCAAGCGAATACTCTGTATTCAGGGGCACACGACAGGGATTCCCACTGTTGCCACTGTTATTTATACTAGCGCTCGAGCCCTTAGCGCTTAGGTTACGTCTCGAGGCCCAACAGCTCGGGGTCCAGATAGGCGATGTACCTCACCTGATCTATGCTTATGCAGATGACATAATATATCTGTGAGACCTTCTAGGAGCCCTGGATCCCATCCCTGACATATTTAAAAGGTTTGAACAGGTATCGGGCCTTGCCATTAACGCAGCAAAATCAAATGCCTTTTTTTTTCGTGAGGGTACACATCCAGACACCATTGATTTTGTGATGTATTCCATACCAGTGGTACAGTCCACTTTCAAATATCTTGGTATACAAATATATCGGTCACATATGGATATGCTAGAGGGCAACCTTACCAGAGCGATCTGATCCATACGCTCGAGTGTCGCCTTTTGGATCTCGCTACCTCTCTCTGCAACGGGACGAGCGGCCATATCAAAAATGGTGGTCTTACCAAGACTCTTGTATTATTTCGTCAACTTACCGATAATAGTGCCATTAGCCACATTTAAAACCCTAGATGCTATACTCTCAGACCTTATATGGGGGACCGGAAGGCGCAGGCAGAGTCAAGAAACTACAATTGGGGACAAGTAAAGGAGGTTTGGGTGTACCCGACCTCAGAGCATATTATTATGCGAGCCAACTGCAGTGGCTGTCCTATTGGACAGCGGGCCGCAACATGCCGGAGATAGGATATACGCAGTGTGATATGAACCAGGCTACCTTACATACATTGTTATTGCCGCAAAGTAGGATCCCCCCGAACATGCCACCCCTACTGCGTACATCACTCCAATGCTGGAAAGCGGCGCTGCAATACACATCCCATTGCCACCCCTACGCCGGAAACATTCCACTTGTAGGAATCCCTCTGAATAGCTCACAAGGCGAAGGATAGGTACCTGGTTGGAAGGAGGAGTTAGCACAGTAGGTGACTTATTCAATAATGGACTACTGATGGACCACGAAAACTTTGAGAGAGAAACCGGGGTGCCAGATCACTTATATTTGATACATACCGCACTATTGCAATATATCAACAAGCATTTGGAATGTAATCGGTCTCGCCTTTGGGACCTTATATGTATTTAGCTATGCAGCACATTAGCCTGAGTGCTGAAACATCTACTGTTCTTTAACATGAAGGGAAAGTAAGCACCAAACTGCGTGACATGCCAGGTATGGGAACACATGGAGAGAAATATTGCCTATCAGCAGGAAATGATATAGTCCAAAGCTCTGTTTTTAATATAAAATCAGAGCCTTCAGTGGTCATATCACTGAAAATACAAGATTTGAAAAAAATATTATTGTCAACTGGTGCTCATGGAAGACAATTTCTATGGACTGGAATCTAGAGAATGCTAAAGTGATTCTGGTATTTTACTGACCTCTGCTGGTCCTTTTCCATCAAGACAGTTAAATAGAGGCAGTTGAACAGAAAAAAAAGTCCCTAAGCGGAAGCAGACAAGTCCTAGAGCTGATCTCCAGAGCCCACAAAGTACATACACATATATGTATATAATAAGTATATACTAAAGTATATACAAGAGGTCTCGAATGCTCGACCTAAAAAACACTGGGCCCCACAGAGACAAGAACCTCCAGACGAAGAACTGGTCAAGACCCTATACTATATGGGTAGAGGGAGACATCTTATAAAATGGCTATACGTTGGGATACGGGTACACGCCGCGATAGACCTTACAGAACTACGGGAAACATGGGCGGTAGATATGGGGCGGGAGCTCTCAGACAAGGAATGGGGTGTTCTTTTAGAATACCCAAAACAAGTGTCCAGAAATGCCAAGTTTAAATTTATACAAACTATGCTACTCCATAGAGCCTACCTTACCCCGCGTAGACTGCAACGGATGTTCCTACAAACACAACACAAATGCCCCCGATGTCATCTGGAAGAAGCTGATTTAGCTCATATGGTTTGGGCATGTCCCCGCTTGCGACGTTTTTGGGAGTCAGTCAGACTACATATAGTAGCAGTTACACAGCTAAATCTGGGCAACACAATTGAGGACTGTATTCTAGGCTTATATAAACGCTCCAAAACACAGAAGGTTCAGAATAGATTCATGGACCTCGCCCTAATAACAAAAAGAGCCATCACTATGCGATGGAAGTCATTGAAACCCCCTACTGTGCACAGTTGACATAGTGAAATGCTCCGTTGGGGTGGCGCTGAGAGCGCAGCGATACGGCGGGAGGAAGCTAGGGGACTGCGGAAAAATCTGATATTTCTGGAGTGGGATGCGATGCTGGAAGTCCTTAAAGGTACGGACTTGGAGCAGGTGGATAACACCCCGAGCACACAATAATCCATAGCATATTTATAACAAGAGCGAGATACAGTGTAGGTTGGACTTAGCTACTAGATGCACATTAGTAAGAGGCAGAAGCACAACCATAGAGCAGGCCGCAAGAACATGTATATAAATGATGGCAACGCCGGAACAAGAGTGGGAGGGGGGGGGGAAGGGCTGGGGTGAGTTTAAAAATACCCATGTTCATCTTTTTTGGATTGGTTTCATATAAGGTTAATTAATAAAGTATAATATGTGGCCGATGAAAGGCAAAGACGTTAATACTGATACAGATAATATAATGTAAAGTGAAATGTATTATTATGCGGAACACCATGCTATGTAACACTGCCTTATATGCGTGATTCCCGTTGTATGGCTAGCCATTTTGGCTGTTTAATGGAAAAAGTAATAAAAAATGTGTTTAAAAAAAAAAAAGGAAGCCCTTGTCAGGAAGTATGGTTAGACCTCAAAGTAGCATAGACAGAAGTTTAGGGACCGTCAGAAACTTTTGCAAGGCACTGGATGGCTGGGTGAAGGGCAATGAAGTCAAGGATTATGGAGGGCTGTACAATTTGATTGCAAAGGAGCACCTGTTCAGTTTTTGTTTTCCAGATCTGCTCCAACATCTTATCGATAGTAAGCTCACTGGTCCCAGGGCGCTTGCTAAGGAGGCAGACCACTGGCTCAGCACCAGGGTCCAAAAGAAGGTACCTGGAAGGAACTCCAAGAAGGGTGGTTCAGGTTCCCCTCAGCAGTGTGAGAGGGAGGTCAAAGGAGATATAGACAGGTCTCCGACTAAGGGGAGAGGAAAGAGTTCCTACGCCCCCTTCTGAGAAACGGAGAGGATTCAGTTCTGGTTTGGGTAGGCAGTGGCCCAAGGCGCCCCATTTCCAACACCGCTGCTTTGCTTGTTCCCAGCTAGGACACAAGCAGGGGGACTCTGTCTATCCTAAGAAGACATCCACTGGTGGGACCTCTACAGGGGTGGCCAATGTGGCCTTTGGGGTAAGAAGTCCCCAGGGACAGATCATAGACCAACCCATGAGCTCCCTTAGCTGGGGGGTAGGCTCAGAGAGTGAGCTGGTGATTCATTAGGGTGGGGATTGTCACTTCCACCAGATGAAAGTAAATGGGGTCCCTGTCACTGCTCTGAGGGACACTGGAGGTAGCTAGACCATGATAGTGGAAAGGCTAGCTTCTCCAGAGCAGTGCATAGGCCAGGTGTGTAAGGTGACTCAGGCCCATGGCCAGGTCTTTTTCTGCCCTATGGCCCTGGTATCCCTGGAGAGGGGTGGGGTGGGGTGGGGAGGTGACCCAGAGGAGGGTCACAGTTAGTCCCCAGATGCCCATATACTGCATTCTGATGAGTTGCCACTGGTGTCAGGAGAACTGGGAGGGGCAGCCACCCAGGATGTCCTGACAGTTCTGCTTTCTAGGAGTACCACTCCCAAGCGCATGGTATGGGAGTCCAACTGGAGGAGCAGGGTGAGGGAGAACTCACCCAGTCCCCTGTTCAGCCTCAGGGTACAGACCCTAGGCTGGGTGACCAGGCTCAGGGTACCACCCCTGAACTGGTGGGAAGGAGAGTGGAAGTAGGTTGCAAAGCACACGGAGCTACTGCCCCCCACTTTGAGAAACCTCAGTGGACAGAAGCCCCTCGATGGCCGGGGGGTTGTCTCTGGACGCTGACAGCTATCAGTGGCTTTCTGCAGGGTCATCCCCCTAACGTTTTGCCTTCAGACCTCTTGTGGACTTTGTTTCTGCTGGCCTTAGCACTCTGCGCACTTTACCACTGCTACCCGATGCGTGTGCTTTCCCTAAAACATGCTAACACTGGTTTATACCTAATTGGCATATTTAATGTATTTAGAAGTCCCTAGTAAAGGTGCCTAAGACTTTCAAATTAAATGCTACTACTGGGCCTTTAGCATTGATTGTGCCATCAACTTAAGTAGCCCTCTAAACATGTCTCAGGCCTGCCATTGCAGTGTCTGTGTGTAAAGTTTTAAACCTACTGACCCCCAAGCGGTGCCCCTCAGGTTCTGGACCATTGGGGTGGCTCATCGGGCTCTTAATTCAAACTTTTGGGCTCTTTGAGACCGCAAAGGGGCCCGCTCACACCGAAATTCAGCGTCAGCCGCTGCCATCCCATCTCCTCGCACAGCCAGCAATGATGCCGCCGAGAACTACCACTGTGAAACTCCAGCCTGCCCGTACCGCCCTGCAAGCACCTCACGCCATGCTGGCCACCACCCACGATGATCATCTTGCAACCGGCGATCCTCTTCCACGCGAACGTGACTCTTGGCTCAAAAAACTGAGAAGGTAAAACTTCAACTGGACTAATCTGGGAATGTATACATCCCGCGCTCCATCGCAGTCAACCTAAACATTTGACTTTGACCTGTTCCAGCGTGACCCTGACTAGTATTGTGGTTGCTGCTTGACCAGGGCTCACACCCCAGTCAACCAACAATCCAATTTCTAACAGTAGGGCTTTTATACCTTACCCAAGTTGCACCCTTTGGTTGCATGGGTGCGGTCTGATAAAGCAGCCTCCTACATTTGTTCCTTTCTATTTGCAAACTGTTTTGCCAAAACCAGCATATTTAAAGTTGGGATGTGCGGTTATTTTTTCCACACTGCTAGCGTGGCAAAGTTGACTTTTGGAACATGTAGTCACTTGAGTCCGAAACATCAGGATCATATGCCGAAAGTCCAGGATCCCGACAAGGCAGGGGGAAAAGACCACATGCAGAGAGAGTCCAGTATTGCTCCAATAAGGTGGAGGCAGGGAACTGAAGAGAACTGGGACTTGTGATGTTTTACAGAGACATCCTCTTAAAGAAGTTCCAGAGTGGTGCAAAGTAGTAGGATGCCAACTGAGGTGAGCTTGTTTTCACTAGACAGTTGTCTAAGTATGGAAATACATGGAAAGCTGACACTTTGATGAAAACTAGCAGTATAACCGTCAGACAGTTAGGGAGTACTGTAAACTGCTAACACTACAAACATATTATGAAGCAGAGATTAAGCTTAGGAGAATTCACAAAAGGCATCTGAAAGCAGATATCCAGTAAGTCCAGTGGCACTATCCACTATTCAGGGGCAACATCTGAAATGCGTTCTCCCTCAGGAAATGAAAACGTTTAGAATACTCAAATCCAGAATGGCCCTCAGGCCCCCTTCCTTAGAGGGGAGTAAGAAGCCACAGGAATAGAACTCTTTTTTCCCCCTCTGTCAGAGGAACCACTTCTATAGAATGAATGATCATTTAATATAGCGCAAAGCTGCTTCACCATAAGTGTCCTGGCGCTCAAGGCTAGTAAAGTGGAAAGATAATTAGAGTTCTCTGAAGAGATGAGCTTGTAATGAAGCTTTAAATGCTTTTTCAATGTTCAATTCTCTCAGTGCTTTTGGAAGTTCCAGTTTTTTGCTGTCAAGTAAAAGGAGTTTACCCCCAGACTCTACTTTTGTATCTTAGGGATACACACTAATCCCTGGTTGGAGGAACGTAGCAATGTATAGCACCCTTCTGAAGAACCTCAACAAGCAAGGCTTCCCCATAAGGCGCTCACACTTCAAATGACGATTGCTTAAAAGCCTCCGATATGATAGTACACCCACATCTCTGCAATTATCTTTTAAATAGAGACAGTATCTTTACTTTGTTTGTTGGATGGAGGGACGAGTGTCTACATCTGAAAAGACTATCCCCTTGTGTCTGGTCTATTACAGAAATATCTGACGTTAGACCAGTTAACAAGCCCATACCGACTACATCCTCCTCGGAGACCTGAACTTTCACCTGGAGAACAACAACGACAGCAACTCCACCACCCTGATCGACAACCTCGCCAACCTCGGACTGAGACAGCTCGTCACAACACCGACACATTCCGCCGGCCACACGCTCAACCCCGTCTTCTCCTCAAGCTCCCACGTCTCCTTCACCCACACCACGGAACTCCTCTGGACCGACCACCGCTGCATCCACTTCACCTTCCAGAAACCCACCACACACCACCGCACCCAACAGATCCCACGCCGCTGCTGGAGCAAAGTCACCGAAGACCAACTACTGGCAAACCTCGCTCTCAGCCCTCCCTCCGACCCATCCAACACCGACGACGCTGCCTGCAACCTCAGACGATGGATGGACGACTGTGCCAACACCCTCGCCCCGCTGAAAAACTCACCTACAGCGACACCACCAAAAGAGCCAGCTGGTTCACCCCGGAACTCCTAGCTTCCAAGCGTACCTGCCGGAAACTTGAGAAGAAATGGCACAGTGATAAGACACCGGACAGCCACGCAGCCCATAAAGATGCCATCCGTAACCACCACCACCTCATCAGGTCCGCCAAGAGAATCTCCTTCAAAGACCGCCTCGACAACAACGCACACAACAGCAAGGAGCTCTTCAACATCGTGAAGGAACTCTCCAACCCCAGCTCCAACACCAACGACATCCCGCCGTCGCAAGCCCTGTGCGATTCCCTCGCCACCTTCTTCCACCGCAAGATCGCCGACATCCACGACAGCTTCAACACCCAGACAGCCCAAACAAAGATAGATACTCCAGACCCGCCGCACACCATCGACCATGACCCCCTGCCAGCCTGGGCCAGCGTGAACATCAATGACACCATCAAGACCATGGACACAATACACTCCGGCTCCCCGTCAGACCCTTTCCCGCACCACATCTTCAACAAAGCCAGCAGCTCCATCGCACCCCACCTGTGCAACGTCATCAATCTCTCCTTCGAGACCGCGACCTTCCCAGAGAGCTGGAAACACGCCGAGATCAACGCCCTACTCAAAAACCCAAGGCGGACCCAAGAGACCTCAAGAACTTCCGGCCCATCTCCCTGCTTCCGTTCCCAGCCAAGGTCATCGAGAAGATCGTCAACAAACAGCTAACCCGATACCTAGAAGAAAACAGCATCCTGGACCCATCCCAATCGGGGTTTCGCAGCAACCACAGCACTGAGACTGCCCTCATCGCCGCCACCGACGACATCAGGACCCTGCTGGACAACGGTGAGACCGCAGCCCTCATCCTGCTGGACCTCTCCGCCGCCTTCGACACTGTCTGCCACCGCACTCTACGCGCACGCCTCCACGATGCAGGGATCCGAGACAAGGCCCTGGAATGGACCACCTCCTTCCTCGACGGCAGAACCCAGAGAGTCCGCCTCCCACCTTTCCGATCCGAAGCCTCCGAGATCATCTGCGGCGTACCCCAGGGATCTTCCCTCAGCCCAACACTGTTCAACATCTACATGGCCCCGCTCGCACGCATCGCCAGACAGCACGACCTCAACATCATCTCCTACGCCGACGACACTCAACTGATCCTCTCCCTCACCAAGGACCCCCTCGCCGCCAAAGCCAATCTCCATGAAGGAATGAAGGCCGTCGCCGATTGGATGAAGATCAGCCGACTAAAGCTGAACACGGACAAGACGGAGGTCCTCATCCTCGGCTCCAACCCCTCAGCCTGGGACGACTCCTGGTGGCCAACGACGCTGGGAGCAGCCCCGACACCCACCGCCCACGCACGCAACCTGGGAGTCATCCTCGACTCAACGCTCTCCATGGCCAAACAAGTCAACGCAGTCTCCTCCTCCTGCTTCAACACCCTCCGCATGCTTCGCAAGATCTACAGGTGGATCCCGACAGACACAAGAAGAACAGTCACCCAGGCCCTCGTCAGTAGCAGACTTGACTATGGGAACGCCCTCTACGCGGGAGCCCCGGCCAAGCTCATCAAGCGACTGCAACGCATACAAAACGCCTCCGCACGCCTGATCCTCGACGTACCACGCCACAGCCACATCACCCCCACCTGAGGAACCTGCACTGGCTCCCCGTCGACAGGAGGATCACCTTCAAACTCCTCATCCACGCACACAAGGCACTCCACAAAACTGGCCCAGCCTACCTCAACAGACGACTCTTCTTCTACGTCCCCAACCGCCAGCTCCGCCGACCTCTCCCTCGCCACCGTCCCTCGCATTCGAAGAACAACCACCGGCGGCAGATCCTTCTCACACCTCGCCGCCAAGACCTGGAACACCCTTCCACTAAGCCTACGACAGACCCAAGACCTGCTGACCTTCAGGAGACTACTCAAGACCTGGCTGTTCGACCAGTAGCAGCACCCCCCCCTTCCCTCTCCCCAGCGCCTTGAGACCCTCGCGGGTAAGTAGTGCGCTCTACAAATTCTGTGATTGATTGATTGATTAACATCTCTTCCGAGGCTTTCTCTGCAGAGGAGTCTGCTTCTTCCTCTCATCGGTAATCATTCCATGTCCAATTTTATTCAGATTTCCCAAACCATTCTGCACTCTATGTAATCATCTACCTAAGCAGCTACTAACACATTCACCCTCACTCAAGACCTTCTCCGTCTCTTGATCTTAATTCTGACGGCCTTTAGAGCAATCTCTACAACCATACTAGCTTTTCAAGGCACCTGGACATACAGTTAGTAGAAATCGACACACCCGTTTGGCACACGCTCCACTTTGAGGGCCACAGCTTCCAAAGTTTTCTTCATTTTCAGGTTTTCTGCAAGATAGCATTCCTTTGTTCAAAAGGGATAGGATTCCCCTTTTATTACTTTCTATTTCATATCTACATATAATACAGCTGCTAAAACTGTAATTGAATTTATATTGTGGTTACAATTGCTTACGAAACGTTGAAGCATTTTACGGTGAGTAGTACGCTATTCTGGAACCCAAGGTTAGTGGTTAGTCCAGTGGTTATTGTTGGGTATTGTGATTAGTAATGTGTTCAAGAAAAATTGCATGCATTTACTCCATTTACTTTGTGATATATTAATAACAGGTTGGTGTGCTCATAAGAGCTTTCAGCTGAATGATTGGTGAGTTAGATAGGCTGTCCAAGATTATTTAATGTTAGATTACAGGGATAGGGTTTTAAAAAGGAGAGGTTGTGATCTATGAAATGAGGTACCTGCCAATTACAGAATTACAATAAGAAGGCTTAGGCCGACAGGCATGAGGCTGAGAGTAGGCTATTCTCAGAAATAGAAAGCATGCAGTGGATGGAAGGCAAGAAGAGGGTCACTCTGAAGAAAGAAAGGAGAGGAATCAAGCGAGAGTAAATTAATATTAATTTTTCATGCAGGGTTTAGGAGTATAGTGGAAGAAGGCTTTCTGAGTTAGCAAGCAGTCGAAGAATGAAGGCTGTAGAGAGAAACATCATATATAGTGCTCCATATCCGGGGCAGACAGCTTAAACATGTGATTCAGAGCATATACATCATTTAAATATTAGGGGCCCTAACCTGCTGTATGCCAAGCCTGGGGCAGCTCTTTAAAGCATAGTCTGGAGTATCCAAACCTTGGTACAGGGACTGTAGACTGCACAAGCAGAGTTGGCACAGAAAAAGAGAAGTTCTTATTTAAAGGCGTTCCTTCACTATTCTGTAAATAGTTTTTTTTCACTCACTCACAAAAAAATCATTATTTGGTGCTGGCTGAGAGTGTCTTGCCAATGCGCAAACAGGTTTATACCCGGTTTTGTCACTTAATCTCTAACAAGTGTGTGTGTGTGTGTGTTTATTGTAGTATATGCAGTATATGTATAAAATAAGCAAAGTGGACGCCATAGACATGTTTTGTGCACAAATTGGGGGTGAAATTGTTTTCCCAGACAGTAGAAGTGTATGTGGATGCAAGAGGGAGGAGACCTAGACAGTAAAGTGAGGACAAAGGAGACAAGGCTTCTTTAGAAATTTGATTAGGTTCACTGCCACTTGGTAGATGGTGGGGGTAAAAGGGGCTGCGGACAACCTGTTGGTCAGAGTGAGAAGGGTCCTTTAGTTGAGACCAGCATTTTCTCTCTTTCCTGATCACTGTCTTGGTGGCTGTTTATAGCCAGATGAAGATAGTTCACACCTCTTTGTGCCTCTGTGGTGGGTGCTCCAGGCTGGAGACTACCCAGCTGTGAGCTGGGCATCACCCCACACAAAGGCGGTCTACAGAACTGCATAGAGAGGTACTTGAACAGGAAGCCACTCCAAACAGGGGAGAGGAGTTGGCCTAACGGCTAGGGCGGTCGACCTCAAATTTGGGGAACCGGGTTCGAGTCTCGACATGGATGCGCAACATCCTGTGATTCTGGGCAAATCACGTAATCTCCCCGTGCCTAACAAAAATTAATGTGTCCTCATGTAACGTAAATGGTGCTCCTGTAAAGTGCTCTGATACCCGATACCTTCGGGTCAAGTCTTCGGGTCAAGTTCGCGCTATATAAAACTCTGTAAAAAAATAAAAATAAATGTTCTCCGGTCTGCTCCTCTTGTTTTATTCCTTTTAAAATCCTTGTTTCCATCACACCTCAGAACAACTAAACGTGCTTCACTTCCGCCCCCTCAGCCCCTGAATGTTCACAGCACCAGCCCCAGGCACTACATTCCGCCAGAGAAGCACGCCACAAAAAAAAAAAAACAGACACCCAGCTCATCCTCTCACTATCCGAAGACCCCTCCACCACCAGAGCCAATGTCCACAGATGCATGAGGGACACTGCCGATTGGATTAAAGTCAACTGTCACAAACTCAACACAGACCAGACGTAAATCCTCATTTATGGAAACACACCTCGCCATGGAACAATGCATGGTGGCCCACAGAACTCGGCCTTCACCCTACCCAGACAGATCACGCCCGCAACCTCAGCATCATCCTTGACAGCAAGCTTTCGATTAAGAAACAAGTCAACGCAGTCCCTTCGGATTGCTTTCACATCCTCCTCCTGCTCCACAAGATTTTCAGATGGCTCCCAGTCAACACCAGAAGGACCGTCACACAGGCCCTCGTCACCAGCAGACTTGGCTACGGAAATACACGCTAAGCAGGAATCCCCACACGTCTTCTGAAAAGACTCCAGACCATACAAAACTCAGCAGCAAGACTCATCCTCGACCTCCCCAGAAGGACCCAAATCACGCCCCACCTCAAGAAACTGGCTCGTGATCCAGAAGATATGCCAGTTCAAGATGCTGACCCACACCTACAAAGCCTTACACAAAAAAGGACCAGCATACATCAACAAACGACTGACCTTCCACCAACCATCCAGGCACCTTCAACGTGCCTCTTTCAAAGACACCACTCAGATCCAACGAACTAACAGCGGGAGCAGCCAAGGCATGGAACACCCTTCCCCTACACCTCAGCACCGCACTGTCACTCCAGCTTTTCAGGAAGGAGCTAAAAACCTGGCTGTTGGACTGAACATCCCGCCACGCAGCAGCCAAATTCCCCAGCGCCTCGAGACCTTCACGGGTGAGGTGACACACTTTATAAATGTTTGATTGATTGATTAGACAATATGGTGAAAGTATAATGGTTTCACAGCAGCAATGTGAGGAAGCTGAAATATCATATTGCAGTGAAACTTGAAAAATGGATTCAGACGGGTGAGATTCCCAGAAAATATGCTGTTGTGTATAGAAGATCAGGGTACTTGACTTCAGTGATGTTTTTGCTGATAGATAGATACACATCTCCCCACAGATTTCTTATGTGAACAGTTCACCCAAAAACAACAACAGCTCAGCTTTGAACTTGCATAGGTTAGCTCTTTGCACCTTCATTGTGAGGAAATCATGATTTCAGTAATAAGAGTGTAATATTGCTTCAAATCATGATTTAATTAAACACATACAGGCCTATATAACACATCCATTTTAACAGCCCACATTAAATTGTTTGCATTCTTTGTAGTGCTTCAGAATTGGTTTGGCCTAGAACATTTGGTGTTTCTAGCTGAATCCGTCCTGGGATGGAGACTCAAACTTCAATGGCTGATTCTCCACTAAGTCTGGCAGTTAGAAAAAAGTAGATGTCGTCACAGTTCAAGGAAAATACAAACCCGTTATGGTTTATCGCATGTTTGTTCTAGGAAGATTTTGAACTTTCAAAGTATTTGACGATGTTACGTATAATATTTGAGACTATCTTTAATAAAGTCATGATTTCATAGTCAAAACGGTGAAATTCAAATTTTATATGTATACATTTCAGCAACTTACTAAAAGGGTATTGACATCTACAATACATTGTTAACAGAACTTTAAGTTTGGCAGTTGGATATAAATCAAGAATAAGAACTTACTAACTAACCAGCAGTTAACTGACAAATAAATGTATCTCAGGAGTTGCTGGGTTTCCTTAAGACTTGTTGCTTAGTTCTCCCGAGGTGCCAATATCAAAGTTTAACAGAGAGCAAATTAAAAACATCAACAGCCGGGCCATTTTTGAGAGGACCTGTTATTTTGCCTTTCCTGCTGTATTAAAAAAACTGACGTCAATACATAAGGGCTTTCGCCAAGATTTGCTGGAAGTGCTGCGCTATTTTACTAAAAACAAATATCAGCAAAGGCTGAACCTCGAAATATCCCTACATCCGCAAACGTCACTCTAAATCATTCCAGACACTCATTCTTTTCAAGTAATTTCCGTTACAATACACATGGCCCCAATTACAACAGTGGACCACAAGTGTATCTCATCCTGAATACCGAAAATAATATTTACTACTCGGATTTCTAAAAGAAAAACAAACGTCAACAGACCATCTCAAGCAACTTGAGATGTTCGAACCAGCTTACTGTGTGCAAACTCTTCCCAAGGGACTTGTGCCCGATGGAGAACGCAATCGCTATAACCGGGTTTGTAACAACTGAAGGAAAGTGTTATGATACTGCTGCTCTTTAAAATAAAGGCAGGAACTGCTTGTCATGTGTTCACGAGAGCAGAGTAAATACAACAAAAGCAACATACCTCGGACTCCACCAACGAAAACCAAAGCTAATACGAATGCACATTGGATCAAATATGATTCACAGCAAATCCTAACTGCCACTGTCATCAACAGCATTAAAGTAGAACAAGCATTTGCAATGCAATAGGTCTCGCATTTGCGAGAGTTGGAGCTATTGGCATTGTAAATGACAATGCCTTTTATTCATTTGTTTTGAAAACCTGCAAGCGGTGCATAAACACGCACTTTGTACGTATATTCCTTGCTTACGAGCCTTGCTTCTCATAAGCAAGGACTATAAGTACAAAGTGCTTGTTTACGCACAGCTTGCAGGTTTTTAAACGCATAAATAAAAGGCATTGTCATTTACAATGCCAATAGCTCAAACTCTCGCAAATGCGAGACCTATTGCATTGCAAATGCTTGTTACAGCCTGAGCTCAGCAGGACCGACAGTGTCACAATAATGACACGTTTCCTTGTCCACGCCCAACCGGAAGTCCCCTCCCACCTGAGGGCTCGGTTTTCAGATTCTTTCCGCCCATGAAATGATAGAGCGCTGCTAATACCCTGCGTATTTGGTGGGATTTCACCGTTCACTGCTTAGGAGGTCGTGACTGGAGGTGCGCGTTATGCTCTAGTGACAGATAGTGCAGCTCGTGTGCATTGCACGTCGGTTACAACAAATGTTTCCAGGGCTCCATTGGTAATTTTCAAAGGATGGAAGGAGAAGCTGCTCACAGTGTGGAAAGTGACCCTCGCACAGGCGTCTTCCCTGGTGCTACCGCCTGAGTGCAAGGCTTGGTCGGGAATGGGGGGGGTTTCGGTTTGACCTCAACGCAATAAATATTATCACAAGTTATTTCTTGTGTTCAGCACAACTATGTGGCCCCTGCCACGTCTAATTCACTGCACATAGAGAGCCATCTAAACTAAGCACGCTATAGGGGCTTATGCCTTATGAGGCAGATATGCCCTCCACAAAAAAACGTAATACACTACCTCTTGAGGCAGATGTTGCTTTCCACCAAACATAATATAGGTCATAGGGTTCATTGTCACCCATGGAAGTGTTCAGTCCAAATAAACACTAAAGGGGTTCCTCTAAAGGGTCCCTTTCGGGTCTCTGCTCCCTCTCACTGTAATCAATACATATCTCCATGGGCAAGTGTTCTCTCTCATCTGAAAGCAATCTAGGTCAAGGTAGGTGAGCTGTTCCCTCTCACTTAACACAATGGAGGTCCCATTCGCTCAGGTGCTCCCTCTAACTACAATATAGGTCTATATGGAGCAACTGTTTCTTCACACGTAGGATCGATCCCTATAGTGCGAGTGTTCCATTTGACCGGAAGACAAATATGGGGTATTTGTTCCCTCCCACTCTAAACAATGGAAATGTAAAGGACAGGTATTTTGACCCAAAGAAAATAAAGGGTCCCTTATAGGGCACACATCACCCCATTTTGAAGAAAATATAGGTCCTTATGGGGCAAGTGCTCACCCCACTAACACAATGTAGATCCCTGTAGAGGAAGGTAATCCCGCCTTCTGAACACACTAGCTGGCGCCAAGATGTTGCTATAACAGTCTATAATGGTTCTCCATCTGTAGTAACAACCCAGGCCACAGACAGGAAGCACTTGTCAACTGATCTGCCTTCCAGTTCACTAATGGCATGGTTGTTTCTAAGTTAATGTTTAGAAATTATTACTTCTAATGAATGCCCCTCAATGCAGTCACAGAATCTAATGTATTAAAGTGAAATGCGGGTTAAAGAAATAAACCGTTCTAAATTTGAAGGAGTCCTTATCTTTAGTTGCGTTTGGTGCACGATTTACATGCTAAATATGTTGGCGGCTTGACTCGTGGTATGGCTGTAGGAGCCAAGCCAGAACCTTGGCTAGGCTCTTCATATCAATTGGTGGGGTATCGATGCCCACCTCTACTTGGAGGCCCCCCGTCCCAAACTTTGAGAAGCATTACTTTAGTAGGAGCCCAGGCCTACATTCACCCATACATCATTAACACACAAGATAATACCTCTTTTGTGCGTTTAGGAAGACAGCCACCGCAGCACAGCGTGAAGAGTGACACATACAGGGACTTCCCGGAAGACCCAAATTAAGGAGGATTGGGGGGTGGGGGGGAGAGATTCCAGGGGTCCAGTACTCAAGAGGAGACATTCCATTAAGAAGGCGGACTGCCGACCTGTCACCACCCTCACTCCTTTGAGAGTCTCTTGTCCCATCCATCTAACCTAACAGACCCTCGCCCGGGCTATGGTCTGCGACCTCTGAATAAAAGTTCTTAAATCACCCACCAGTGCCCCCCTCAGATGGACGACTTCACGGCGCTAAGTGGAACTGTAGTAATGTGTAGTAATGTGTATACACCTTTTAATGTTCTTATGATGTCACATGTAGAAGTCTGCAGTTGCTTAGTTACTTGGAATGTTTGCTTACTCTTTATCCTGGATGCGGAGCCTGGTGGAGCTCACCTTCTGTGCTCCACGACCGTGTAGTTCAAATAAACTGACATTAATTCATGATTGTTTCCGCCTCAATTACTACAAATATTTTGGCAACGATTCATGAACTACACTGTCACAATCTGCTGTACCCTGTGTGCTACTGAATCTACGTTGGGAGAAGAGCCAAACGGGACAAGAGCCAAACGACCTGTTTTATCCATCAACGAAGAATCACGGCAGTCTGAAGTGCTCCGGTGACTCTCCCATCCTCCCTACAAGTTCTGATTGTCGTTTGCTGAATACAACAAAGTGGTAGGGCGTCTGCGCTTTGTTTTTTTTTCTCGATTGCTTTGTGACTTTGGCCCGCTTTGCGCATCACACTCATATTTTGCCCCGCTTCGCGCATTAGGCTCAGCATTTTTGACATTCTTTGGACACTTTCGCTCCGATGCGCATAGGTAATTGGGCCGCTTTCTGCATTATTTACATTCAGCATTTTTCAAACTGCTACTCACTGTTCTCCTTTCAACGGCTACTCGCTGCTCTCTATTATTTACTTGGCAACCACGGAACGGGAGCACTGGAACTTTCAGCTCCATTCTTTTCAAGCTTCCTCTTCTAACTCTCTGCATTGTCGCTTGCGTTTCAGTGACGTCATCGCGCTACGCTTGGCCGGCCATCTTGGATTCATGTTTTCCAGTCAATTTCGTGTGGGTTTGCGTTTCAAGCATTTCTACACGCAGCTTCTACTCACTTTCTGTTCCTGCATACCGGAAGCCTAGTCGGCTTGCGCATCACGCGGTGATACGCACACCCTGTTAGTATTTGATGCCTAGTCGGCTTGTGCATCACGCGGTGATACGCACACCTTGTTAGTATTTGATGCCGTTTTTTTTTTATTCTTCCAGCAGTATTTTCTACGTTGTGCATCACCCGGTGATATGCACACCATTTGCTAGTCCAACGCTGTGCTACATATTTATGTTTGGCCTCAGTCTTTCACGGTGATACGCACACCCACCATTACTTATTCTTTTACAATGTTTCTTTTGCGTATCACGTGGTGATACGCACACCTTTGTTTTACCTTGTAACAACAAGTTTATTTTTACTTCCTCTCTTCGTGCCCATGGTTGGTGTATTATACTGTGATACACACACGTCAATATCAACATTAGCTTCTTCAAATACTTCGTTTGTTATTTCACCAATCTTGCTCCTAAATTGATGTTTTCACTGTGATATTTTTTTTTCTTTCTTTTCTCTCTTATTTGACATTTGTGTGTGTATTAAGCATGTGTACCATGCAAGCTGTTAACCCACCTCCTTCGTTTTTGGACACTCCAGGCGAACCTCCTGTCCGATGGGAAGTATGGTTCGACGCATTTGAAACTTATTTGGGAGCTATAGGAGCAACAAGGTATACTGCTGATAGAAAGAAGTGTCTTCTACTACACTCATTGGGTTTTGAAGGTAGGTCTTTTTCAAACACTTGCCAAATTTAACACCAGAAGAAAGTGATGGTATTGATGAATTTCGCGAAACCGTTTTGAAACTAAAAAAAAGATTTGACAAGCAGCCAAGTCTTATGGTTTTAAGACATACATTTTTCAAAAGAAAGCAAATGGATGATGAAGACATTGATTCTTACATTTCTGCTTTGAGGAGGCTAGCTTCAGTCTGCAAATTTGAGAACTTTACAGATCAACTCATAAGGGATCAATTTGTTTTGTCAATGCAGGGACAAAAGCATTAGACAAAAACTTTTGAGTCTAAGTGACCCTACTCTTGACGAGACTTTAAAAATTGCTAAAAGCATTGAGATTTCCATGTCATCGTTAAAAGAATTGGAGGATAAAAGTACCGAAAAGGCAAATGAAAGTGTTAATGTTGTTAAGAGTGGTAAACCCTTTACCAAGGGCAAGAGTGTTAGTCCCATTACCAAAAGCTTTGCCAAATCTGTTAAGCCTGAAGGGTTTAATTCTAATATCTGTCTAAGGTGTGGCAATCCACTTCATGGTAAGAATGGGGTGTCCTGCCATCGCCGTCACGTGCAATTACTGCAAGAGAGTAGGGCACTTCGCAAAGGTTTGCCTAAAAAGGAAAAACTCAAAAAAACCTGTTGTGTGTGTAGTTGACTGACTGTGAAAGTGATTCTGAAGTCATTTCTGTAATTCGTGACGTATGTGATAATTCTCTGCATGATGCTACTGAGCATATTGGTTCTTCAACTGAAGCTATTGAAGGTGATCCTTCATCGTGTAGCGATCCTATTGTTGATATTGGTGTGGGTGATAAAGTTCTTCCTCTACTTGTGGATTCAGGTGCCCGCATCACGATGATTACCAAAAGGTTATTTGAACAAACGTAGGGAAATTCCATAGTATTGTCCCCTCCAGATCGCGCCCCTGTTTCTTACGAAGGGCGGAAGATTGATCTTCTAGGGTTTTTTGAAGATAAGATGTTTTTTAAAGGGAGATGCATTAAAGGTAAAATTTACGTTGCCATTAAAGGATTGAACATCCTCGGGTGGTTTCACCAGGGGTTGTTTGGGATGGTTTTGAAACCTGGCACTCGTGAACAAGTATTAGTGGTGGAATGGATCGATGACGTTAAACAAAAGTGGAAAGCTAAATTTCCTTCTGTCATTGGGGAACATCTTGGTAAAATAAGTGGTTTCAAACATAAAACTGTTGTCAAACACGACGCCACACCTGTCAAACACAAACTTAGGGGCGTACCTTTCAGCGTTAGGTCTGATTTGGAGAAGGAGCTCAAGGAATTATGTGCCAAGGGAGTCTTCGAACCTGCCGAATCCTCCTTGTGGCTTTCTCCCTTGGTGGTGGCCCGAAAGAAGAATGGTCAACTCAGGGTCTGTGTTGATTTGAGATCGCTCAATAAAGAAATTTGGGTCGATTCTCATCCCCTACCCAAAATCTGATTTATTTGCTGCTACCAAGGGAGCCAAATGTTTTTCCAAGCTTGATCTGGCAAGTGCATATCACCAGGTGGAGCTTCACCCTGAATCTAGACACCTGACTGCCTTCGTATCTCCTTAGGCACCTTTCAGTATCGCAGAATGCCTTTTGGGCTAGCATCTGCGGCTTCAGTCTTCCAAAGGGTCATGAGTAACATTCTCCGTGATGTTGACTCCGTCTTGGTTTTTCAAGATGATGTTCTAGTTTTTGGTAAAGACACCGAATCCCATGATATTGTCCTTCATAAGGTTCTATCCCTTTTCAAGGAACATGGTGTTGTTCTCAAATCTGAGAAATGTGAGTTTGCTTGTGATAAGGTGGAATACCTTGGACATGTCGTCTCTCAAGATGGTGCGAGTCCCAAGCCTGGTTTATTAGAAGCAATCACTAATGCTCCTGCTCCATCTAACAAGAGTGGTGTGAAATCTTTATTAGGCCTTTGTGAATATTATTCCAAGTTTATTCCTGATTTCGCCACTGTTGTTTGCCCGATAAGTGCTCTATTAAAAAAGGGTGTTGTTTTTGAATGGAACAATGAGTGTGTGCTTGCCCTGGAACGTGTGCGGTCTTTGTTGAGCAGTTGTCAGGCACTCAAACCTTTTGATCCGTCTCACGAATGCTGTATTACTGTTGATGCCAGCCAAGTTGATTTAGGGGCTATGTTGACTCAAAAAGCAGAGGGTGTTGAACAAACCATTGGTTTCGCCTCTAGAGTGTTAAGAGGAGCAGAACATCAGTATTCGGTTATCAAAAAAGAGCTATTGGATTGCTGTTGGGCCATAGAGAAGTTTCGCCCCTATGTATGGGGTAAACGTTTTTTGCTCCTTACCAATCACAAACCTTTGGTGAGCATTTTGGGGGGACAACATGAGTAAGTGCTGCACACCCAGGATTCTCAGAATGGTCACTAGACTTTTGCAATATCAGTTTGACGTCAAACACATTTCTTGGGAAACAAATTTCAGGGCAGATTTTCTTTCCAGATTCCCAGTCAGTTGCAATGAACAAGAGGAAGTTAAATTTAATGATCTGGTCAATGAAGATTGCGATGATTGTTTTGTTGCCACTTTATATATTCCTCATCTTAATGTGGGTTCTGAAGAGGAATGGAGGTCCGCTTTTCTTTCTGACTCTGTTCTGCAAGATGTTAGTGCCTTAGTAACTAGAGGTTGGCCACGCGAAAAGGTTCCATCTCCCTTGTTACAACCTTTTTGCAAGATTGAACATGAATTATCTTCAGAAGATGGTTTGTTGTTAAGAGGTGAGAAGCTTGTTCCTCCCTCTTCTCTTAGGTCGAACATTTTGACAAGAGTGCATGAAGGGCATCTAGGTGCCACACTCACAAAACGTCGTGTTCGTGACGTTTTCTGGTGGCCATCGATGGATGCTGATGTTGAGAACATGGTTCGTCAGTGCTGTGTGCTGTGTTTGCAGTACTTCAGATAAGTCTCTTAAAGTATTTACTCCTCCTCGGATTCCCATTGATTGCCCGGATAGGCCTTGGGTTAAGGTGGGGATCGATGTTCAAGGACCTTATGACATTTTAAGTGGACAGAATAAGTATATTTTAGTCTTGATTGACTATACTTCTAAGTGGCCAGAGATAAAACTTGTAAAAGTAGCTAATACCAAGGCAATTATCGACTTCCTTATTGAAGTATTTTTGAGGGAGGGTTTTCCTGAGATTATTGTCTCTGACAATGGAAAACAGTTTGTCAGTAGTGAATTCCAATTGTTCCTACAATCTTCTTGTATCAAGCATGTCAAGAGCTCTCTCTATCACCCCCAGACCAATGGGCTGGTAGAGAGAATGAATCGTGTCATTGGGGACTGTGTGAAATGGGCCAGGGCAGGTCATCATGATGTTGTACGTTCTCTCAATGATATGATTTGGTTTTATAGAACAACACCGCATTCGTCCACCAAAGTTCCTCCTTTTGATCTTAGAGAGGTAGGAAAGCCAACACATCCTTCAGACCTGGGTGGATGTCGAAATTGTTGAAGTCTCCCACCTGTATTGACGAACTGATGTCTCAGGTTAAAGAAAATGTTTTTGTTTCCCAAACGAAACAAAAAGAATGGTTTGATGCAAAAAAAAGGGGTCAAAATGGCCTATCTCAAGGTTGGTGATAATGTCAGAATTAAGTCTCCCTTGTATGCAAAAAAAGGAGATTTCAAATTCAGCAGTCCACGGCGCGTTATCAAAATCTATGGGAATGCTGTACAAGTTGAAGGAGGGCACTGGTGGAATCTTTCTAAAGTTTCTAAAGTTGTTCATGGTTCAAAACTTGTTGATTCTCGTGAAATGAATGTTATGTCTAATGGAGATTCAGTTTCTAATTCTTCAAAAGTTTCTAATTCTTCAAATTCTATTGTTCAACAAATTCCTGTGTCTAAAGGGGTCGTTAGGAAGAGTACCAGATCTCGTTCATTACCTGTTCGTTTCAGATGATGTTTTTTTATTTTTTTTTATTATTTTTTTTATTTTTTTTAGGTTTGTTTGGGAAGAAGGGAAGGTGTGTAGTAATGTGTAGTAATGTGTATACACCTTTTAATGTTCTTATGATGTCACATGTAGAAGTCTGCAGTTGCTTAGTTACTTGGAATGTTTGCTTACTCTTTATCCTGGATGCTGAGCCTGGTGGAGCTCACCTTCTGTGCTCCACGACCGTGTAGTAAAAATAAACTGACATTAATCCATGATTGTTTCCGCCTCAATTACTACAGGAACTCTCTGAAATCTGATTTGTTTTTTGCATTGCTCTTTTCCCTACAATGTCTCTAAGCACACCCAAGCCATCAAAGCAGCAGGCTAGCACTACCTGAAAACACCCAAATGGACAAACGCTGTACGGAAGCCGCTAGCCCTTGCTGCTCTGCGGTTGCGGAAAAATAAAGCAAATACAGATAGAGAAACAGAACCCCGAGAAACAACGCCTCCGTTTTATTAAATGTCGAGAAGAGAGTCGGCCTCGTCAAGTAGCCTGCCCCCTGTACCTCAGGAACGACACGCCAAAGCCCTGCTGCTACTAGCCTGACAGGTTTCCTCGAAGCACTCTGTAAAAAGGCCTTTCACTGCCGCGGCAGCGGGGATCCCCGTGGGTGAACGCGATGCTGCTGCAGACGACGAGTCCAGTCCGGGTGGGCGGGGCCTAAGGGAGACAGGGCGGTCACCAACCCCACTTCCAAAAGAAAACCGACGAACGCGATGCTGCTGCAGACGACAAGTCCAGTCCGGGTGGGCGGGGCCTAAGGGAGACAGGGCGGTCACCAACCCCACTTCCAAAAGAAAACCGACGACAATAGATCTCGCAAGCGAGCAGCGCATGCGCTGCGTCGCTAGGCGAGACCTAAAAATAAGCCTTTAAAGACAACAGGTGTCTTTCTTGACCAAATAATCAAAACAAATGAAAGTCTGGAATTTCAAATGCTTGTTGACTCAGTGGTGCTTGAACAGTTTTCAGAGTAACAGTGCTGCCATCAGTGATATCACTGAAGTCAGTGACTGTGAATCCAGGCGTCCCGCACAGGAGAAGTGTAGCAAGTGAGCCCCGCCCAACCAGCAGGGGAGTGCTAAAGGTATTGTATGGAGGCCTCGTGTATTTTGGAGCACATTGTCCTACATATATTACTAAAGCTTCGAGGGGAAGCACACTGTCATTTACAGACAGCACATTTTCCATTAAAATGGGCAATACATTTGCACAGACAAAGTTCTACTGATAAAACTATATAGTGCATAAACGATAAAGTGTGGAAATGGGGTTTCAGCAATATTGATCACTTCTGCATCACCAAGTGGCTTGATTTGTTTTGATCCTATTCACATCTTTGTTTTAATCACACTTCAGAATTATTTTTAAAAAAAATTGTTTTATTTGTACTTTTTGAACTGCTGATATATTTTGAAATATTTGTACAGTTCATTTACAGGTATTTAAATTTTGTTGTGTCAGGAAAAATATATATATACATTCTACAGCCTTTTCTTACACACTCCATTTACCCCAGCAATACTTCCACATAGTTCTCTTTCCAAAACCCTCACTCTTTGTGGTCAGAGAGAAAAGAATAAGCAGCGATTTGTCATTCTGTCTTTGATCGCACAACAAATGTGACAAGATAAAAACAACAATTAAAGGCATCTTGACCGCCTAGTCACGTTCTTAACACAAGCATGGCTATTGAGGGGGTGCTGCAGCACACTACGTGCACCTACTTTTGCAGCTGAAATGGTTCTTCACAGTGTTTCGCAGATGAGCCTACATGGCGGGGAACAATTTTAGTTTCACATGATGGACGATATCAAAATTCTACTACTAAAATGTTTTGGAGGAACTTTACGACATATAATGTACAGCTGTACTGTCAAGCCAGACCATAAAAATCACTAAAAAGTAAGACCAGACCAGAAAAAATAAGGAGTCTGAAAAATAATCAGGACAACATTTAGGGGTGGCACAGCCAGTAATGGGAAAGGGTACTCACCATGACTTGACATACTATTATTTTGTCATTAAATGAGTAAAAATCAACAGTATATTGTCAGTATAACAAAAAAAAGTAAGTCATGTGATAACACCCACAATACTGACAGGTGTTAATAATGATCAGGAATTCTAAACAGTAGGCTATAATATAGTGTTGCCATTGAGGCACCACATGTAATAAGATTAAATCACAGTGGGTAGGGTTAAATTCTATGTCAGCAATGGAGGTGAAGATTATGCTTACTTCCTTCGCTTTAAATTTATAGCAGCCATTTTAAAACATACCAAAAAACGACTATTCCAATGAACCTTTGGAAATGCAACAAGAGTTCAGCAACCAATAGGCAACTGAGTCCATGTAACAACCAATCAGGACCATCAGCCTCCAATATAGTCTTTCACTTATGTCCCCACGTCCTCTTTCTTCGCTGCTCGCAGTCGAGATAAATTCATTCCTCACTATTTTTCCTTGTAATTATTTATTTGCTGCATTAATTCTGTATTGTGCTACTGTATAAATATTGCTCATTTGCTTATTGTCTGCCGGCCGCCGGACAGCTTTGCGCTCCATTCGTGGCAGTTAACTTGGTGCGGCTCCGGCGTGGTCCTCCGCCCGCTAGGTGGCGCTCACATAGGAGCGTTCGAAGCTGCGACGCACAACTTTCAATTCCCTCACAGCAGGACTGGAGTTGCGCGCCGACAGCCTGGAGCCAATAAAGCCTGGAGAGTGACGCCCAAGGTCGGGGTCTGTAGCCTACATTTTGGGCCTTATTTGTGAATTTCTGCAACCCTGCTAGTCAAGGTCTGTACCGCATGGTGCGCTATAGCTCGTGACGTCCTGGGGGTCTGAATCTCCTGCTACTGGCTGCACAGAAGCTGTAGACGGCAAGTGACACCTAGATAAGGGGTCAACACAATGATTAGAAGCACAAGTAAATAGTTTATGCTGAAGTGACACCTGTAAGGATCACCTGATTATTTTCAGTATGCATACCAGTTGGGGGGACACACTCTCAGGCAAGATATTCCCCTATATATAACTAGCACCAAGGACCCACCACAGTGAGACTCTGCCCACACATACTGTTGGCTGTCACCTAGCCCCTAAATCACAGCCCTATGCCTGCATACGATTGTTGACTTCCCCGCATTAACGTTCAAGTGGTGCATCCCAGTCTCTATGCTTGCGGTCAAGGCAGGTACATTTGGCATAATTTAAGTTGGTGTAGTGCCTACTATAGCGCTAATGCCTATTACAATGGAGGTCACAGAGGACATCCAGGGGGAAGAGGAACCTCTAGCGTTCCTTCCTTGGGATGACAACGTCTTTGAGGCTGTGGACGCCTCCATCTATAGGGCAGTATTAGAAGCCATGGGGCCCTAGGAGTTATGCCTTTCCCAGCAAATTGCGTGCAAAAGTGCGAGGATTACCAACTCTGGCTAGAATGTCTCAGAACCCACGGTCCCATCTGAACCCTCCCAAACACGGGGTTGTGAAGTAGTCCCAGCTAAACGCCGCCGGCAAGAAAGGGTTGAATATGATGCCTTCGAGTGTCTGAAAAATGCCTTTCTGCACCAAGCCCCCCTCCCTCCCATCCTGGGATCCGACTGGATTGGTTTCTGATCCCCCACAACCAGTGTCCCCTGATCCGAAAGACCACATCCACAGGGACACAGATGAGGAGGCTGGCCCCTCTAGACCTCAGCTTCCCTCCTCTCTCCCTTACCCTTCTGAATCCTCAGATTAAGATCCAATTTTTTAGACCCTGATGGCATTATCCATCCTAGGTCCGCAGAATGGGCCCCGTCTTAGAAGGTTGTGAACTACGTGGCAGCCTGCTTTCGCAAACCTCTCGAAAATTAGGCCCGTAGCCACCTTCGGGCAGAATGCCCCCAGTCCATCCCTGGTTGGTAAGGTGGCCCTGACACCCGAATTAGACCCTACAATGACCACCTTCCTCGCCATGGTTATGTAAGATCCCAGAAAGGGTATAAATAGGCCCTGGAGTGAGTGCCAGGATACGTTATTGGACTCCATTGGCCTGTTGACCAAGATTTTTGACATGGCTGAGGATGCCAAGTCTTCGTGCTCCCTAATCTCCCCAAGGGTGCTCTCTGGATGGGCAGCATGCTATCATTTTCCTAGGTAACGCGAATTGCACGCTGTCTGTGGAGCATTGCCACTCCTTCCTAATAAAGGTGGACCCGAAGCTTGGGAACCTGGCGGTCTCTGAGGTAGGAGCGATTGCCCAGGGGGGACTCTCTGAAGTACCCTTTATTAAGGAATTGGGCAAGTTTGTCAATACATTCACATCTTTGGACAAAGCCCAATCATCCATTTAAAGAGTGTTTCATGGGGTTGATCGAAGCGGGGGCCGCTCGTCCGGCCGCGCAATGTCCCAATATCCTACACGAGGGCAAGGCTGCAGACGAGGCTTCTATCAGGATCAATCCTACTTCACCAATTTCTACACTACCAAAGGACAGCGTTTCTGAGGCAGGGGGAAAGGATTCAACGGTGCTTCCGGTGAGTGTGCTCCCTTCTTCACTTTTAAGGGTAGGGAGCCACCTGGCAAACAATTCAGGAGTTTCGAATAGCGTTCTATGGATCCCCCCGGCAGGTCTCCCGCCCCAGACACATTCAGTTTTCATCAAAAAATGCTGCGCTGATAGACGCAAAGGTCACAGCCCTCATAGCGAAGGGAGATATTTCCCCTCGGTTCCTCATCCACACGGCTGCATCAGCAACCTTTTTCTCATCGACAAAGCCGATGGGGACCAGCGACCAGTCATCAATTTGCGTGAATTCAACGAGTGGCTAGTCTTATCGCCACTTCAAAATGGAGGGCATCCACTTCCTTTGCGATGTCTTGTGCCCTTCAGACAGGATGGTACGTCTGGACCTGGCAATTCTGATATTTCCTCCCCATAGGAGGATTCTCCGGTTCATCTGGCGCCACCAAACGTACACATTTTCACTTTGCCCTTTGGGCTCTCCTCCGCCCCTTGGTGCTTCACACACATTCTCAAACCGGCCATGGAGTACCTGCAGGCGCAGGGGGTGCATCTTATTGTCTATTTCGATGACATGCACCTCTTGGCTCAGTTTCCACGACAGCTGCCGATTCAGTTACAGGTAGGCGGTTACTCTTCTGCGGAGTCTCTATTTTCTCATCAATGAGAAGAAGTCTCTGTTGGTTCCCTATCAGACGGCAACTCCCCTGGGGTCCATGATAGACTCAAGGCCATATTGAGTCTTCCATCTTGGAAGGTGACGAAGATCAGCCACGAGTTGCGGAGGATGTTGGCCAGGAAAATGTTTCACTGAGGCAAATTGCCTGTCTGGTGGGTCTCCTTTCATCTTTGATTCAAGCGATTTTTCTGGGGCCCATGTACTATCTGATGGCTGCTCGCCTACACAAAGGTCTCACTCACTTCCTACAGGTTACCCTTTCAGCAGAAGCACGGGGGGAGATAAGCTAGTGGCTGTCCCATATGGATGCCTGGAATGGGAAAACAATCTTTGGCTCAGCCCCAGACTTGGTCATAGAATCAGGCGCCAGCGGATCTGGACGGGGCGCAAGATGTGGAGATTTTTCCACAGGAGGTTTGTGATCTCTTCAAGAACAGAGATTGCATATCAACTGTTTGGAGCTTCTCGCAGGGTCCTTTACGTTCCGGTGTTGGACCCGGGACAGAATCCAGTTGTGCAATCTCCTAATGATGGACAATATATTGGCAGTCCGGCATATCAACCACTTAGGTGCCACACACTCCAAAAGCCTCTCCGACTAGTGACCAGTTTCTAGCAATATTGCCTGAACCACCAGATTTCAGTCACGGCCAAATATCTCCCGGAAAACCAGGTGCCATTTTTGGGACTCCAGTCTCTGGAAACTCCTTCCAGAGGTCTTTGGCAGAGTTCAGAACAAATGGGGTCAGTTTTCGATCAACTTGTTCATGTCCGGTTGGACCATCAACTGCCCAGGTTTTCAGCTGGAGGCCAGACCCACAGGCAGACACCACGGACACGTTTCTCCAGGACTGGAGTCTGGAGAAAGGCTACGCTTATCCCCCATTCGCGATGATCACTCGGGCCCCGGCCCAGATGAGATGGCAGAGGGCGGAAGTGGTGATCACTCATTTTGAAATCTTAAGTGTGGCTTGTGGTTCTTCTGGAACGTTCCTGGAATTTTCCAATCCGTCTCCTCATTTCCATCTCTACTCAAGCCAGATCAAATGCCACATCAGATGGTCTTGGAAGGATCCCTGTCCCTGATGGCATGGCGAATTACAGGGGACGATGGTCTGTCCCGGGCCCTTCAAGAAAAGCTGAGGAACTCCTCTTCAAAGCCTTGGCTGACAGCACAGTTCAGCAATATAGATCGGATTGGATGCTATGGACCCATTGGTGCGTGCGACGTGGTTTTGATCCTGTGGTCGTGGACGTAGTGCAAGTCCTCAACTTTCTGGCTACGCTGGCATCGGAAGGTCTGGCATATCGTTCCATTAATACCATTCGTTTGGCCATATCAGCAGGAGACGTCCCAGTGGAGGGCTCCACGATGGGGGAACATCCTCTTGTATGTCGGCATCTTTGGGGGATCCGCCTGTCTTTCCCTCCAGAACCACAATATTTTGCTCTTTTGGATGTCAATCAGGTGCTTAACCTGTTTTTGCCCTGGCAACCCAACAGGTTTTTGTCAAGAAAACAGCTGGCTATTCTTTTATGCCTGGTCTCTTATAGACGGGTATCAGATGTCCAAGCCTTGGACATCTCTGGCAGGACCTTTTCTCCATCTGGGGTGTCTTTTACTGTTAGTGGGAGAACTAAATGTAAAACCAGGGCTATTCCCTACCCGGCCTTTCCAGATTCTCCTAAATTGTGTGTTGCGCAATGCCTCAAAGCATACCAGGAAATGTCGGAGGAATTCCATCTGCCTGGGGAACATCAACTTTTGATTGCTCTTCCAAAGCTGCACAGGGCAGTCTCATCTCTCACTAAAGATCGCTGGGTGATGAAGGAGGCTGGCACTGATCTGAAACTGTTTGGAGTGCATTCTGCTCGAGGGGCAATGGTATCGAAGGCTTTCAGTATGGGTGCGCGTCTGGAAGATATCATCAACAAGGCCAACTGGTCTTCGAACTCTACCTGTAACAGGTTTTACTTCAAGCCGGTGCTGGATATGGCTCACTTGGCTGTGAGCAAGCTTTGAAGCAGCATAATCCCCGCCTGCGGTTCTGACATAGAATGAAAACTTTCCTAGCTATTGTATCTGAAAGTTTCAATTCTATTAAGGGCATGGCACTGAGGATTATCCCCCCACAGTGAATTATGATCCGGCACCCCTTCTCGTGACTAGTATGTATTGAAATTTATGCTCAATTAGACCTATTTTTACATGGTTGCCCAGGTGATTTCAAGGTTGTCTTACGATCTGTTGCTTATTATGCACGCTTTATTTGTGTGCAATTAGATGTACCTTTACATGACTGCTAATATGATTTGACAGTTGTTCTGCTGATTTGGATGAGACTTTGGTTAATTAGTCTCTTTACCTTAGGGACGGAGTTGAGTAGACAAGAGACATGATTCCAGAGCACAGGCATGACTTGCGCGAAGAAGGAGGACGTGGGGACATAAGTGAAGGACTATATTGGAGTCTGATGGTTCCTGATTAGTAGTTCCATGGACTCAATTGCCAACTGCTTAATGAACTTTTGTTGCATTTGTAGGAGTGTGAAGCTTGGTCAAAACTATTTCCTTATACTTACATCATTTCATATATTCAGAAACTGTTTCCTCTCTGGGCCCATATCAAACACTTAGTAACCTTAGATCCGCCATTGGATCTTTTATGTGAGCTAATAGGGACTTGGATATTAAGAGAACATGGGGCAAATTCTTACGAGGACCTGGAATAAGAAGATGCCAAATTCATGCTATCAAACAATTTTTCAATAGACGTTAATTAATGAGCTTACTACAAGAAGTTTCCACACTAAGAATGACTCAAATACGATAAAATTTCTCATGTATATCGCTTATCTAAGCCTCAATTTGAATGGTCAAGAAACACAAAGCTCATGTAAGCTTTTGTTCATAGAAATCATTTAGTACAATAATTCACACAATGTCATACAGATTCAGTAAATAGTCATTTCGCTGATCACCTAGGGGATAAGAGAGAGAGAAAGATAACAAAAGGAAAAGTCAAGTTCAGCATTTAGGTCATACAAACCAAATATGCAGAGTTGAAGCCTAAGGAGTCACAGGAATAAGTCCATAACTCTCCAGCTGAAGAGGTATGCCTGCTCACTTTACCAGCCGGCAAAGTCAGGTTGAGTCAGTTCAGAGAGTTCAGTTCAAACTGGTTTGGCAAAGGAACAAGAATCAGAGTTCAGTCCGACAGCAGGCAAGGAAACTGAAAATAATAACCAGAACCCGACTCCTCCTCCAAGGGGGCAATTATACTTCCAAAAGTTCTGTTTACGCCTACCAAGTATCAGTTCCATCGTACGTTATGGTTTCCATTGGTTGTCCACAGTGGGCTGATCATGGTATGATCAATACCTCACTAAGAAATCCGGAAGCATTAAGTAATCCTTTTGCCAAATCATCAATTTCAACAACTTTATAATTTCCATCCTTTCCTCGTAAGTAAGAAAATTCATTTGTTCACGGTCTATCCGTTCCCAGACGCTCTCTCTGGGTTTGCAATTGTATTGATACATTTCTGTCAAAAATGTTGCTGAATCAAAAAAGGACCTATTGTTCATGAGCCTAAAAAGAAACTCTCGGAAGTGTTCTCATAGCGTCTGAAATGACTACTTCAGCTAGATTCTGCTTTTCAAAACGAGGAAAGAAAGCATTTTGAGGCCTACACCAAAACTTGTTAAATCATTACCATGTTATGATTAATATAAAATACACATTAATATGAATTCAATTTTCTTACAAAAATTTACTCATTACTCTTTTCTCCAAAAGTTACGTCAATATTTGTTACCACTAAATGGAACATTTCATGTTTTTATTTTTCCAACATATTACAATGCGTCACTTCTGTTATTCACATTTATTTTCACATATTACTAGAAAATAGACAGCAAATCTTGTACTGTCAAACATCTTTAAACTAAGCATTTCAATCGTTTTTTAAATATTTCATTATGTAAGCATTCTTTTAATTTGCCAAGTTAGGTAATCAGCAGCACATTTTCTGAGTTAGACATATCTGATTTCTTAAACATGCGTTTACATTGCATGAGCAAATAACAGTTTTTCGCTCTTTATTTACGTCTTTCAGATTTTCAGAACACTTCTGCATGCTTTTACGATGCAGTAAAATCTCATGTTTTTCGTCATCATCTATTGTGCACATTTTAGTAAAATTAGTATCGTAAATCTCATTTAATAGTGAGATTTGATAAAAGCAATCGTCTTTAAACTTTTACGCTCCATCACATTCCCAAAGGTTTACGGGAATGGTAGTTATTTTTGTATGTTTTAAAATGGCTGCTATTAATAAATAGCGAAGGAAGTAAGCATAATCCTCGCCTCCGTGGTGTCCTCAATAGGACTGAAACTTTCTGTTACAATAGCTAAGAAGTTTCTCATTCTTAGCCATATGTCACTGCTGTTGGCAAAAAAGGAATTAGTCGTTTGGTCCACTTCAAGGGTAATGATAATCAGCCAAATGTTCCTACAACGGGCTGTTAAAAAAACACAGGATTTGCAGCAGAAGGAGAAAACATCTTGTTAAAGGATGAACCGAAAGTAAACTTGGTAGGGAGAAGTACGAATTATTTGTGTGGTAAGTATTACATTTTGGATGACAAACATTACCCTACTAATATTATTATTATATATATTTTTTAGGAGTTTTTTATAGCGCTGACACGACCCAAGGGGTATCAGAGCGTTTTTCAGCAACATAAACGACAGATATCAGAAACAGTCACAGTACAATAATATCACAGATTCTAGATACTGATCAGTCAATTTCTGGGAGTAAAAGTACAGTTTCAGGGGCTAGTCATTCACAGAAATAGTAAAGAATTCGATTGAGGAGTTGAGCATCGGATCTTTGAGTAAACTTTGCAGGAATAGTAAATGTAACTAGTTGGGGATTTCAAGGTGGGACTGAGCAGCTATTTTCCAGAGGGCTAGAGATGCCGGTTGAGGAGAAATTCTTTTAGTTGTCTCTTGAAGCTCGTGAAGGAAGGGTTAGTTCTGATTTGTATTGGGAGAGAACTCCAGATTTTGGGGGCATCGCCTGAGAAACAGTGAGAAATGGCTTTTTGTTTATGTCTTTTGGGAGGATGAGAAGGAGCGTGTGGGAGCTTCTTAGGTTTCTCGATTGTCCTGCTTTAGTGAGTTTGGCTGTGAGGTAATCTAGTTTACTAGTGTGTAGGGCTTTATAGGTGAGACAGGCAGTTTTGAAACAGCAACGTGCTACAATTTGTAGCCACTTTAGGTTTTGCAGCGCGAGGGTGATGTGATTGTGTTTCTTAGCTCCTGTGACCATTCTTGCTGCTGCATTTGGGGTGGCTCTCATGGGGGCTACGTGTGCTTTCGCTGCTCCAGTGAGTGTGGCATTTCCATAGTCTAGTCTGGACAGAACTAGCACTTGTGTTGCGGTTTTTAAGTCGTTTGGAAGAAGGAAGGGCTTGATTTTGTTAAGGAGTTTTAAGCTGTAGAAAGTGCCGTTTGCAGTGGACCTTATGTGAGAGCTCATGTTTAGTCTTGAGTCCAGAGAGATCCCCAGAGATTTGGCTGAGTCAGCTAGAGTAAGCTTGCACTTTAGGGAGTCTAGGTCATTTATCCATTCTTGGATCTGTGGAGTGTGGTCGTCATTAGAGAAGATACGAATTTCAGTTTTTCTTGATTGAGTTTGAGGTGGTTTTGTGATATCCAGTTTTGTACTTTTAAGAGTGTGGAGTTTAGTCGGTGAATGTCATTCAGAGAGGATATTTTTAGGTAGAGCGGAGCGTCGTTGGCATAGACGTGATAGGAGATATTTGCTTGTTTTAGAAAGGTAGTGAGGGGTTCCATGTAAATGTTGAAGAGTGTGGTAGAGAGGACTGAGCCTTGCAAAACACCTCGGGTTAGGGGTCAAATGTCAGACATCGAGTTGTTGATTTTTATTAGTTGGAATCGGTTATGCAAAAATGAGGTAAACCATTTCAAGCCAGTGCCATCAGCTCCGATCCGTTGTTGCAGGGCACCCAAAAGTAACTTGTGATTTAAAAGCAGCCAATAGTTCTAGGAGGACGAGCAAGCAGCATCCGTTCGTGTCTAGGGATTTATGAATGTCATCTGTTCAGTATAGCTGATTCAGTGCTCCATCCCTTCCTGAAACCCGACTGGTGTGAGTCGAGTATGTTATTGGAGTCCGGGTGTTGGTTGAGTTGGGAGAGTACACATTTCTCAAGGATTTTTGCTAGGAATGGAAGGTTGGTGATGGATCTGAAACTCTTGGGATCGTTCGGGTCTGCATCAGGTTTTGTTAGAAGGGGGTGATTTGGCCTTGCTTAAGGCAGTCGGGCATCAGCCCGTTGTTAAGGGAGCTGTTTATGAGTATGGTCAATAGAGGGGTTAAGGTGAGGTTGAGGCTTTTAGCCAGGGAAGCAGGGAGTGAGTCTGCATAGTGGGGGGAGGGTTTGGATTTGGCAATCACCATGGAGATGTCCTCCTCTGTGAGAGGTTTGAAAGCTTTCCAGCTCTTGGGTGTTGATGAGGGCCTTGGGTATTGCTGTATATTGGTAGTTATAGGGGGAGGGGTCTCAGTTTTGGGGATCCAGGAGTGATCTAGGGTTGGGTTAATCTCCATTATGGGTGAAGAGTTGCTGGGCTGAGTCTGTTGGTGATAATCCAGGGAGAGCTTGATCTTGGTGATTTTCTCATTGAAGAATTTGGCCAGGTTGTCACACTGTATTTTTGAAGCAGGGGGATTTTCATTGGTGGGTTTAGAGGTTTGTTGTCGGATGATGTTGAAAAGTTCTTTGGTGTAGTTTTTCACTTTGTCTAGGGCACTCCGGAAGGAGGAGGCTTTCTCTTTAAGGATGTGTTTTTGTAGTTCCTGCGTTCTCTTCTGAGGTAGTAAAGGTTGGATGTGGATGGGTTTGCTCTCCAGAGTCTTTCAGCAGCTCTTACTTGTCTTCTTTCAGAGTTGAGGTCTTTGTTGAACCAGGATCTTGAAGGGGTAGGTCTGACCCTTTAGAGTTTCAGGGGGGCTAGTTGGTCCAGGGCAGTTTTCATCTTCAAGTTGAAGAGGGTAGTGAGCTCATCCATACTGAGGTTGTCTGTGGTAGGCGAGAGTAGGGATGACATTTTTTCTTCCAGGTCAATTAGAGGGATTGGATTGAGGTTTCTGTGCCATTGATGGGTAATCTGAGATTGGTTAGGAGGCACTGTAGCTTTGTTGATGTCAAAGAGAATGATCTGGTGGTCTGACCAGTCGATTGGGAGAATGTTGTTTATGCTTATAAATTCATTTTGGGCTATGGTAGCATCTAAGGTAGAGCTTCTGTTGAGGGTTTGTCCCTTGCAGTATTGGGTAAGATCTTTGCTGAGTAGGAGTTCATTTAATGACTGTATTAATGTGTCCTTCTCGTTATTCCAGTGGAGATTGAAGTCACCTAGGATTATGTTGTCGGAGTTAGAGAGAGAGCAGAGCGTAAGTAGGTCAGATAGTTGTTCCCCAAAGGCGGGCGTGTTTCATGGTGGGTGGTAGATGAGATGACATTTTGTTACTTTGTTGTCTTTTCGCTTTAGGTTGGTGCTGAGGTATTCGAATGTTGTATAGGAGAAGGTTTTAGCGTCAGCCATTGTGATACTATTCTTATGTCTGATGGCTATGCCACCGTCACGATGGTCTAGCCTGTCCTTCTTGATGATGGAGAAACCTGGGGGGACTAGGAGGTCGAGGACCAGATAGGATGATTCGTTGAGCCAGGTTTCAGTGACAAACGCAATGTCATAGTGCAGTATGGCTTCAGCCAACTCTCTTGCGTGTTTGATTGCTGATCTACTGTTTAAGAGCATGCAGTTTACCTTGCTGCTGGTAGTGTGTTTTTGGGAGGGGGAGCCAAAGGTATTTCGGTGCGTTGTGATTGTGGTCTTGTAGCCCTAGGTGGGTTGATGTCTCTGGCAATTCCGGTGATCACCTGGATGTTAGAGGTGGGGGAGGTCTGGGTTGTCCTGAGGTCATAGGTTTTAGCTAGATTCATTGTCTCTCTCATGGACATCTTAGGGCTCGCTCTTTTCGGCCTGTGATATTGGTTGTTGAGAGGGGTGGTGCACTAGCTGCTCGGTTGGGATTTGGACAGCCAAGGGGGTTCACTGATGATGATCTGGACAGGTACTGTAGTCCTTTATTATTTATTCTTTTGTGTTGGAGGTAGATTGTGGATGGAATTGGAGGGAAATGGCTTAAGGGCACGCGGGCAGCTTCAAAGTCTAGAGGTCCGCTCGCTGGTAGGCACCTGGTTGGTGCAGCTTCGGTGAGAATCCAACAGATTGAACCAGTTCAAGATGGCCGCACCCTAGAGGAGTCTTATGGTTGGTCGAGTCCTACTTTACTATTTGTGAAACTGCTTATATGTAGTCCTATGTCAATTTCTACTGGTAGAGACCGCCATTTTAGGAGTGCGATCCAAGTGTCAGGAAGGGGAATCCTAAAATGGATGAAAGGGCACCCTAGCAAGAACCCCTATTAGATCATGGGGCCACAAGAGTTAAGCAAACAGCGGGTGCATTCGCGAGGACTCCAACAGGGGTAGGAGGCCCCAAACCCACCGCACAATCCAGCGAGGCAGGCTGCGCTGGCCAGGCCGACGTGCAGGGGGTAACCAGGAGACAAGGAAGTGCCAGCATTTGATATACAGTTTGGCACTCAGCACAGGGTCGGTTAGCAGAGATGGGAGACACAGACCATGCCCCACCAGGAGTGTGGCAACTTATGGGTGCGCATGTAGTCCGGTTCCCGTTAAGTCTTCAAAAGCGGGCTGGTTCGGTCTCTGTAGGACTCTCATCCTTTTGCTACCTTGGGGAATATAACCATTCCTGATCACTGGGGGCAGCGTGGGGGTCCACAGCTCAAGCGGGGAAGGCACTCCCCAGATTCTGCATACCACCCCGCTCAGCTCGCGATTTCCCAGGTTGAGTGGGAGACGTCTGGGTTCTCTATCTTTTCTCCGGTATCGGTAGCTAGCAGCTGCACAGGCAGGCGAGGAAGGCAGGGAGAGCAGCTGCTAGGGTCCGTTCCAGGCAGCAGTGCGCAGCGCGCTTCTGTGAGTCTGTCAAGAGTGGATTCACTTCAAATCATCATGGCCAAAGTTCAAGACTCTTGACTCTCAGACCGCAATGGGGTTGTCTGCACCCTCACAGTTGACACCCTTGTAGCATCAGTCGTTAAGTTCTTTCGCTGCCTCGTTTCGGTGTGGATTCTGCTTGCTTAAGAGGGTGGATGGCCAGGGCATATCGGGGATTTTCAGCGATATTGATCCCTGCCCTCGGGGAGCTCAGGGAGCACCCTCTGTTCCACCGGTTCCTGACTGGCTCATAGGATAACCCTTGTGTGTGCTTATCAAAATCTTTAAGGGCAAAATTCAACAAATACATCGCACCCCACAACTTGAGATCTAGTTTCCATCTTCTCTTTATAAATCCCCTTTCCCTCCCCCCCAATCATTGTAAAACAAGGGTATTTTGGTACTCAGTGCATTTGGGATGATTAAACGGCCATCAATGTACCAATATTCATTAAATAGGTCCACACTAACCAATTTTTTTATGCTAATTAAAAATGTTAGGCCTCTATCGTAGAAGATTTTATGCATCATACATGCAGATTTTAAAATAATTCTTTCCTACACTGGTAGTTAATGGAGCTGGAGTAACTGGTTGGTAAATGGTTACATTGTTTTGTGATAAAGAAATTGTCAGAGCATTTTGGATCTTTTGCAGACGCTGCACGGTCTTCATAGGCAGATCAAGAAATACGAAGATGAATGTATTGGGAAATATTATTCTAAGGGTAAGTGATAAAAATGGAAAAATCCGGCTTAAGATGAGCATTTGAGAGAAACATGACTATTACCACCAAGACTTATTGCTCTTTTTTAAAATCGGTGTCCAAAAGCATACCTAGATTTCTTACAGTGTAAACTGATTTGTGGCACTTCTCCATCGAAGGTGGTGATAGGGCAGTATCCCAACGATTTATTTTGCTTTGAGTGGCGATTATTTCATATTTAGAGAGGCTTTGGACCACAAACTAACCACCTCCAAGGCCGGAGCCAGGTCAGTGATGGGATTAGAATAAGTTACTTACCTTCTATAACAATCTTTCTGTTGGATAGTGTATCTGAAGATTCCTCACCGGTTCCTCACTATTACATTTCCCAAGCACAAGACTGGATCAGAAAATGTCCGTAATAGCTCTCCGGCGCTGATAAGTGGTTTTGGCATGAGATGTGAAGTCAGAACATCAACAGAGCCATATAGCAACAGGACGGGCACCCAGATGCTAGTTCTACTCAGTTTTTGCTGCAACCTTCGAGGCCTATTCGAAAAAAATGATACTTGTACAATGGTGCAGTAAGTAAATAAATTGGCATCTTATTATAAAGGGTATAAACATTTTCTCCAGAAGGATGGATGGTGGGAGGGAGGGTCAGTGAAAAATCTACAGATAGAGTATCCACCAGAACGATGGTTACAGAAGGTAGGTAACTTTTCCTTCTGATGGATACTTTTACCTGTAGATTCTTCATCTTTGAATAGATTTCCAAGCAATAACCCACAGGAGGGTCTGGTGAAAGACTAGACTAGGAAATCTAGCAGTACAGCATGTGCAAAGTGACCGTCTCTCCTCAGTTCGGAATATCAAACAATGTTTGGCGAGGGCGTGGAGAGAGGACAAAGTAGCTGCCCTCCATATGTCTGCCACAGGCACACCTCTGGCTGAGGGTACTGGGGAAGATTTGGCTCTGGTGGAATAAGCGCAGATTCTTTCAGGAAGTTCTTCCATACAAATGCGCAACAAATTTTAATACGAAGTATCATTCATCCAGAGACTAACGTTTCTAAACTGATTTACCCTTGTATAACCAGTATTACCAATGAAGAGCTGGTCATCCGACCTGACGTCTTGTGCGGTTGACGTAGAAGCTGACTGCTGGTGTAGGGTCCTGCAAGTGCAGCTATTCTTTTTCCGTAGAAAGTTGTGAAGTTGGATAGAATGTTGGTGATGTGATTGATTGGCCCAGATGGAATAGGGTCGCCACTTGTAGCAGGAAAGCAGCCTTAGTTCGCAACACCAGCTTACCTTGAATAGGAGCAGAGCAAAAAGGGCTTGAAGCTCGCTAACACTACAAGCTGAATTAATGTCCACCAATAACGTGTCTTGAGGGTTAGTAGTCTTAGCTGACAACTGTGTAGGAGTTCAAATGGAATCACCGTAAGAAATGTCAGAACCAGTTTAAGATCCCATTGTGGCATGATGAATGGAACCGGCAGGTATGTGTTTGTCAACCCTTTAAAAAATCCTAAAAGCACCTTAGATTTGAACTGGGAGGGTTGATCTGGTAAACTGAGAAACGCAGACAAGGCTGAGAGATGCACCATGACCACAGCTACTACATAGCCTCATTGAGCCAAGGACAGTGCAAACTGTAGTACATTGGATAGGTCAGGGGCGGCTCCTCCGCTAAGGCGTTGTCCCACTGCTTGCAGGGCAGAAAAAAAGAAAATGATAATAACCTTGTTATTATCATTTTCTTTCATAAGGGGCTGGGTTAGGGCGGGTCGGAGTCACAGGGGAATGAGTGGTTTGCACTCACCAAGTGCGCATGACTGCTTGGCCGGCTGTCTCTGGCCGGCTAAACAGCCATGCGTACTTTGCATCCTCCCCACCAGGCTGTAATGCACAGCCTGGTGAGGAGCATGCACAGGCCCTGACTGAGCGCTGATTCACGGCGCTCGGACCAATCACAACGCTGCATTGCAGCATTGTGATTGCAGCCTTGTGATTGGATATGGGGAGCCTGGGTGCTTCCTGGTTCGACCTGCCAAGAAGAGCAGCAATGTAACGGGGAGACAGTAAGTGGTTTTAAAAAAAAAAAAAAAAAAATCCCCCCCGCCTTGTACCCCCGTTCCCTGCTAGCCGCCACTGGGCTAGGTATGATTTGAGAGGATCAACCCCTAAATCAGTGCCCCAGGAAACAAATTTGATCCACATCTGTGAATTAATTGATTTGGTAGAGGGGCAGTATGCAGAAAGGATCAAGTCTACTGTGCCAAATGGAAGCTGAAAGGTGCTCAGACTGCCCCACTCAATCTCCACGCATGAAGGTGTGGACTTTGAAGACTGGGGTCTGTATAACAGATCCAATTTGAAGGGTAGATGATGAAGGGCAGCTACAGTGAGGTGCCAAGTCTGTGCGCCTCACCCTGCATAGCCAGTACAGGGTGATGAGAATTACTTGGGCCTGGCTGTGGTAAATCTTCCTCATATCTCATGGAATCAAGGATATGGGAGGAAATGAATAGTAAAGTGAAACTTCCATGACAACTGAAATGTATTCCTCAAGGCTCCCCTCAACGGACACTGGAGGGCAAAGAATTTAGAGCAAGGAGTGCTCTGAATGACAAATCGATCTGCATTAGGTATGCCCCAAAGGGCAAAGAGATGCTGGTCTACCTCTGGATGAAGGCTCTGTTCATGGTTGGCAAGATGACGTCAACCCAAGCTGTTTGCTCTGGTGTTCAAGGATCCTGCTAACTGGTTATAGCTATAGGTCACACAAGATTTGGGGATCAAAGCATAGACACCCGCACTAGTCTTAACGTCCCAATAGATTATATAGGCTAGAAACAAGGTGCAAAGGGCTTGGGACACAATCCCCTAGGTCCCAAATCGAGTGACCAGAAGAAACCTACCCGTCACTCTAATAAAATGCAATCAAAACAGCCCAGCACACTTTCAAATATTGAATGTATTATACATGCAGTAGTATAAATTTCCAACAAACTGTTGTTTTCCCAAAACGAAGAAAAAGCAATATAATCATATGATGTTGAAATTCATTCTTTATTCATGTTCTTTTTTATAAAACTTGCAACCGCCAACGCGTTTCGTCCTCAATCGGACTTCTTCAGGGCTTAGAATATAAAATGTGCTCATTCATATAGCTTTTATCAGTATGTTAGACCAATCGGTTTGAGAATGCGTTTGTCCCCACAGACATATTATATCAGCTCAAGGGCTCATCCATAAATGTGTATCGGTCAATATCACACCCGTCTCCATGCGGTCATCTTGTTCGGAAACAGTTTTATAAAAAAAGAACATGAATAAAGAATGAATTTCATCATCATATGATTATATTGCTTTTTTCTTCGTTTTGGGAAAACAACAGTTTGTTGGAAATTTATACTACTGCATGTATAATACATTCAATATTTGAAAGTGTGCTGGGCTGTTTTGATTGTGGTTATAGCTATAGACCTGTTGAAAAACCCAGATCTAGAGTCTCAGGGCTTCTTGACAGAGAATCGGAGCACCCACTCCTCCCTTTTTTTCAGGTACCACATCACAATAGTCTGTTGGTCAAGATCTGGACCAACTGACCAGAGGTCTCTATTCTCCAGGTCCTCCAGATGTGCACCCACCCAAAAGTGGAAACATGCGTCACTACCATGATCACTGCTAAAGGGGACAGAAGGGTTTTCCTTGAATCAGGTTTTTTTTTCCTTGACGAGCTCAACTCCGCTGCATCCTCCCTGGAGACCACAATGGATTCTGTCACGTCTGATGTTGGAACCACTGCCTTCGGAGGCACCACTGAAGAGTCCTCATGTGTGAGCTGTAGAATGCAAGAAGTGGGACGACCGAACAATCAAAGTATCTTCAGGGCCAGTACAAGCACTCCTGCCCAAAACATCGGAACTATGTCTTGAATGTCCTGGATTCTCTGTGGAGGAGGGAAGGCTCGAAGCCGAACAGTAAACAGTACTGCCCCAATAAACAGGAAGCAGTGGGAGGGCTCTAGGTAAGGTATGAGATGAGTCGAAAAGCAGTGAAGCAGTCGAGAGCTGATGGGACACGCAAACTGGCCTTGATAAGCCAGTTCTCCTGATTCGGGAAAACTGCGATCCCCGCCATCTGAGAAGGATTGCCATCATCTCTGTAAAGACTAGAGGTCAATCCAAAAGGAAGTACTGTAAACTGATAATATGTAGAACGCACCTCAAAGAGCAACTACTTCCTGTGGGTCAGCACGATCGGAATATGTAAAAACGTCCATGAGCATGTTAGGGTGATACGCCACAGTAGCCAATGGCAGGTCCAGAAGCTTTAAAGCTTTCTTTAATACAGAATAAAATACACCATTTTAAATGAAGCAGGGCCTGGGGAAGAATCCCCATCAATATCTAGACAGATAGCCAGATCACTTGGATCCGTGCTAGGGATCACTTGAATCCGTGCCCGGGTATTAGAAAATGAGTCATCATCATCATCTCCTAGGTAAAATTGAAAATCTGTGTTATTAGCTGTGAGAAAGGGCTGCCAGGACTGTTCTTCGGAAGGCCTGCCCTCCTATAGGAGGCAAAAAGCCTCCCTCCTAGACTGGTGTCTTTTGACTCCCAATAAAGTCTCACATGCAGTATGCGGTGCTGAAAATGTATGCAGTGCAGGAAACAAGTGTTCTTGAATTGGAGAGTCCACCAATGCTAAATGTCTCAATGAGGTTGATGCAGGGGCAGCTCTTGGCGCTGTTCAATACAGGACCAATATCTGTAGTGACGATGGGCTTGTGAGACGTGGTGTCAGTTAGGGTCTTAAATCGGGGTGGTGCTGGGAAGAACCCTTAAGACACTAAAGGTAGTGATGGCATAGACCAAAAGTTCAGCAGACCTGGCCCATGGGAGTAACTGGCACCCTACAAGGGACAGCCGACCTCCTAAACATATACATCACAGCTCGCATGACACAAGATGGATCCGCTCCAGGTGTCAGCTGCGGCAGGGTAGGAGAAGTCTATGGTGGTAGAGGTGGTGCTAGATCTAGAATTACCAGAGACTGTGCTGGGGTTATCACCAACAACTTAGGCTCTATGGTAGATAGAACCAGGGTGTCTCACCTCTATCTTGGAATGACGAGGGGAGGGAGATGAAGGCTTCTTCCTGCAGTGTGGTTTCTTCTCTCTCAAAGAACTTGGGTGAGGATGATGACCTCGAAGGGGACCTTGACCTTACTGGTATGCTGGCTCCACTATGAGCTTCCTGCTTTTGCATCTAAATATACAAGACAACCACTGACATACACCTAAAAACAGCTAGTACCATTGACTTTGTGAATGGTTTTTGGCTGTTTAAGATAAATGAGTAACAATGAATTTGTCGTAAATAATATTGAAAATGTTTCCATTATGAAATTGAACGACTGTGAATTAAACAATATTGAGGTCTGTGGCAAGGGTTAGTGGTCTTCAGAGTGTCTCACTCATTCTTGTTATGTTCACTCAGTTAGACGTGCACCCTTCTTCTCTACACATCTCGTCCATCCGCATATCTTACACCTAATCTCTTTCCTCGTCAGCATCTTCTTTTCACTCTTTCCTGAACGCATTTCCTCGCATCTCCTTCACTTCACCACCCCCAATACATGCAGTCACCTGTAAGCACTACATTTTCTTTTACTTTCAGCTTGTCAATATTCTGACACTGTGTACCTCCTTCACACTCATTTGCATAGAATCACAATTGCAACTGGAATGCGTGACCATTTCTCTGTGCGCTCTGCAGAGAGGTCCAGGACTGGATGACCATGTAGTCCAAGCACCTTTTTTGAATAACTGACAGGCACTGTTGGAAACTCACAATGCCTTCAGACTCAACTCCAGACCTCTCATTCATGGGCTGTATAAACACCTGGCAGGGCCTCATTTCAAGATTGCACTGTATAAGAGAAATATTCTACGTGACAAAAAACGCAACACCCTGGAAATAGCTAACAATCTTAGGGATTGCAAGATTAAGTAAAACATGTAAAATATGAACAGGAACTAAATTGATTACCTTAAGCGTTTTTATGTTCATTGTTAAGAAATCAATCAATATTTTTGCCATAAATTTAAGGACATGAATATAGGGCCCAATAGGGACTTGTATCAATGTTTGCTTTTAATTACTACCAGGTCTTAGATTCGGGGGACCTGGTCCACTTAAACTCCTGCTTGACTGCGACTTCTTTCATTGACGGCTCCTACAACTGTCTACAAAACAAATTATAAAACATTTAGTCCAATGTTCCTTTATTGCCGTAAAGTGCGTGCATTTAAGAGAGGTCGCACAATGACATGTCATGCCTCGAGTGGAAGCAACAGAGACAGTCGCACTATGGGTCTGTGGCAGACATGCGACGATCATTTTGTCAACTATGCTTCACCCATCTGGTGCTAAGGACGTGCTGGACAGGGTCCTAGCACTCGCCTGCGGGAGAAGTTCTGGAGCCCTCCCACCAAATGTCCCCCCCGGGAATGGCAGCAGAAGCACGTCCGCTGCCACCCCGACCCCAGCGAGATCATGACATCAGCAGACGCACAGCGCGCCAATGTCATGAATAATCACCAGGGACACGCTGGAAGCCATTTGCTTTCAGTGTCGGTGAAGAGGACCTTTTTCAGATGGTTGTATGATGGAACCACGCATGCGTCTTTACCACGCTTCCATTACAACGCATGCATCTTTACCACGCATATGCCTTTACCACGAAAGTCTAAGTATTTTGCAGGTAAGCAAAAAAAAAAATATATGTACATATTCACAATATTCTAAAAGAGAGACCAGATCTCACTGGGTACTTGCAAAAAGTTCTTTATTTCTAAGAAAAGACGCATTTCAGCTATGCGCCTTTCTCGATGTCAGTATGTTCAGTCTACCGCACTTCATTATACACATGTATACATCAATTGATTGGCTGTTACTTTTCACTGCAATTATAGATGGACTATACATTGATTTGCTCACTCCTTTCAGGCCATCTGAACACTATTGCATTTTTCATACTGTGACTGCGCTTATCCTTTCTCATTCCTCATTCACACCGTTGCCTGGCTCCATCTTAACACATATCCTTCATATACATTCTTTGTTCAATTATACAGAATTCATTGTCATAATGTGTGCTGCACTTCTTTTTTTGGTGTTGGCGGAGGTAATTAGTCCTACATTAGACACGTTCTTTATAGTTCAAGCTGCGGCCGTTGTTACAATCAACAATTATAATTAATTTGAAAGCTTGTGTCCTGTTTACAATTCAAATTGACATATTCAAGATAAATATATCGTCCTCCATGGGCTTGCCGCTAGATGCTCGTAACATATTCACAACAGGCTAAGACTTAAGACAATCATTCCCTCCTAAACAGGCTGTAAGTCAATGGCTCAATATGTATTTCAAATTCATCACTGCATGTGACCATCATAGCTTGGGGCTTAATATGTATAAAAGAGGTCCATAACCATTATTCCGCCCTATGATGGTTGCATGCAGTCATGAATTTAGGATCACAATATTATGGCAAACGATATTTCTGACAATATTTAATCAACTATATGGTTCACTACAATATGTTTCAGTGACCCAAGAGCCCTGGGCAACAGCTTCATCCTGGTCTTGGTGGACCAAGCCACCCAGTATCCAGAGGCTATACCTCTGAGAATAGTCACCCTTAGGGTAGAGGCCTTGAACAGCCCAGAGTGCATGGTGCATGCAGTGTATTTAAAAAGATGGACATGTAGTTTTAAGTTTTACATTTCCTGGTAATGAAAACTCTCACATAAATTTTTTACTACTGCAAGGCATACCTCTCCCATAGGATAATATTGGAGTTACTTTATTACATTTGACGCACCGTAACTTCCAAACGGGAACAGGTAACTTTCGCTTATATGTGGACCTGACTTATCAGCAAGTGGTTTGCACTAGGTTTTCAGTGTAGAATTCTTTTATTACACGGTTGTAGTAGGTTGTGGCCTTTGAATCCTGTTACTTTGGTGCTTTGGCTGTGGGCAAGTGATGCTTACCTGTGACGTAATGAAGGTTTATTTTATTGAAATATCTCCTTCTCTTGATTTTTGTGGCAGTACCGATAGGTTTCATTCCCTTACAAAACTGTGTCCCGAGGATGGTATTGTGGACCTGATGCGCCTTAGGATACCGAAACATCAGCATTTTGCTCTCTCTGTCTTTACAACACTGCTTGGAGTCCTTCATCTAAAACTGAAATGTGATTTATATCCTACGCACTGTTGTGTCTTGGACCTATATATTTAGGAGGATTGTTGTGCTTCCTAAGACTCTTGAAGGCTTAATGACAATATATAGGGATCATGAGGTGGCATCAGTGTGAATTCCTTGATGTACTGCTGTTACACAAAGAAATATGAAGTGTATTATAATGATGTATAACCGATGCTTCTATGTTGCAAGTTTTCGAAAACAACCAAATTATGGAACTTTCATAAAATAAATGTGTACTTGTGCTTTCATCATTACGTCTCTTATACATGAATGTTGTGATGATGTCCTTGGATCATTCATTTGACCAGCAGAAAAATTAAGTCAAGCAGAAATAAATCCTCCAGGAACATATTTGTTTTGTAGATTTCAGTACCCAAGTCCTTGGGGGTTTACTGGGTTGCCCTGTCTTATATATACAGACTTTTAGAAAGTTGCATTTTCCTGCCTTAGCTATTTAGTGCCTGCATCCTGTCTCTTGTTCTTATGCCTGGGTGAAGGCTGACAGTTGGGCTTTGTGCATTCCTCCTAAATGGCCACACACAATAAAGAGATTATGTGTGCCTGGATGTGCCATCACTGACAAGATGGGAGGGCAGAGCTGGGCACAGCAGTACTTACATTGAATAGGCTGTGTCCTGCCTCCACACAAAGGGCTGCATACCTCCTGTAGTTAATCGGGAGATAGGGCAGGGGAGGCAGGGAACCAGTGCACTTCAAAAATAAACCTCTAGCAGCCTCTCCCACTTCAAAGGAGGTACCAAAATATTGGACCAAAGACACCAACTCTCAGTACACTTCTGGATCTTTGGAGACTCTGCCAGGAAGAAGAACTGCTGTGCTGAAGAAAAGACTGCCACTCTGCTGGACTGCTGCCCTGCTGGACTACTGCCTTGCTGCACTGCTGCCTGGCTGGATTAGTGCTTTGCTGTCTTCCTGCCTGAGACAGAGGGACTGGACGTGCACTGCACTAAGGACTCCCAGAGTGACTCCAAGGGTTAGTCTGCAGGCCTCCTCTTCAAAGCCACAGGGACATAATCAACTCCAGACCACCTGAACGAGCACCCAAAAAAGCCCCTGGCATGCAGGTGGAGCCCCTCAAGTCCTTCAGCCTTAGTGTGACCTAATTTAAGCTGAATTTAAGTTTTCGGGCTCTTTGCAACTACGAACGGACCCACTGGTGACAAAACCTTTTTGCTTGCACTGCCCGCCAATGCGAAGTTTTGTCAACCCACTACAGCTGTGACCACTCATGGGGAGCACCACCACGAAGCTCCAGCCCGACCGTTAGCAACTACAGGATCTTCGCGCTACAGCGATGACCGTCAGTGATGCCAGGCCTGCTCTTGATGCTACATTGACTAGCGTACGTGGTGGGGGGGCAGCGAGAAGCTTCGCGAACAGAACTCTTCGCGCTGGATTGAGAAGGTAACTTTTCAGCTGAACTCCCTGTATCCTACCCATGCTCCATCGTGGTCGGCCTGAACATGCGACTTTCTCCCAGTCTCACACGACCAGATAAACGTGAGTGGGCGCTTTTGATTTGTGGTATATTCACTTAAATCGTTAGAATTGCATATCTCTGGTTTTACTGATTGGATTTTTGTAATTTTGGTCTTGATTTATTAATTACAATTTGCTCTATTTTTAGGTCGAGCATTCGAGACCTCTTGTATATACTTTAGTATATACTTATATATTAGTATATTCTTATATGTGAATGCAGTTTGTGGGCTTTGGAGATCAGCCCTAGGACTTGTCTGCTTCCGCTTAGGGACTTTTTTTTTTCTGTTCAACTGCCTCTATTTAACTGTCTAAATAGAAAAGGACCAGTAGAGGTCAGTAAAATACCAGCATTGCTTTCTGCTGAGGGACTTTCTTTTTTTAATTTTTCTGGCAACTGCCTCTATTTAACTTTCTTGATAGAAGAGGACCAGTAGAGGTCAGTAAAATACCAGAATCACTTTAGCATTCGTTAGATTCCAGTCCATAGAAATGGTCTTCCACAAGCACCCGTAGACAATAATATATTTTTTCAAATCTTGTATTTTCAGTGACATGACCACCGAAGGCCCTGATTTTATATTAAAAACAGAGCTTTGGACTATACCATTTCCAGCTGAAAGGCAATATTTCTCTCCATGTGTTCCCATACCTGGCGTGTCACGCAGTTTGGTGCTTACTTTCCCTCCGTGTTAAAGAACAATAGATGTTTCAGCACCCAGGCTAATGTGCTGCAGAGCTAAATACATATAAGGTCCCAAAGGCGAGACCGATTGCATTGCAAATGCTTGTTCTATATTGGTGTGGGGTTTCCTATGTATTTTTGTCACTTTATTACTGTTTGAAGTGATGCATAAACACTTTATACATTGCCTCTAAGTTAAGCCTGAATGCTCTGTGCCAAGCTACCAGAGGGTTGGACACAGGTTAATTTGGGATTTGCTTGTGGCTCACCCTGATAAGGATTGTGGTTGCTACTTGTGTGGGGTTTTACCCACATCAACCAGTAATCCAATTTCTCACAAGGGGGATTTAATAGTTCTGAATAACTTCTGGAGGGTAGGGAACAAGGGATTTGTTGTTGTCTTTGGCACTTGAATGGAGGGCTCCCCTTTTTTCCTTTATGTCCCTTTAAGCTCCTTTTTTGTGGAGAGCGACTTGAAACAACACACCATCTATCCAAGGAAGTGTCAGAATTTAAAGGCAAATCCTTGCAATTTACTTTCCTCAGACTCAGAATTGGAACAAAGACTAGAGCCATTTGGTGCTCTGCAGCAGCAAGGGATGCCGATTTATGGGCCTCTGGGATAAGACGCATAATTCCAGTCATTCTAATTGAACATTCTGCCTCAAATTTGGGTAGAGTGAGAGCAGCAGCATGGTCCTTCTCCAGCACCGTAAGCACTGTCATTTTGCCAAAGCCTGGGATTTATGCAACATGTCAAAGGTATGAGATAAAAGAAAACCAACCTGATGAAGTCTACTCTTTAGTCAATTTTAACCTATTTTATTTGGCTGAGCCATTTGCCCTAATTTTCTTGTGAGAGAATGATTTTAGAACATGTTAACTATACAACAGCACTTTAAGCAGTATTTCACATTGCACAATTTATTGCAACTTATACTATACATGCTATTTAAATGGTCTACGGCTACCATTGATCAAATTATTTTATAATATGGTTTAGCTTATGAGCTCTTCTTGTACTTTTATAGGACGCAGTCTTAGATTTATATGTAGAGTCTGCTCTTAATGTGTAACTTTAAGAGCAAAGTAGGATTGGTAATGTCGGTAATATTCTCATTTGTGGTTCAATATATATAATTTTAAATGTCTTATATGTGGTTCTTTTAAGCAGTTTTTAGGAAAAACTGCAAATCAGAATAGATCTAGAATATTTTGTGAATCTGATTCTTAGAAATAAGATTTTTAATGTTTACTGGTAATACGAAAGAAGGTAGAAATGATTATCAAATTTTATAATTACCTTGTATAGATGCATGGTAATTTTAAATGATTATGTGATAATTTTAATGGTTGTTTTGCTTAATAGACATATTATCAAACATGAATAAAACTTGAACTCTTTAGTCAAACCTGCAAAATATACCTGCTGCTGTGCTTTTATGGATGAGCTTGGAAGGTTGGGGAGCAACAGGGAGAGCTTGAAGGGCCTGGATGTGAGGGGAAGCAAAACATGGGATGAAAGCAAGAAAACGCATGTACTTCTATTGAATGCTCAAACAAAAGACAAAAGTAGTTCCCTGATTTGAACCATAAAGGATACAAGTCTGACAATCTGAAAGATAGTAAAAGAGCTACACTACTGGGAAGGGTAAAAAACAACAAGAAAAAGGAAAGCCATCAAATAAGAACCAAGCAAATGAGACTGTCAAGAAAGCCAACAAATGATAAGCAATGTGCTGACCCAATGCCCATTCTAAGTATTTTATAAAGTAATATGATGTAGACAACAGATAACTAGAAGGAGTCAGTAGAGGAGACTGGAGAAAAGATTGAAAAAGCTTGTTTTTATGTCATGGTTACATTTGTTGGCAGACCTATTGTTTCCAGTCCTTAACATACAGTTAGAGTGGGCCTCTTGCTCATGACTGGTTGGCATTGTTATCTACATCAGTTGTCTGTGTTTGACACAATGCCTTTCTTTCCTAGTGTTACGTTTGTCCCACCCAAAAGAATTTCAGTCTCAGTTTTTTTAATGGATTAGTTGTATCATTTCACTGCAGAGTTGAGAGGATTCCTTCATTTTACAGTGAGTACTTCATGGGAGTGCAGTTGCCTCCTCTCTCCTCACACATTCTTTACATTCAACCCTACTTAAAAATATTTTTGTGTTGATTTTTTTTTTTTTTTTTGCCCGAGCCCAGCCACTGCAAAGTGCTGCTGGATGTTTGCTTGCATTTTGAGGCTGGCTTGCACTTGTTTTTCAAATTTGTTTTTCAAATTTACCATTCTAACAGAACCATCCACTATATTAGAATTGTAAATTAAAAATGGATGACATGCGTCACGATGTATGCACACCAGTGGACCTTTTGCACCAAGGATTGGCAGCTAGTAGCCAAATCTATCCGGACTTCAACATTAAGTGAAGCCTATTCATCATCGATATTTATTGGAAGCATTGATACCCATAAGAGTGTGCTATTGAATTCTTGGACTTTTTAACCACAGGGAACCCTGGAGTATTTCATTGTCGCAGCCCCCTTAGACCTGAGGGATACATGAAATAACGATTATTTATAATCAAGGACATCTCACCAGGCCGTCCTTAAAAGATAACATTGACAGTTCAAGCCAAGCATTAATGGAGAAATATACTACCAGAGCGATATGAACACGTGCTAAAAACTCTCTACTTGAGAACGATATGGGAAACTTATCAATTTGGTACTGCAGTCGGGCATCTTTTTGACGTGAAAAGCAATCTATCCAACATCCTTATGTTATTCCCCCACCACTCGCCTTTATCTAAAAAAAATGTTTTGTATCAATGGCCCTGAAGAAAGTGGTCTTAAAAGGATCATAACCACCAAAACATGCGTTGACCTGGATGTTTGATACCCAACCCACAACATCGTCAAAGAGATTGCTGTGTATCTGTCTCTACTGTGAGTCATGTAGTGTATGTGATCTTGGTAGGGTATAGTATGGTTTGATGAGAGAATGGGAATGTTTGTTGGCGTGACAGGATAGTATGCAAGTGTGGTCAATAATCAGGGGAGGTGCAATGAAATGATATAGACAATATTGTCCATGAAAAAGAATAATATACATGTTGACCGTGTGCAATAGATGAAATTGTTGGAACAAAATTTCTTTTTTTCTCTTTTATCAATAATTATTTTTAAAAAGTTATCTATCTTTTCTATGTTGATATAAATGATGCAAAAATGATTCTGAAAAATTTTATAATTAAAACAAATATAAAAGATATAGACATTGTAAATTTGTCATGGTATCATTGTGGATAGCCCCGTAGAGCTTTGGTCAGCCTACATAAAAGGAATATTGGTCTAGTGGGAGTTTTCTGTATAGATGTGTTATTATTGTTTCCCCCTTTCTCCCAGACCTGAAAGCAACTCATAGGAGGCACCTTGCTTTGATGTTGTGCACACCAGTGGCCATCTTTGAGTCTTTAACAGAAACCCAACTGCAAGAATCCTGCCATGCATTTACAAGCAATTGCCCAAAAAATTATCAAAGCCAATAGTTTGGCCTTTTAGAGCAGAGACTCATTAGCTTTTCTTACTGCAGGGTCAAACGTGATTTGGTTTCTTTCCTTGGATTGTTAAGCCACTTGATGTGGACTGCATGACATAGGTGTTTGTGAGCAATGCAACAAATTTTAAGCTGATGCATGTTCCAAGAGGAAGCTAGTTGAGACAAAACAGAAATGGAGTAACCTGGCCCGAATGTTTAGCCATAGTGACCAGGTGAGTTATAGAATGGAATAGAATAGGATATATAGGTGCTAGTAAGAATTTGGGACGAACAAAGTCAGCATCTGAACCGAAACAACACCATTGAAAATTTAGCTAGGTTAGAATATTTCAGAGACATCAATGTAAAGAAATAAGCCATAACACTGAGAATTTGATTTCAGTTAAAGACTAAACATTTTTACAAAACTTTTTATTGGTTTACCTATTGATGAAAGGTAGCAATCTCTCATTGAACAACTTTTAGCTGTCGTAACAATCCGTAGAAGTTCCCCTCCTCGCCCACAAGAATTGCTGTATGCTTGGTAAGAAAGCCGAGGGCATGGCTTAAGTTTGGCTTAAATACTGTGAGATAAACAGTTATACGAGGCCATATGGTCAACTGATTTAAAAAGAAAACTTTGAGCGAGTCCCTCCTGAAAAGATTAAAATAATTTACGCTTTCCTCCCGGTGACAGGGATAGAGAGGGAAGCCCAGTGCTGACCCTGCCTCTCCACACTGGTCCACCCAGACCAGACTGGTTTCCTTCCAGGATGAAACACATTCTTTTTTTTTTTTTTTTTAACACTTTATTTTCCATTTTACAAAATACGAAAATATTATACATATGAAGTCGTTCATCAACATTTCAGAATACATTGTCAACCACATTTCTGTCAATGAATATCCTAATTGGCAATCCGTGAGATAATTACCAGGCAATATTAAACCACAACATTTACAGTTTGACATGCAAAGAGAAAGAGAACAATAGTCGGATCCCAATGGAAAAGCCCACTCCCAATCCGGAACAGCCGTACTCGTCTTCTGCACCTGCTAGACATCTGTACATAGTAATGACACACAGCAGCAATAAGGCCCTGAACAGAGCCAGCTGCGGAACATCTCATCCCACTCCCTCTGGGACAAAGCCCTCCTCCACTTGTGAATTCGCGTCCTGGCGCTGTTTCTCAATGTAAAATCGATACGGGCCCCATATGTCTTTGGGGCGGGAAGTGCTAGGCATAACACTTATGTATACTTCACTACTGACGTTACAGTACGCCAGACTGTGTAGCCAGGTCTGGACAGTTGGGGCTGACTTGCGCCCCCAATGGATGGCCACCTCTCGCTTTGCCAACAGAAGGCACAGTGATGCAAATCGCCGAAACTTTTAGGGAAGTTTACTGTATAACTCCAGCAAGGCTACCTCGGGGGTAGGGATCAGAGAAAGATCAGTCATTTCCCTAGCATGTGGTGTATGCCTTCCCAATATTGTTGCAGTTTTGGACACGACCAGTGAGATGTGCAAAATCGGCATGAGGGGCTGAGCATTTGCGACAGTTGTGTGATTTGGAGGGGTCTATCCTATGTGCTAGTGTCGGGGTGAAATACGTACGGCGTAAGAATTTAAAATGTATGAGTTTGTGTCTGCTATTGAGTGAGATGTCACGTGTAACCGAACAACAGGCGGCCCATTGCTCATCTGTTATTGTCGTGCCCAGATCCATTTCCCATGCCTTACGGACCTTGCTGTCATCCACCGGCCTCAGTGTTGCACATGCTTTGTATAGTTTGGAAGTGAGATGTATGCTGTCTGCGTTTTCTATCACCATAGTAAGGGGGTGAAAGGAGGTGGGTTCAATTGGAAAAGTGGAGAAGGTAGAGCGTAGGGCGGAGCGGATGCGGCCCATGATGAACCTATCCATTATGGTGCTTGTGTGGAAACGTGCGTCTTCCATTAAGGAAAATATGTGGCCATCTGGGTAGAGGTCTCCTATCCGTGAAATTTCAAATTTGGCAAGTGTGCGCTTGACCAATCATTCCTCTGTGATTGGAATCAAGCGAGGGTTCACGATGGGCAGGGCCGACGAATAAAGTACGTCAGTGCCCATGGCCCGGCAGAGCTTCTTCCACGCCCAGCTTGTGGAGGAGACAGTTTGGATATCCCTTGGGTCTCTAGGGAACCCTACCGGTAGAATGGCCGAAAGCTGGCCAGGCAAGACGAGATCAGACTCCGGCCGTAGATACGGGATTCGAGCGTCAGGGTGGTACCATGAATGAGCATAGCTACATTGGGCAACTAAGTAGTACAATTTTAAATCTGGAACACCGTATCCCCCTCTTTCATAAGGCAGCGTGAGGACATCCCAGCAGACTTGTGCGGGCTTCCCACCCCAGATCAATCTAGATAATAGAGTACGCACTGTTTGAAAAAAGCCATTGGTAAGAGGAATGGGTATATTATTAAAAAGGTACAAAAATCTGGGGAGTACTACCATTTTTAGAATTGACACTCGACCCGCAAGTGACAAAGGGAGTCTCAGCCATCTCTCAATCTGAATCGTAAGCGCGTGGACTGCTTGTCCATAATTCAGACTTAGGATTTGGGCGGTATCTAAGTGAATATGTATTCCTAAATATTTAACTGAGTCTGCGCACCATTCTAAGGGAAATTCGCAATCCCATTGTTGAGTTGAGGCTGTCAGCGGAAATATGATGGATTTGTGCCAATTTATGCCCAGTCCCGAGAAACGACCAAAGCGGAGGATTTCTCTGATTAGTGCATGCAAGTTAGTGTGAGGGTGTCTAACATAAAGGATCGTGTCGTCAGCATACAAGGAGACCAGGAGGGGGCCAGTGTTGAATTGTAGGCCCCTGTGTAGGTGACGCTCCTGAAAGTGACGAATCAAGGGGTCCATAGCCAGAATGAATAGTAAAGGAGACAGTGGGCAACCCTGCCTGGTTCCTCGGGATAAAGAGAAAGGATCCGAGAGTGTACCGTTGAGGCGCAGTCGAGCGGTCGGTTTATTATATAATAGTGTGGTCGCAGCAATGAAACCCAAAGGCATACCCATGCGCCGCATCACAGACAAAAAGAAAGGCCACTCTAAGGAATCGAAGGCCTTCTCCGTGTCGAGAAGAATGGCGGCTGCTGGGGTGTCTGGGCCTATCCGATGAATGACCGAAAAAGTGTTCTGAGGTTCAGCGAGGTGGAACGATGTGGTACAAAACCGGATTGAGCCGGTGAGATGACGAATTCCATCAGTTGGGACAATCGATTTGAGAGAATTTTAGCTAGGATTTTGTAATCTAAGTTGAGGAGGGACAGCGGTCGGTATGATCCGCAGTGTGTGGGATCCTTACCGGGTTTGGGCAGGAGAATTATGACTGCCTCCTGAAGGTGGGGGTAAAATTTGTGACTCCAATGCCTCTGCATATACCTCTATGAGTCGCGGAGCTAATAGTTCTTTGTATTCCTTATAGAAATCGCCGGAAAATCCGTCGAGCCCAGGTGCCGATGAGCCACGAATGGTCTCAATGGCCAACAAAACATCTGCAACCGAGATGGGCTCCGCTAAGAAATCTTGCATGTGCTTCTCAAGGTACACTAAGGCTATCTCGTCTAGATATCCTTCTTGGGCTGCACAGTCGCTCCCTATAGTGGTGGAGTATAGATTAGTGAAATATTCCAAAAATGTGTTTCGAATGTCCACAGTGGAGGTGTATGTGTGCGCGTCCGGGGAATGTATTTCAGTGATGTAGGTTTTGTGATATGGGGGCCGGAGTAGCTGGGCCAGAACCCTGCCCGGTCGTTCACCCTCACCATAACGTCGGGCCGTCTGGTATTTTCCTAGGTATAGAATTTCCCGGTCCGCTGTCTCCCTGTAGTCCTCCAGGAGCACCAGTCTCCTCCCCTCATAGGTGGATTGGGTGAGCTCTGCGGGGCTTCGTCCAGAAGTCTTAAGGTCACGTTCTAGGCGTGAAAGTGTGTTGCGCAGATCCCTAAGGACACCTGCGTGTTTAGCCATGCATGTGCCCCTGATGACTGCCTTGAAGCCCTCCCACAATACCGCCCAAGTGTCCACCGAACCAGTATTGACAGCAAAATATTCCTCTATGGCGTCTCGTATTTCCTCTTTGAACACCTCATCATGTAAGGCACGACTAGGGAAACGCCACTGACGTTCAAAGCCCTCTGGGCGTGGTACCCTAAGATGTAGCGTCACTGGGGAGTGGTCTGAATAAGTCCTAGGGAGGGTCCCTACTGATGTGCACCAACCATAAATGTCGGGGGAAAGTAGCCAGTAGTCTATCCTCGTCCGAGTGTTGTGCTGGCCTGAATAATGGGTATATTCTGTGGTGCTCGGGTTACGCTTGCGCCAAACATCCAACAACGCGAATCGTTCGCACAGCTCCTGGAGTGCTCTGCGGGCGCGCGGCTTGGTGTCAGCTGCCCTGGAGGTACAATCCATGTCAGGGTTAAGTAATAGGTTAAAATCTCCACCTACAATCAACGTCTGTGGCTGCAGCTGAATGAGGCGTGTGTGGAGGGAATGAAAAAGTCAGGGGCATCTGTGTTGGGGGCATAGACACAAAGCAATGTAACGTTCCGGCCCAGTATAGTCCCGGTGACCGCTAGGTATCGTCCCTCTTCATCACTAAGCATGGAGCCAAATCGGAAGGGGACTCTTTTGTGTATTAAAATGGCAGTTCCCCTTGCGTAGTTACTGTAATTAGCAAAGTATCTATGTGTTTCCCAGCTGGAGCCGAAGTGTGCCTTGTCTGTTTTGGGAAGGTGAGTCTCTTGTAAATAAGCGACATCTACTTTGTGTCGTAGCAAATAATGAAGCGCTTGTCTACGCTTTCTATTATCATTAAGGCCCCGTACATTCCATGAGATTAGGGAAAGGTCCAAGGGACCCTCTACGTTACCAACTCTTGCCATCTATCCAGGAGATCAATGCCAACTGCGCGATGTGGTGACTGTTAACTAGTAACTTTAGCTGTGAACGACCAACCATGTCCCTGGAGACAAAATGCTTGAAGTTAAGCCCCCCCCCTCCCAGCCGCACCCCGTCCGAGACGCGGCCAATCCCAACAAAAAGAATAACGTGAGATACCATATCATTGCACAGCAAAATGTAAAATTCAAACAACAGTACCCCAGAGTTAACCAAACCATTCTCAAAGGATACACCATGAGGGGCGGCAACGCCCGGTGAGCAACCAGCTAAATGCAATGCCAATGTAAGGAGATCTAAGAACATATTCCTAGAGTCACAGTGAAATTAGTCCCATGAAAGGGGATGCAGAGTCAACCTGTGCCTGCACTCGAAAACAGTTCGGCGCTCGCTTCAGATCCGCTGTGTGGGGGGGAAGGGCCCGATCTCGCCCCGCCAGAGGGGCGATTGTTCTGTTTATAAACACGGCAAAATTCCTGTGCCTCCGTCGGGTTTTCGAAGATCCGAGCTCTGCCATCCACGTCGACCTTTAATCTTGCAGGGTACAACATGCCGTACCTTAGTCCCAAGTTACGTATTGCAGCCTTGACTCCATTAAATTTACGCTGTGCGTCTTGCACCATGGCCGTGAAATCTGGGTAGAAGGACAGCTTTGCGCCCTGCCAGGAGATGTCCCCTTTGTCTCTAGCCAGGCGGAGCGCCGTGTCCCGGTCCCGAAAGTTCATGACTCTTGCCACAATAGGCCTGGGAGGAAGGCCTGGGTTGGGGCGAGGGCCCAGAGACCTGTGCGCTCTTTCTATGACGAAACCAGCGGTGAAGGAGTCTTTGCCAAATAGCTCGATTAACAAGGTTTCCATGAAGAGGTCCATCCGGCCAGCGGGGGCCGTCTCCGGAACGCCAAGAATGCGTACATTGTTGCGGCGGCTGCGGGCTTCGAGATCCTCATTTTTGATGGCCACGTCCTTCAAAATCCGCTCGACTCTTTCTAGACGCTTGGCGGATTGCGCAGTCCCATCCTCAATGTCTGAGATGCGTGCCTCAGCCACATCAAGCCGTCTGTCGTGTGCTTGGATCTTGGCACCCAGATTCGAAATGGTTTTGTCCAAGGAATCAAAGCGAGTGTCTAATGCCTTAAAGCCCGCGCACATCTCTCGGAGCAGGGAAGCCGCCGTGTCCGATAAGGTATCGTCCTGCCCCGCTGTTGGTACCGATTCAGCCATAGTAGGGTCTTGTTGCGGAGCGGTGGCACCCAGTTTCTCGAATGGCAAAGTCCTTTGCTTCGGGTCTTTACGGCCCATGCCGTGCCAGAGAGTCTTTATCTCGGCTTCCCAAGCCTTAGAGGGTGTAGCACGTATCGGTCACCCTCTCCCTTGGTGCTATATGATGAGGCACTCAAGAAGAAGATGTAGGTTAAAGAGGGACCCCAGTGTCGCTGAGCGGGATGTGGCGCAGGTGGTAGAATTGTCTAGCTGTATGGGGGGTCATCAGGCATTGCAGGCAATAGCTGCGATGGCAATAATTCTGTGGAGACGGCGTGGGGCCCCACGCATGAAGCCAACCGCCATCAGTGCAGATCAAGGATTATGCTGTAATGTAGAGGGGACCACCCTCGCGGAGGCGGCAGACCCCCAACATTGTCATAGAGCATTGCCTCCATACATGAGGATATTGTAGTTTCCAGGCCCCTCTAGCAGCGCCCCCAGGCCGATGCGATCCAGAAGGCGGGCCGCGGGAGTCCCGCCGCAGCAGGAAGAGTGCCGCGAGGCCCAGCGCGCCCCGGCCCGGACCTCCGACACGCGTTACAGCGCGTCGCGGCCGGCCCTCCAGGCACGAGCCATTCCACGGCCGATGGCGCGCCGCAGAGGGAGGCTGTCGTCAATCAGGGCTGAGCACAGGTCCCGGGAGGGGTGCAGCGCCGCTCACCTCATTTGCGGCCGACGTGAGTCGTAGGCCCCAACAGCATCCCCGGCCTCAGGTGGTTTTTGGGTCCCGCCCGTCCGGGAGGGGGCCGGTCCAGCCGTCGCCCCACGCCGCCACTCCCGAACGCGGGCACCCAGCGGGGTCGGAGTCAGCCCCGGGGACTCAGCATGTTCTCCGCCGCAGCGTGCAGTAAAGTTCTGGGCTCATTGATGGTGTTTAGTGCAGGAATATGCCAGTGGGCCGGAAAGCTCAGCGGAGCTTCAGAGCCAGGCGGCCATGTTCGTCGCCGGCTTGGCCACGCCCCCAGGATGAAACACATTCTTAAATCTAAGGTGCAAGATTAAGGAAAGGTGCACCTCTCAATTATTTTCTTTTCCAAAAGAAATGATCAATGGACAAATGTTCCTTTATGTTTTGTATTCCCCTTTATTTCAATTGTATCAAAAACAGGCTCCAGCCAACGCGTTTTATTCAATTCACATTGAACTTCATCAGGGCTGAAAATGACAATATAAAAAACATAAATATACATAAAGACAGAAATGAACATGACAATAATACAACAACTTTTAAAACATATCGCATTGTAAGACACATAACACGACATGATATTACCCATATATACAAACATGAGAACAGCTGGCAACAAATAGAACAAAAATAACCGTGACACAAAGACTGTACATTGTTAAAAACAATCATATAATGCTACACATAGCTGAATACATCACCAAAACACACCAACTAAAACCGGCAAAAACAGCTAACAGGCCTAGGGTTAGCACATGTTAAATGATAGTGGATGATTTGAGTAAGCACCAACCCCAAACCCCCACTGGGGCATGAGATTATGGCCATGCACAAGGCACGATCATAATACCATCCATCGTGTGGCTGAAGGGCTCAACGGCCGGCACTTGCTCATTTATGGGTTGCAAGGAACAACAACATGCCAAATGATCTATTACAAGTTTGAGTGCAATTTACAAATACAGATAGGAGGGTTAGAGATTACTATAACCAATGCATTATCTACTGCTGAGTTATGAGCTCCAATGTGCGCAACAGGCCCACAACACAAGAGTGTAGCCCTGTAGGAAAAAAGGAAAAAGCGAAGCATACCTTAAATGTGCAAATGGTCAATAATCCAATTGTGGGGTAGCGAGATTTGAACAGTAAGTATGAGCACATAGAAATCGCATTATTTCCCCAGAGTTCCATGTGTAAGAACCATCGTTGATATACTCCAAGGTATAGGAGTTCCTTGGTAAGGCTCAAAAGTATGTGCCCGACATAAATGCCTAGATAGCAAAATTTAAAAAAACACCATAAATGGAGACATGGCCATATCCAAATATAATAAATTATAACTATCGCATTGCATATAGTCGGCGCCTAGTAATAATATGGTTATGTTGTAGGTCAGCTAAGGACTGTCAGACTGACTCGTCCAATAAAGGAGTATAGAAGTCACAACACTATTCTTGGTATATTTGCGCCTGACATGTTGCGTATCAACGATAACGTACGCTAGAGATGCCACATGCGGTTATAAAAACTAGAAATGCAATGGAGCTAAGTGAGCAAAAGGGTGCACATACACGTGGGCATGTTGCATGTTGTCAAACTGTTTCGTCCAATAATAATGTGCCCTACCCTTTGACCAAGCAAACAAACGCGCGCTGTGAACTACGCTAAGAATGCCACATGAGGTAAACAATATACCCAAAAGAAATAAGAGAGCGCATGGAACAAAACCGTACACATGAGTACGGGCATGTTCGCGGAGTAACTGATGACAGTGGTACAGCTTAATCATACGGTGTGAGTATGCCCAACTATAACCGAACCGATAAGTACACATAAATGAAACCTGCGCAAGGTCACAAAACACAGGGCATGAAAAGCTACCCGACATGCGGTATCGAAGAACAGAGCCTTGTGCCGTAAACGTAAGGTTAAACGGAAGGTAATGGCACTATGCAGTCACATATTAAACAAAAAAACAGAACATGACAAACTACCTGGTATGCAGTATCTATGAAATATACCTCATGCCATAAATATGACAATATGCCCGATGGGACGAAGCCCCAGCCGATACAAAGTGTCAGGGACTGTCCGGGACTATGTCGGGAACACAGTCAGGGACTTGGGCAAGGACTGGGTAGAAAAGGTACATAGAAAGAGGAGTACAGCGCTGCCCAGGATCATACAGGGAGTCAGAGGAGAAAAAGGGATCCAAAGGGGAAGCCTGTACAAGTGAACAAGATGGGTAAGACTCAGAAAGGAAGGGCACTCACGAGGCAATTTAGCATTCAGAATAACTACACCCAGGACGAATGTGCAAGACATATATATGAAACAACATTAACAATAAAGGGGAGTGTGAGGTAAAGCACTCAGGAGCTCCACACGGTAAGACTGAAGCTCAGTAAGTTCCTAACCCACAATTGCTGTTACAGATACTGACTGAAAATACCCACATATAGGATATGTATGCAAAGGCAGGGTCTGTGGAGCTTATACCTATGGTGATGTTATAACAGTAACTCAAAGACAATACTCACAGTGAACAAGAAACACCACCTAGGTAGTCAGCTGTGCCCACGGATCCTGGCGATCAAACAGGAACACGCAAGGCAGTAACAGCAAAGGGGTAGAACTAAACACAAGCACAATAGACAAGGAGCTAGCAAGGAGGAGTGCTCAACAGGAAAGGAAGGAAATCACAGGGCACACCTGGCAGAAAGCAGGTAACATACATGGTAACAGAAGCAAGACAGCAGAATAGAAAGACAGCAAACTAGAACAGGAACCAAGGAAATGGGAAGAAAGGCAGGGGTGGAAAAGGATATACAGAAGGGGAGGCTACAAGGTTATACTTGAATAGTGCAGGTTCAGGAATCAAGAAAACATAGTAGCATAGAAGTCAGTGCTGGGGCAGGAACAAGAATTGAGCAAAAGCTCAGGAGTCAAAGTAGCACTGCAGGCAGTGCTAGGTCAGGAGAAGGGAAACTGCTGCAGGTCAGGAACAAGGAATGTTAAGGCTCAGGAGTCAGGGTAGCACTGCAGGCAGTGCTAGGTCAGGAGAAGGGAAACTGCTGCAGGTCAGGAACAAGGAATGCTAAGGCTCAGGAGTCAGGGTAGCACTGCTGGCAGTGCTAGTTCAAGGGAACAGGAAATAGCTACAGCTCAGGAAACAAGGAGTCAAGAGAGCACTGCAAGCAGTGCAAATCAGGCACAAGAAATAGCTGAAGCCCAGGAACAGGAATAGCTATAACTCAGGAAACAAGGTAGCACTGCAGGCAGTGCTAATTCAGGTACAAGGAATAGCTATAGCTCAGGAACTCAGGAAACAAGGTAGCACTGCAGGCAGTGCTAATTCAGGTACAAGGAATAGCTATAGCTCAGGCAGGAACTCAGGAAACACTGGAAACAAGGATTGGCCTCACCGGTATACAGCTACAATGACCAACACTGGGCTGAAGGGAGCTGGGGCTTAAAAGAGCTCTCAGTAATCACATGCATCAGGTGTGAGCAGGCTAGCAGCAGCCAGCCACAGGTGAGCTGAATTCCTCCACCCATCCTTGGCCTGCAGGGGTGGAGACAAAGCAGTGAGCAGGGAATTCTGGGTAATGGAGTTTCAAGCATGAGTAGGCTGGCTTCAAATATAAGCAGGCTGGCTTTCACAAAACCCGGCATGGATTGGGAATGGATGTCAATTCCCAATAAGTGTGCAAATGGCTGGAAGTCAGGATATGCATGCAGGGGAGGGTCTGGAAGCTTATTAGAAGACTGGAAAGTCCCACTATGCGGCCCCCTGGTGGTGGGTACGAGAGCACAGGGAGCAAATCGTGACACAAAGGTCAATTACCTCCGCAGTGTATGCAGGGCGTCTTGTGTCCAGACCAGTTCCTGAATCAACTGACTGGACACAGGTTACCTCCTCTTATAGTTGGAAACTGCGACATCAACGACGGCCCACGGGGTTCGAGTCACGGTGGCGCCTTCTTCGGGATCTGTATTCCTCCACATGACCTGCGCTCCCGTCCTGCGGCCGTACACATCAAGGCCGGAGAAATTAACAGGCCCGTGTGAGATGCGGCCATTAGTAAGCATGGGACATGACAGACTGAAGGATGCGCTTCAACAAGGGGAGCGCCAAAAGAGATAAGACGCTTCACTAGTAGCATGGATAGCCTGATTAAATGCCAAGAATAAAATAGAAAATAATAAACCAACAATGAAACAAAAAATAATTTGTTGTGAATAAAACGGATCAGAGCAAAAGGCACATGATAGTAGTAACTATTCTTAAAAACCCCGGATATTCGGCGACCATGATTAAGCCAACATTAGAGGAGCGCCCATTGTGTAGCATGGGTGTTCAGACCGTCACATGAACGCGCTTAGGTTGGTGAAGCGCCCTGATAGTACAATAGCTCTACTCGTGACACTGATTCCATGAATACAAACCGATTGTACAACAGATAAACAAAGGACACAAAGGAATGATAAATATAATTCAATTGTGCCCAAATAATGGCGGACATTAGTTAGACAGAAAGGGGAAACATAACAGAGTATGGAAATAACAATGGATATAAAAAAGCGCCACGGGTAGTGTGGTATCACATGAGATGAATGAATCTGCACAAGGTGCGGATGTCCTGCAAGCACCTGTGACTAGCTCTAAGAATGCAGAGGTGTAATGATCAAACTCAAGCAACGTCTAAAAATAAGAGAATAAACTCACGCGAAATGCAATGTGGAAGTAAACATGCCTGCGTGAAGCCTAGAGGGATTAGGAAGCACAAAAGCATGGCCACCAGATTGTGTTGTTTAAATGCTAGACAATTGAAAAAGCATATATCTCATAAACATCCCCCTTGCATGTAAATGAACAACATATGGAACCCTGGGGAGCCCACAATTGGTGTACCTATCTCAGGAAATAGTGGAACTCATTGTCGGTATTGTGTCCTTTGGCAACGGACTGCAGTCTACATATCCACTTTGCCTCGGTTTGCCTTAAGATTAGTTCCCTATCCCCTCCCCCGATTGTTCGTAGGGATATGATCAATACCAAAGAATTGAAATGATGCGTTTCCCACAAGTGCTACTCGGTAGTGGTCGGTCATGGGGTATCTGGAGTCCGAGTTAAGCAGAGCCCTGCGATGTTCTTGAATTCTCATTTTGAGACTCCGTACAGTACTGCCCACATAGATGAGGCCACATGGGCATTCGATGATGTACACCACGTATTGTGTGTTGCAATTTATGAAGTGCCTGATATTGTGTATCTGATTGTTATTATAGCAAAATTCTCTTTGTTTGTTACGACCATATTGGCATACGCTGCAAATGGTGCAAGTGAAAAAGCCCTTTGGCGCAGCGGGTAACCAATTATTGGTATTTGATCTCTGTGGTGATATAACTAGGACAAAGGGACTTCCCTCAATGCCCGTCCACGCCTGTACACTATAGTGGGGTTCTTATTGAGATAAGGGTGTAAAGTTGGTATCTCCAGTAGGAGGTGCCAGTGTTTTCTAAAGGCTTTAAAGATCTTGTCACTCTGTGCTGTATACTTGGTGAGGAAAGCTACTTTGTCCCTAGGTTCTCCCTTGGTGTGTATCCTGCGTGTTGTGTCTGATTCATTGCTCTTCAGGGTATCAGTCCTAGGGAGGGTGAGGGCTCTCTGTTCTGCCTTATCCAGGATCTTGTGGTCATAACCATGATGGTGGAAACGCTGCTTAATGTTAGTGATATTGTCCTTAAACTTGTTCTCCTCACTGCAGATACGTCTCGTCTGTACCATTTCCCCATAGGGGATGTTGGTGATGACGGATCTGGCATGTGCACTGGATGCCTGCAGGACACTGTTGCACGCTGTTTCCTCCATATACAATCTACTGTGGACCACCCAGTCCTTTACATAGAAGTGGATGTCTAGGAAGTTGATGTGATCTTTATGATGGTGCACAGTGAGTTGGACATTATAAGGGTTGTCATTTAAATGTGTCAAATACTCAAACAACTGTGTGTCGGATCCTAACCAGAGGCAAATGATGTCATCTATGTACATCCCCCAGAAGATGATGTACTTAGTCCAGGGGGAGGCACATTTGCCCCAGACATGCTCCCTCTCATACCAGCCCATAAAGAGTCCGGCATGAGAGGGAGCAAATCGGGAACCCATTGCAGTTCCCTGCAGTTGATGGTACCATTTTTTGTCAAGTTAAAAAAATTCTTAGTTAAGATAAGTTCTATCATGTCCATGATCATGGTGTTGTAAGCAAAGTGATCTGCCCCCTCCTTGTCCAAGTAGTGGCGACTAGCTCTAAGAATTCTTAGAGCTAGTCACAGGTGCTTGCAGGACATCCACACCGTGTGCAGATTCATTCATCTCATGTGATACTACACTACCGTGGCGCTTTTTTATATCCATTGTTATTTCCATACTCCATTATGTTTTCCCTTTCTGTCTAACTAATGTCCGCCATTATGTGGACGCAATTTAATTATATTTATCATTCCTTTGTTTCGTTGTCCTTTGCTCCGTTGATTTTTGGTTTATTATTATCTATTGTACAATCGGTTTGTATTCATGGTATCAGTGTCACAAGTAGAGCTATTGTACCATCAGAGTGCTTCACCAACCTAAGCGCATTCATGTGACGGTGTGAACACCCATGGTACACAATGGGCGCTCCTCTAATGTTGGCTTAATTATGGCCGCCGAATATCCAGGGTTTTTAAGAATAGTTACTACTATCATGTGCCTTTTGCTTTGATCCGTTTTATTCACAACAATTTTTTTTTCATTGTTGGTTTATTATTTTTTATTTTATTCTTGGCATTTAATCAGGCTATCCGTGCTACTAGTGAAGCGTCTTATCCCTTTTGGCGCTCCCCTTGTTGAAGAGCATCCTTCAGTTTATGTCATGTCCCATGCTTACTAATTGCCCCATCTCACACGGGCCTGTTAGTTTCTCCGGCATTGATGTGTACGGCCGCAGGACGGGAGCACAGGTCTTTGGAGGAATACGGATCCCGAAGAATGCGCCACAGTGATTCAAACACCGTGGGCCGTCGTTGATGTCGCCGTTTCCAACTATAAGAGGAGGCAATCTGTGACCGGTCAGTTGATTCAGGAACTGGTCCGGACACAAGACGCCCTGCATACATGGCGGAGGTAATTGACCTTTGTATCGGCTGGGGCTTCGTCCCATCCGGTATATTCTCATGTTTACGGCATGAGGTATATTTCACAGATACCGCATGCCGGGGAGTTTCTCATGTTCTGTTTTTTGGTTTAATATGCGACTGCATAGTGTCATTATCTTCAGTTTAACCTTACGCTTACGGCACAAGGCTCAGTTCTTAGATACCGCATGTCGGGTAGCTTTTCATGCCCTGTGTTTTGTGATTAATTTGTGACTTTCTGTGGTCAACTACATCTTATCGGATGGGGAAGACACAATGAGCAGGTTTCATTTATGTGTACTTATCGGTTCGGTTATTGTTGGGCATACTCACACCGTATGATTAAGCTGCACCACTGTCATATCAGTTACTCCGCGAACATGCCCGTACTCATGTGTACGGTTTTGTTCCATGCGCGCTCTTATTTCTTTTGGGTATATTGTTTACCTCATGTGGCATTCTTAGCGTAGTTCACATCACGCGTTTGTTTGCTTGGTCAAAGGGTTGGGCACATTATTATTGGACGAAACAGTTTGACAACATGCCCACATGTATGTGCACCCTTTTGCTCACTTCGCTCCATTGCATTACGAGTTTTTATAACCGCATGTGGCATCTCTAGCGTACGTTATCGTTGATACGCAACATGTCAGGCGGAAATATACCAAGAATAGTGTTGTGACTTCCATACTCCTTTATTGGACGAGTCAGTCTGACGACAGTCCCTAGCTGACCTACAACATAACCATATTATTACTAGGGGCTGACTATATGCGATGCAATTGTTATAATGTATTATATTTGGATATGGCCATGTCTCCATTTATGGTGTTTTTGTAATTTTGCTGTCTAGGCATTATTGTCGGGCACATACTTTTCAGCCCTACCAAGGAACTCCTATACCTTGGAGTATATCAACGATAGTTCTTACACATGGAACTCTGGGGAAATAATGCGATTTCTATGTGCTCATACTGACTGTTCAAACTCACTACCCCACAATTGGATTATTGACCATTTGCACATTTAAGTTATGCTTTCCTTTTTCCTTTTTTCTTACAGGTCTACACTCTTGTGTTGTGGGCCTGTTGCGCACATTAGAGCTCATAACTCAGCAGTAGATAATGCATTGGTTATAGTAATCTCTAACCCTCCTATCTGTATTTGTAAATTGCACTCAAACTTGTAATAGATCATTTGGCATTTTGTTGTTCCTTGCAACCCATAAATGAGCAAGTGCCAGCCGTAGAGCTCTTCAGCCACACGATGGATGGTATTATGATCGTGCCTTATGCATGGCCATAATCTCAGGCCCCAATGGGGGTTTGGGGTTGATGCTTACTCAAATCATCCATTATCATTTAACACGTGCTAACCATAGGCCTGTTAGCTGTTTTTGCCTGTTTTAGTTGGTGTGTTTTGGTGATGTATTCAGCTATGTGTAGCATTATATGATTGTTTTGAACAATGTACAGTCTTAGTGTCACGGTTATTTTTGTTCTATTTGTTGCCAGCTGTTCTCATGTTTGTATATATGGGTAATATGTCGTGTTGTGTGTCTTACAATGCAATATGTTTTAAAAGTTGTTGTATTATTGTCATGTCATGTTCCTTTCTGTTTTTATGTATATTTATGTTTTTTATATTGTCATTTTCAGGATTGATGTAGTTCAATGTGAATTGAACGAAACGCGTTGGCTGGAGCCTGTTTTTGATACAATTGAAATAAAGAAGAATACAAAACATAAAAGAACATTTGTCCATTGATCATTTCTTTTGGAAAAGAAAATAATTGAGTGGTGCACCTTTCCTTAATCATTCATTCTTCAGTCTGCGTTGCAGTTTGCGTCCATCAACGGCAGGTGCAGGAGTTGTTGTGCAAACTTCCACAGATTAGTATTTGAATTCACTACACAAGGAACTTAGCAGTGAGGTGCGGCTCTCATAGTCCGCCGTTGTTCTGTCCTTTTGCTTAAATCTAAGGTGCCTCTTCCGACTGATGGAGGAAAACTCGCAGGCGTGTCACCATGCACTGCTTTCTCTCTTTACACTGAGAAGGCCTTTGATACTTTGGGGTGGACATACCTGATGGAATTGCTAAAGAAAATGGGATTGGGAGAGGAGATAGTGGGCTGGATAGCACTACTCTACATGCATCTAATAACCCAGGTGCGTATGGGTAGGAAGATCTCTGCTGCCATTCGAGGAACACAGGGGCACTAGGCAGGGATGCTCAATTTCTCTGTTCATATTTGCTCTGGCTATTGAGCCCCTCGCGGGCCTCTTCCACCTACAGGGTTCGAAGTGGGGGGGGATCATGAGTGGTAACTTCTGGGAAGCCACCTCACTTACGCAGATGAAGCATTAGTGTATCCCAGGTATGCAGGCAGAGACCTCCCGCGTATAATGGAGGCGCTAGATCACTTTGGAAGGATCTCAGGCCTGCGACTGAACTAGGTGAAATCTGGCCTGTTCTCCTTGCGAAAACTCACTCAGTTGGAGCGAGACGCATTGCCTAGCTTGGCGATGGAATGGTACCCCGACACCTTCATACAGAAGAACCAGAGAGTTGTGGTTTTCAGCATGTGTCTCCCCTTAGCATTCTGGTGCTCCCTGCCATTGGCGATGATGGGCAGGGTGGTGATAGCCAAAATGCTGGCATTGTCTAGACTACTGTATCATTTCTCTGCCCTTCCAGTTAGCCTATCCAAGCGCTTCTTTATAGAGTTGGACTCCATGCTCTCAGATCTGGTTTGGGGGTCTAGCCAAAAGAGGGTGGCACTTAGTAAATTGTATGCCATCCTGGAATGTGGCAGGCTGGGTGCACCAAACTGTGAGCTCTACTATGTAGCAGCCTAATTGCTGTGAAAGACGCGCTGGCTTTCAGACAATACCGGACCAAGAAGATAATCGTGAAGAGAGACCTGGGGGACTATACAATAATAAACTGGCTGATGGATACCCAACAGGCTGTCCCGGTTGATCAAGACTGCCAAGCTGGCACATTTACATCCAACTCAGACACCACCTGAAGCCCTATTTGCTGAACTTACCACAGTGGGCGCCGCCAAACCTTCGCAGGGTGGCTGTGCACCATAACTTCAGGTCATAGCGAGACGCTGGCCTCATCACGCTGCTTGACCTCTATTTACATAAATCTCTCCTAACTTTCCAAGAACTTCAAGAACAGTACGGTATAGAAGAGGGCCAATTCCTGTCCTACAATGAACTTTCGAACGCAGAAAGTCTACTATGGGGACCAGAGAGACTCAAACCCATCCTCTTCCAGACATTGCAGGCCCTACTTACCCATGGAAACGCCAGACAGGCTATTATGGTGCTGTATAAAGCACTAATAGGCAACAGCATTACGCCTTTCCCCATTCGCAAAGACAAACGGGCAACCGCAACAAGCCAGGAATTCACAACCAGACAATTGCACTCAAACTGGTATGCAAAGTATCCAGAAGCCCTTGTTTGAAGTATACTCAATTTAACTAAATGCATCAGACTTATATTACACCAGTGCGCATACATTGCATGCTCCCCACTGTAGCCCCTAGGTGCCCACATATAGAGGCGGACTTCTAACATGTTGTAGGAAGCTGGCTCTGTATATACTATATCAAAATGAGGTATAGTGTGCACAGAGTCTAGGGAGTCCCCAGAGGTATAGCAGAGGCTAAATTAGGTGAGTACAAACAGCTCTCTTTGTGGTAGTGTGGGCGAGCAGTTAGGTTCATACAGAGGGTGTGTTAAGCATTTATTGTATTCACTCAATCAAGGACTGATACACACACTCGGAGATAGAATCCAGACCAATTAGGTAAATATAAAAAAGGTATACTTAGGTTTTATTTTTAGAACCAAGCAGGACTTGGCACAGATAAGTAAATACAGTTCTCAAATGCAAGACTGTTCAAGGAAATGCAGTTGTGGTTGATTTTACACTTATTACAGGTTTGTATTAATTTAAAATGCAGGTTGAATTACACAGTAATTACTTTCAGATTACTTTTAGATTACTTTGAGTATTGGGGGTGGTATGCCTAGATACCACACCGTAAGATCGTTCAATACAAGGTAAGTACCACTTTTCATACTTTGCAATTGAATTCACAGTTCTTCATACATTTAACAGTTCCGCACATAACATTTTAGGCACAAAATCTTATGGGAGAAAAATGATTATTGGTTTTGGAGGCAAGTACTCGACTTACAAGGGTGAGTTTTAGGGGTTAGGACCAAGATTCCCCAAGGTCTAGAAGGGCACAAGTTGCACCACTAGTGGCACTGGGGGGGGCGGGGTGCAGAGTGCAAGAGCTCAATGTTAGCCAATGGGCCTATGGGGGGCCTTTGCTTAGGGACTGCTGGCAAGCAGGCCACTCGAGTGTGGGGTTAAGCCCCTGAGAAGGTAGCCCCTAAATACTAAATGTAGGGACGTTAAAGGGGTGTGCAGGTCGGGACCAATGGGTCCTTGCCTTTGGGTGGGTACACCCCCTATTATGCCACCCTACAGTGGGAGGGGGCATGAGCCTCTTCCAAATTGACCGAGTCCTCTCATCTTCAAGATGGAGGGGACTGAAATGTTTGCTTTACCTCGCCTTCCCCACCTGAGGGGTGGGGTTGGCAAAGGTGGACACACCTCTCTTCCTAGCTTGGATTTCCTGCCGATTCTCCCGCCCAAAGTGGGGGTCAGAACCAGTGGGAGCCAGTTGCTGGGGGCAGCAAAAGGCAGGGGCAGCGTCCAAAGGCGGCAGGCCTTTGAAGCTTCCACTTTCGTGGACCAAGCCCATCCCGGGGGAGCAGGCATGCCTCTGCCCAGGATGGGCTTTGTTTCTGGACCCAGAGAGTGGAGGCTATCTACCCAGGGGTCCAGAAACCTGCCTGGTGGTGGCAAATGAGGGCAGCCATTCAGGAACCACACCAGGGCTGGTCAATTTTCAGGTGGTATCTCTAAGATGCCCTCTGAGTGCTTTTTACATTAAATCTCACACTGGCATCAGTGTGGATTTAATGTGCTGAGATGTTTGCTACCAAACTTCCCAGTTTTTAGTAAAGCCATCATGGAGCTGTGGAGTTCGTAATGACCAAATCCCAGACCATATACTCTTTATGGATTTACTACACTTACAGCGTCTAAGAATGGACTTAGACACTGTAAGGGTACAGGGCTCATGCCTCTGAACCCTCACCTTAGGGCTAGTGCACCCTGCTAGAAGGGTGATTTACCTAGGCCATAGGCAGTGGATTGCAGGCATGGCACACAGGGATGTGTGCCATGTCGACTCTTCACTTTTCTCTGCACCAAAATACGCAGCCTGCAGTGGCAGTGTGTTAAGGTGCAGGGCCCCTAAGGGTGGCACAATAGGTGCTGCAGCCCTTAGAGGCCTTCCCTGGTCCAGTGCCCTTGGTACTCTTACCGTTGGACGGGGATGTGCCAATTGTGGACACAAAGGTACAGTCTTGGGAAAGAACACAGGCCCTGGGAACCTGATTGGCATGGACCCAGGCGACATCAAGTCAGGTTGCATCAGATGTCAGGCAAAAAGTGGGCACCTTCCTACACATATGTTATGGGCCTTCCCCAATATTGGGTACTTCTGAGAAGTTTTGACATCAACAGTGTCAGAAATTACTGGACAGAAACTACCGGCTGACCCTTTGCAGTGCATACTTGGGACTTCTAAGCCTACACGTAAGAATAAGTATGCCCTAAAATTTATAGATCTGGCATACGTGCAAATGAAATGCCGTATTGTTATGACCTAGAAATCCAGGATGTCCCCTCTACGCAGCTCTGGCTGCAGGACCTGTTTAAGTGGGTGACAGCCGAAGAAATGACCTGGCACTCACTCCCCATACAAACGAGGGAATTTCCGCAATGGGACGCCTGGCACACAAATTTTGAAAAGTTAGCAGCCAAGCCCCATGAGGGATACCATGATCACTATGCCCTTTAGGGAACTCATGCCACAGACTACAGATTATCACCCCTGCCACCACTTGTACACAAGGTACACGTCTCTTGGTCCCTGGCACTTCTTACCCCCTGTTTCCATCTCCTATTTGCCCCCTGGGCCCAGGCCTAAGGCTGCTCTATCACTATCCTAATATTGGTTCCCATAATTCACCCCCAGCTTATCTGACAGATACGGGGCATAGCAATGACAAATCACCCACGCTGTAGTAGATGTTAAGTAGTTTCCACAGAATCACGATTTAAAAGTTAATGCCACAGCTGGGCATGTTATAAATTCTAACAGCATGGGGTCCTTGAGGATGGACATATATGATCTCCAGTCCATTAATGGGGATTTTTGAGCACCACATGGCGACAGAAGACAAACATTGTGAACACAATATACTACTGTATCATTTTGCACCCAGTAATGTTACCGCTAGTTGGTACACAGTTTATACTCACTGAACAACCACAAAACTATGAACTATGTATTGCTTATCTATCATACCTCCACTGCATGTATGCATAAAGCGTCGATAAAGAACAACTTGTTAAAAAAGAGAAGAACCAGGCGTAGAGTGAGGTTATATTTTATACTGGTATCAGAAAAAGGCTTGAGGGAGGAATGGGACAACAGCTTTGAGGTGCAATATATCAGGAAGGCAGGAGTGAGCTACTCATGGCAGCAGGCCAGGTATGCGGATGGTGTGATTTCTGCAAGCTACAACACTCCAAATAGTCCAGGGCTTGGAAGAGCCAGAAAGGTAATGGCTTGTGTGCATCTCTACCTGTATATACTGCAGGTCACAGGAACCCCCAAGGTTGACCTGTTCAGTAAATGCCTACTTTTTGGTTTTGCAGATTTTAAGCATTGTGTAAACTGGCCATATGCAGGTGGAAAGGCATGGGTCCTTATCGTGCTGCAGGTGTGGGCACTGTTTGACAGAAGTGGACTGGCTGGCAGTCAGTGTGGGCAATTTAGCGCACAGAGTAAACCATCAGTTCCCTCTAGCAAGATGACTGCCACAGAAGACCCTGTCAGCAGCACTGGCCATGCACTACCTTCCAGGCCCCTTGTAGTACACTAACTGCCGCAGTCGAGAGGGGAGTGCTCCACACTCCCAAGATCCTCCGGGAATCTTGGCAGTGCCATCATATAAGAGCAATCACTTGAAATTATAGGAAAACCCCAGGTAGTAGTGACGATGAGGCAGGTCTGCAAATGTGGTAGAGGCTGGGTATCAGCTGTAGATGAAGACTGTGTGATCGCCCAACTCACTGAGGAATTCACTGACCAAATATAAGTTAAGTGTTCATTATCAGGTGCAGGACCAGGCCATTTATCGGGTTTCATTGAGGCCTTTTCGGGATCTCAAAATTGGGCATGCGGTTCACGGGGTGTAGTCATAACAGTTGTAGGTACCTGGTGTTATGTCCCAGCCCCAACCACACTCCAATGCACAGAACCAGTTCACACACATTCAGTACAAGGATAGGCAGACAGTCACCCTGCAGACAGGAGCCACTAAAGACGAGTTAGAGGGCATGGTGGCACACTGCAGGATTTTGGATGTGTTATCTGTAGTCAAGCCCCGCCTCACTACAATTGAGTTTAGACTCAACTGGTGGATTAATTTGAATGGATGTTTACACTAAGGTACCCTCTATTAGTTGCAGTGCAGTTTGGAAGTAACAGCTACAATGAACTGTTGGATAAGACTATTTTATATATTTTTAGAGTAACATTTTATTTATTTAAATTCATTTATTTATTAGTGTGTTTAATAGTTTGTTTATTTTAAATATTTTTGTTGGTTTTCAATTCGAAAGATGAAAAGAAACATAACAGTCATGACATCCTGTAGTTTCCCTGTTTCCATTCAATGCACTCACCAGCACAAGGTTCTATATACTCAACAATATTTCACTCCTTCCTGGGTTCGTCCAACAGCCCGAATCTGTGTGGCTATTCCCTGACGGATCTACTGTACCCCCTCCCAGCCCTTGTAGAAGGTGTGTACACTCACTACTCCCCCTCCTAATCTGCTCCCTTGTCCTAACAATATTTCATTTATTAATATTATATTTTTAGAGTAGGCACCTAGCTTGTCACTTGCCAGCGGCCTCCAGCTCCTTCTTGTTCCAGTTGCCTCCTTTTGACCAAGTGACGACATACAGCTCATTCTCTCCCTTACCATCTCAACCAGCACTGCCACAGCAAACTTCGCCAACTGCATGAGCAACATCGCTTCTTGGATGAAAAACAACTGCCTCCAGCTCAACACAGACAAAATCCAAGTCCTAATCTTTGGCAACAACCACTCCCCATGGGACGCCTCATGGTGGCCATCATAACTTGGCCCCTCACCCACTCTGATCATCCTGGTCATCAACTTCTCCATGAGCAGTCAGATCAACGCTGTGTACCCATCATGCTTCCACATACTGCGAATGCTATGCAAGATTTTCAAGTGGATCCCACTGAACACCAGACTGTCACCCAGGCTCTTATCACATGTAGACTTGATTAAGGAAATGCGCTCTACGGCGGAATACCAGCCCATGTCCTATGCAATCTCCAAACCACCCACAACGCCACCACTGGACTGGTCCTGAACATCCTGCGAAATACCACATCTCTCCACACCTCAACAATCTCCACTGGCTCCCATTCCAGGAAAGATGCAAGTCCAAGCTACTGACCCACACCTACAAAGCTCTCCACAACACCAGTCTAGCTCACCTCAACCACTGCCTCAACTTCTACCAACCCACAGGACACCTTCAATCTGTGTCCCAGGCAAGAGCATACTTCCTTTGCTTCAAGAGGACCAGACGCAGAGGACGCTCCTTCTCATACTTCGCAATCCAGACCTGGAACGACCTCCCGAAATACCTCAGAACCTCCCCCTCCCTCATGGACTTCCGAAGGAACCTTAAGACATGGCTTTTCCAGAAGAAACCGGCATGATCTCCTTTTCCCCATCATGGCCTACGCAGTGCCTGGATACCCTCTCAGGTGATTAGATGCGCTCTACAAATCCACATAGCATAACATAACATTTTTTATTCATTAAAAGTAGCACATGCAAAATTTGTATAATTTTCTTCGCACAATTATGGGAAACTTCTCCAAAATTACATGAAATTACATGTTATTACGGAAAATCCAAATATACCATTACCTTTTAAGGGAAGCATCTTTAATTCTAATGTTTTGAGATTAATGTATTTTTATGAGGGCACAATAATAGTAATTTCATTCGGGCACTTCAAGCATTTATTTTTGCTTTTACTCATTAGCAAGTGTTAAACATATATTATTTAAGGACGCCATTATACTATAATAACGTAAGACATGGTTTTATCCTTTATAGGGGTGTTTGAATTTGTGGGTTTTTTGTGAGAAGTTTTGCACAATTCTATAAAAATTACATAAAATGAGGCTTTCTGATGGATACTTCTTCCTGCAGATCCCTCACATTTTGAATCCTCACTGGTGCCAAACAGCCAGGCTGGATGTGGCTAACCTTCCATAGCTCCTGCACACCAGTAGGTGACATCATCATCATCCACAGCTCCAACCCACTCTTCACATGGGATGGGGCTGTATGCAGGTACCACCTTTGACCAGTAATGTCTGTGTACTGATAGCTGTTCCTTGTTTTTCGCACACTGAAACACAGATCCGGAGCTTGTTTCTGTGATGTTCTTTTCAACTTTAATTATTTGCTTCAAATTTAAAAAAACTTGGTGATTAGTAGGGATGTCACCAGTCACCACCAGAGATCATAGGCTTTAAGCTGTGTCACATGTTTTCTGAAATAAATGTTGGTCAGATTTCGGTCATAGACCCACACAACATTGTCTGCGGTGTCTGGATCCTAAGCTGACCTCCATGTTTACTCGTGCCCTCCATGGCTGTCAAAGAAATGAGAGGCCAAACTGTACTTGGCAGAGACCTCAAAAAAACAGAGAGTTTCCCACTCTTCAGCTATGTCGAAATTGCAAAATAAAGCTGCAAATAAAAACCTCTTCCACTAGATAATCCCGTTCCTGGGTCCCTATTTCGAAATTGAATCATATAGCTTTAAATAAAAAGCTATCCCACTAGATAATTCCGGTCCTGAGCCAGGTCCAGTAGTTGGTTTCCTCGTGACCAGACGCCTGCTGTATCCTCATCCTCAGACCATTCAAGTCCCAGAAAAGACAGGCAAGAGTTTCCTGGACTGTCTTCAGATCCACAGGAAACTGTAGGAAAGTAAATATTTGCGATGACTCAACCTCACTCTGGAGCGCCTTCCGGCCCCACATAGCTGGCCAGGCCCCCCACACTGTACTTCTGCTGGCAGCTCCTGCTTCTGCACCAGTGTTCTCATCAATTCTACTTTAGTACCACTTGCAGCTTCCACTCTTTTCCAAAGTCACTGCCAGGCGACTATAAATCGGCACCGACTTCAGCTTCTGCACTTATTCCAGCGGGACCAGACCCTACTCCTCCGATGTTGCCTATGGAGTCAGACCCTTCTTTGTCCAGGCTTCACCCTATACACTGCTATAACCCTGGGCGTAGTTCGCGAAGTAGCGCTACGCGCAGTGCACTTCGCGAGCTACGTGTAGCACTACGCGAACTGCGTAGTGTGCTGTTCGCGATGATTGCACAGTGCCGGATGCTTGTCCGCACTGTGCAATCATTGAAAACGGCATCTTGCACAGTGCGAGCTGTCTTTTACTGCCGCTCGAGTAGATTTTTGCTCGAGTAGATTTTTACTCGAGCGGCAGCTTTCTCAACGCGGACTGGTAGTTTCTCATCGCGAGCGGTCGCGAGTATACGCGACCACTCGCAATGAGAAACCTGACCTCCCCGCGTTGAGAATCTCGCCGGGAGGTTTATTTTCCACGCTCGCGATCGGCAACTTGATGTTGGCGAACGAGGAAAAAGTCTCGCCAGGATGTCATTTTGCTTGCTCGCGGTCGGCAACTTGACGTTGAGGACCGCGAGCAAGCAAAAAATGACCGCTGCACTACACTACGCGTGTTTGCACTGTGCTACGTGCAATTCGCGTAGTGCGAAGTAGCGCAAACTTCGCAAACTACGCGAGCGTAGCCTAGTACTTTGCCCAGGGTTACACTGCTACAGTATTACAAAAGCATAACCTTGCTTTGATGACAAGACCCTTTCAGCTCCTTTTCCGCAGAGTCAGAAATTTGCTAGGATAAAGATCATATTTGGGTACGTTTTAGATCCTAGACATGGGTCCCGTGCTCACTGCACCATTGGATTCAAGCTAGCCTGGCTGATATGGGGTGATGCCCTGAAACCAGTCTCAGGATGCTTGTTTTTGGTCCAGGAAGTACCTGGCGTGGCAGTTAGGGCTGGACTGTTCCCATGAGGAACAGGGTCAAGACTGATTTGCATATGGCTGGGTCCAAACTGGGGTGGCGTGGTGAGCAAAAGAACAATGGATTAAACCCAGATCTTTGCGACTGGGGGGGAATGTTTGCATTGTTCAGCATTCCGTCCATCATTTGTTCCTTTTGCTTTCATCTATCTGACAAGACGTGTGCACATAAACAACAGCTGCATTTCTGTGTTATGTCTAGGTGTTCGTGCCTGGCTAGAAAGAACAAGTAACATTGTTGTTTGACCTTGTCTATGATGTTCAGGCCAAATCCCCGAAAAAGAACAGAACACGAAAACATAAGCAGGTTCCATGTGAAAGTGCAATGTGGCACAAAACCCATCGTATTTATATAGTAACGTGTGCAAAAGAAAATGAGGCCTATAACCTGCACAGTTAGGCCAACATAGGGAAAACTACAATGGGCCATGCAGGAAATACACAACAGCCTCCCTGTGGTCAGGATAATAGCACTAGAGGGGATTCTAGATATGATAAATGTAATCAGAAAGTAAATACACTCAAAGCATTGTTTCAGAAATGAAACTGATGAAAAACAAAAATTAGAAGGAAATGCAAATTCAGAAAAATAATCAAATAAAGGTGTTTCGGAGGAATCCATAGTGTCACTCGCCATTTCATAGGCCAAAGACTCCATGAAGGAATCAAACTCAGCACATGATGAACGGTCAACAGCCCAAGTCATGAGCTCCAATGAACAAACATGCTCTCCGGTCTCAGCAAATGCTGTGACAGTTACCGGGCAACCTGCATCCGTGTTAATAGAGTCCGTATCTTGGAGTCCAAGTGCCAATGCACACATTTCCTTGTAGGCCGAAGGCTCAAACCTCGCATTGTGAAGAAGTCGCAAGCCCAAATGACAGTTCTGAAAATAGGTCTCTAAAGGACTCATTAGCAGTCCAAAGTCCAAGGTAGCGGGAATCTGCAAAGCCCGACATGTCCAGTGCCTATTCAAAGGGGCACCAGATACAATGGAACACAGGTTGCACACAGGTAAAGCAAGCAGGCCGAAATGTCAAAGACCAATCCAGATCCAGTTCCTGTAGGAGAAGCATTCCAAAGGTCTGAAACAAACGCTCACGGTTGTGTTGGAGAAATGCCAGTTCCAAAGCGCCTGCAAAAGGACATCCATTGCGGAGAAGCAGGAACAAGATGAGACTGCCGCAAAAGAGGAATAACAGCAACGGAAATCCTCCGAACACACTAGAGAAAATGGAGTGGATAAAAGCAGAGATTACTCCAAAGATGGTCTGAAAAGAACTAACAAGGCCGGAGCCTACAACCTTAAAAAAGTGGGCAAGGCCGGCCGTCCTAGAGGCATTAAAGATTTGATGCACTAATTCTCCAAAATGCAGGGGAAGGTTTGTATTTAATAATGACTGTATTTCACTAGAAGTTCTAGCCACCTGCAATTCGAAGGTCTCGCAAGCAGATGTAAGAGCTACTTCTTGTTGAAGCAATAATGCTTTGAGTCTGCTCAGCTTGTTGAAATCTGCCTTCAAAGTTGAAAAGGAAGGCCACAATGAGCTATCTATAATCCCATGCGGAGGGGGAAAACAAGTCATTGTTACAACAAGTAACTAACTGGGAAACGGACAAAATATACAGGACTTCATTCCGCAACAGTCTTGTTCACTAAGCATGAGATTACTCCCATTAGAGAGTACTGTAATGAAAGGGAGAATTGTGGGAACTGGAATTCCTTTTAAAAAACAAGCCAAATTGGGCGCTGAAGTATTACATGCGCTGTGGAATTTAACGTGTTCACAAACAAGGGAAAGTCTGACAGTAGAGTCGCATTACTCACCAGTGATAAACACTTCCTTGTTGGTACGTTCACAACGATAAGTAAAGGGAGTGACCATAATTTATGGATGTAACTGCTGCCTAAGGGTTCATATCTACCTACAGGAAAATATGTTTCATGCAAGCTGTGAATTGAAATGTAGAGATAGGCAGTGAAATAACTCCATGTATTAACCAAACCCTGTTGCAGGGATTCTGCACATACACAGAACTATGCGCAGGAATATGGGTCCTCAGTGTATAGGGGATAAGCCTTCCCACCACCTTAGTGCCCACAAGCCCAGGACCAACTAGCTATAGTGTCTCACTCGCTCTCCTACACACTCACGAAGAAGGAAATGATTAGACACCCCAGAACACAACATTCCCGGATCTCTCAGGAATTGCGGTAATAAGACACACCTTTTTGCTCACACTCTCGTACCTGTCCACAATAATAACTGACTGAGATGCAAATATAGTTTAAATGGTTTATTTTAACTATCATGCTCTAAAATGCAGTATACGAGCCACAACCAGCAGAAAAATGCATAAAACTAATACAGTTAGCATTGCAGCTAGGCCATATATCATAAAGGGAGATGTGATCATATAAAGACAATGGAGAAAGGACTATAATGCCTAACCTCCCTCCCCTTGGTAAGAATACGTAGGATTATATAATAGAAGATGTCTGGGCTTTGTCAGCAGACCCGATACCTTAGTGCCTAGATGGTATATCTACATCATAGGAACCGCATTGCTCTTCTCCTTGGAAAGCTCCCTCTCCAAGCGTGTGTTACCTAAACCTGCATCCCCATAATATCAAAGTACGAGTTTCCAACAGCAGCTGCATTAGCATGTTTTGTCTAGGTGCTAGGGACTGACCAGAACAGAACAACAAGGGGCATTGTTTATCGACCTTGCTCACAGTGTTCAGACTAAACTCCAGGAATAAGCAGAGAGAAAATTTATATCCAGACTCGTTCAGAAATACGTACCTGCACGTAGTCTACGCTCTGCCCATAAGAACCGCTTAGCCATTCCTCCCTACAGACGGAAACGAATGGGAGGCTGCAGGTTTGAAGTATTGGCACCCAGTTTTTGGAACACTCTTCCTTTGGACATAAGAACTTGTACTGAATTCACAAGGTTCCGTAGGCTTCTTAAGACTTGGTTATTCACCCAAGCGTACAACTAGTTCTTCAGACAATTGAATACAGGGGGCCCCAACAATTCCTTAAGTTTAGTGCCAAGAAACCAATTGGTGTACGTGCGCTTTATAAGAAATTTTAACATAACATAACAGAGAACAAACAAAGCAGACGTTTTCATGTGAAAGGCATAAACAGAGTCTTGCAAAAATAAAGCCATGTAGTAACGTGCGCAAAAGCAGCATCATGGCTGCCGGGCTCATGCTAACTTAGCAATGTCGACAATGTCCCCATCGGCCACGTGACACCCTCCCCTTGGTAAGGCTGTAGCATCTAGAAAAAACAGAATGCAATGGTAAGCAGAATCAAAAAATGCTTGTAAAAAAGGCCAAATCGTAAAAATTCTAGTTTAAAATGTTTTTAAGGCAAGTCCGGAAAATTCACCAGAACATATGAACAGTGGAATGCAAGCTGTTCCAAAAGGTCATCCCTGTCGTTCATAGCAAAGAGGGATGCAATCCAGTTGAGCAGTTCGAAGGAAAACGCGTGCTCCTCATAATCCAATGCCTCCAGGAGCATATCCGGGCAACTTGCATGATACTCGATGAAACTCCGTTGCAAGAGGCGCTGTGCAGCCTCACAGGTATTCCAACCTGCCAACAATCCAAGTGCATCCGCACGCATCAAACGGCCATCCCCAGAACAGGCCTGGTCATGGGACAGTAACGGACCCATTAACAGATCATAATCCAGGTCAGCACCGGATGTATTGGAGAGGCAGATATCCAAGGCCCAACAGAAAGGGCACCGTCGGCAATAGAACACAGGTTGCAAGCAAGTGAAGTAGGCAAAGCGAAAGGTAAGTCCATATCTCACACCAAGCGTCGCCAATGGCAAACATCCAAATAGTTGTTGCATTCGGTCACGGTACAGTTGCAATTGGCCGGGTCTGTGCAGTACCACAAGATGGGCAGCCATTGCGTTTCAGGAGCAGAAGTACCAGCACGCCGCATGCCAGTAAGAGGATCAATGGAAACCCTCCGAAGGCGCTGGAAAAAATAGAATGAATAAAGGCCAGTATTACTCCAAAAATCGTCTGAAAAGAGGAAACAAGGCCGGATCCCACAAATGTAAAAAAATGAGCAAGGCCTTCAGTATCAGACGCATTAAATATTTGGTGTATTAACTCTCCAAAATGGAGTGGGAGATTTGTGTTCAGCAGCGAGTGTATCTCTCTTGCGGTTCTCGCCACCTGCAATTCGAAGGTCTCTCGCGCTGATGAGAGCCACTTCTTGTTGAAACAATAGCGCTTTGAGTCTGCTTAGTTCATTGAAATCTGTTTACAGAGTTGGAATGGAAGGCCAAATCAAACTATCCACAATCCCATGCGGGGGTGGAAAAAGGACATTGCTGCAACAAGTAACACGTTGCAAAACCGTTACTATATACGGGATGCCGGCCCGTAAGCCACAGCAGTCGTGGATATTCAAAATAAGATGACTGCCATTTGAAAGTAACGTTAGTGCGGGAATAATAGCTGGGACTGGCTTACCTTTTAAAAAACAAGCCAGATTAGGTGCCGACACTTTACAGGCACCTTGCAATTTAACTTGTTTGCAAACTAGGGAATGTCCTACTGTGGAAACGCAATCCTCCCCTGTTAGGAAAACTTCCTTATCCGCGCGCTGACGTCTGTAGGTAAAAAGTAATGACCACAATTCATGAATAAAAGCACTTCCTAGGGGCTCAAAGCGTCCAACTGGGAAGTGTTTCATTTAAGATGTAAACTGAAATAGTGAGAAGGGCAGTGAAATAACTCCATGTATTAACCACACAGCTGAATCAGTCTCTGCTACAGAAAAAGGTAATTGTTCTATATGTAACAACGTGTAAGTTGCATCTTTCATGGACATACATTTATGTTTATCAGTTAAATTAAAGGGTAAAAACAGTGCAGAAGCATTCAAATAATACCATGGAACTTTTCCCATTTGGAGCGTTTGTAACGTCCATGCAAATTGCATTACAGAGCGCAATTGATTTTGACCATGATACAACACAGATACATCATTCTGTACAATATCAATAACAGAGGAAACAATATTATCCAAAGTGTAAATACGGGAAGACAATGTATTAATGCTATTATCTACAACTGCAAGAACTTTTTCCAAATTAGCGTGGTCAATTTGGCGTAGGCGCACCGCAGCCGCCATCTGCAATAGTTTCCACAATTCATTATATGCTTCATAAATAAATTGTTTTGATCTAGGTGATTTGGGACCTAAAATAAAATCAGCCAAATCGATGTCACCCGACAAAAGGGGCAGGTGTTTCACTGTTGATAGTGTGGAGTGTCCCAACCATTGCTGACACAATTTAACCACCGAATACGTGGTGACTGAATGAGCATGTGGGAAACGTGGGTCTGGTCTGCTTAGCATGAAACCAGACGTTGCATTAAGAAAACGTAGTTGACACGCATTGGAACTTATTGGCCACATCAACCACCCCAAGGGGTCGACATCAGAACCATTTATACTACCATTCTTGAACAGATCAAGCAATACACCAATCAAATGATTGGTGTATTTACGCCACGTATCATACTCAGCTGAGGGAATAGAAGGAAGAGCAGGTGGAGGGGGCGCGAGAGACACTGCAACACTGCGGCCCATGCCCCCAGACGATGGCGGCGTGCGAGTGAAGGTGCCCCAGTTCAGAGTGCGGGGTCGGGAGTGCAGAGCCCTGTGGACCTTAAGTGTGACTGGAGGGGGCTCCGCTCCTATTGAGGCTGCGCCTCGTGTGCTGTGGCCGGCTGGCTCCTATCTTTGCGGCAGGGGGCGGCGAGAACGCGAAGTTAAGGTCCCAGAGGAACTGTGACGAGCGACTCACGGGAGGTTGTGTCCCCTGAGTGGAGTCTGGGTGGTGACTGCAGGGCCTCCGCATGAATGGGACGAGGCGGATGAGTGGCCTGCAGACACATGAGGCCTTGAGGGGCTCCGGGATCCGGACGGACGTCGGACATTGCGGACCTGGTGAACTGTGAGTCCCTGTACCGGCTGGCCCGCGCGCTCACATGAGATTTGAGCTCCGAGACTCCTTGCCATATTGGGGGCCGTTGCGGAGGCCTCAGGCCCGGGGCTGAACACGACCGCCGAGGGAGGTGGAACTGGACACTGAGCGAGGGGCCTGGTCGCACACGCGGTGCCTGGAATAACTCGCTGCCCCCTGCTGAGACGCCGCGATGGGCCGAACATCCAGACGAAAGGGGTTCGAGGTTCTGCGGCCAGATGAACCGGACCACCACACGGATGAGGAAGACAGCACGACGGGGGGACGCGAGGAGAGAACATCGGATGATCCCACCCTGGCTGACATCATAAAGGCCATCACATCCTCAAGAACAGCCCTAGAGGCAAAAATTGATGCCATAGGAACCGATTTCACCTTACTAAAGGACGATAACCGCAAACTTAAAGAGCGGGTAATGACCAACGAGAATGCTGTAAAGGACATTCCGGACAAAGTTACCACCCTACAGCATGCCCTGAACGCGATGGAAACTAGAGTAAAAGTGCTGGAGATGAGAGCCGAGGATAGCGAAGGTCGGTCCCGGAACGAGAGGAAGGGGTTGATGCTGTCCAGTTCCTGGAATCATGGCTCCGAACGGAGGTGGCCTCGGAGGGCCTCTCCCCCTTTTACGCCCTGGAGCGAGCCCACAGGGTCCCGGCCAGACCACCTAAGCCTGGTGCTCCCCCGCGCCCGTTTGTGGTGCGGTTACTACACTACCGGGACCGTGATCACCTCCTGCAGCAGGTTCGGGAGAAGCAGTCACTCCAGATAGGGAACAGCAAGGTGATGATTTTCCCCGACTATACTAGGGAAGTGCAGAGACAGCGATCTTCCTTTTTGGCTGTTAAACGGAAACTTCGCCAATTACATCTCCCCTATGCCATGCTGTTCCCGGCTCGGCTCCGAGTGACTGCGGATACGGAGACACGTTTCTTCCTTGCCCCACAGGATGCTTGGGACTGGCTGGACACGCGGGGCGCGGCTGGGCCGCGCTCTCCTGCTCTGGATTCACCCAGTCGACGGCAGTCTCCTGCTTTGGCTCCTCGGAGGTCCCCGTCGCCTGCAGGTCGGAGTCAGGAGCACTCTAGAGCGGTTCGGGCGGTGGCGGAGATCAGTCGGGGTTCGGTGAGCCCAGCCAGCGTTGTCACAGACCCAGAGATGGCGGGATCTGGGAGTTCAGGGACAAGCAGTGTTCCAGGAACCTTAGACGCGGACCTCCCAGATGTCACTCCGCAAACGGCAGACGACATGTTTGGCTGAGCGTACCCCAAGTACTATATTGAGGGGGTGGCATGCAGCTGTTTGATGATGTTTTCTATTATATTTGCGGGCTTGAGGCTGACTGATGATGTATCCATATTTTGGGGTCTCCCATGAGTTCTATGGACATGGGAGGGAGAGCCGGGAGGGTCCTGGGTCCGGCGGGGTTGGTCTGCGTTCTGCCGCCTCCATGACTTGTTGTTTGAGTGCTTTTGTTTGGATGGGGACTTGTTTGTGTGCGCCTGTCCTGGGGAATGGGAGTTGGCGTTTGTTTTTTATTGGGGAATACTGGGTTGGGGTGATGCATGTCGCTCTACGGGGTGGGTATCGAGAAGGTCAGGGGATTGAGCCATGGGTTCCGCCTGAGGTATCAAATGTATAACCTGGAACGTTAGGGGGATGCACACTATGACTCGCCGACATAGAATACACGCTTACCTGGTGAGAAGGGGGGTACACATTGCATTATTGCAGGAAACTCATTTGACACAGAAGGAGGGAGAGGCGTTGCAGCGTCGCTGGAGAGGACAGGTGTTCCACACAGCGTACTCGGCGTTTGCCAGGGGGGCCTTAATTTGGGTGAGGGTGGGGATCCCCTTTCAATGTGTCCAACAAATCATAGACCCGGGGGGTAGCTATGTAGTGGTGACGGGATGACTGGATGGCCGAGACATCACAATAGGGAGTGTATATGCCCCCAACGTAGATCAGCCCTCATTTCTGGTGCAACTTTCACAGACATTGGCGCAGCAGTTGACCGGGGCTGTGCTACTGGGGGGAGACTTCAATAGCATTGTTGATACTGACCTGGACCGATCACATCTGCCGCTCCCTGACGCTCCAGCCCACAGGGTCGCAGAGGCCAGACTAGACTGGCAACAACACTGGGGACTGACAGACACCTGGAGGGTACACCACCCGTTGGAAAGAGACTACTCCTATTTTTCGGCCTTACATGAGCACCACGTGCGCTTAGACTATATTCTCTGCTCCCTGGATGTACATGCTATAATTACTCTGAGTGAATACTTAGCTCGGACGGTGTCTGATCACAATCCCCTGCTAATATCCTTGAACTGGGTGAGAACTAGGCCCTCGATCCCCACCTGGCGACTTCGCCCGGAAGTGTTAGAAGATCAGGTATTCCGGTCGACCATAGGTACGGCCATAGAGGACTACTTCCTACATAATGCTGGCACAGCTAACAGCCCCCACAAGGAGTGGGATGCTTTTAAGGTAGTTATCAGAGGTCGCTGTATAGGAGAGGCGGTGGGAGTGCGGAGGGTCCTCAAGGATGAGGTGTTGGCAGCGGAACAACGGCTCCGGCGCGCGGAAAGGGATAGGCCCGAAAGAGTAGACAGACAGGCAGATCTCCTGGAGGCCAAGGAGGCCCTGGCAATACAGGTAGAACGGTTGAGATGCTTTGATTATAGGGCATACACGGCTCGGGCGCATGCGGAGAGGGACAAATCTGGGGCGCTTCTGGCTTGGTTGGCCAACCCGGCGCGCAGAGGGTCAGTGATCTTAGAAATTCGGGGACCTGATGGTTTGAGCCACTATGGCCAACAGGGCATAAACACCCAGTTCCTGGACTACTACACCTCCCTGTACCGCAGCCAGCTAGAATCGGGAGCGGCGGAGGATCGGGATTCCTAGATGATATTGCTCTGCCTCAAATTAGTGCAGACGCAGCGAAGACCCTGGGTCGGGACATTGAGCTAGGTGAGATTAAGAAAGCCATAAAACACATGGCCAGGAACAAAACTCCTGGCACGGATGGCCTCCCGGTTGAGTTTTATTCTACCTACTCGGTCACCCTCTCCCCTCGTCTGATGGCTCTATATAATAGGTCAAAGAGGGATGGGTGTTTGCCGGACTCGACGAAGGAAGCAGTAATTATACCGCTCCTAAAGCCGGATAAACCGGCCTGGGACCGCACGGCCTATCGTCCCTTGGCCATGCTCAATTTAGATTACAAAATATTGAGCTGCGTTTTGGCCGATCGTCTGCTGATCCATATGACGACGCTTATTCATGCGGACCAGTCGGTTTTTATCCCGTCCCGCAACACAGCCATGAATATATGGCGGCTGTTTCGTCTGTTAGATGCGACCACCTATGACAAGGAGGAGGCATGTATCTTATCGATTGATATTGAGAAAGCCTTCGATAGCCTTGAGTGGCCATATCACTTTAGGGTCTTGAGAGCGTTTGGGCTGGGAGAGGAATTTGTGGCGTGGACGGCAATACTATACAAGAGCTCCACTGCCAGGGTACGCACGGGAGGAGTGATTTCAGAGGCCTGTGTAGTGGGTAGAGGCACGAGGCAGGGTTGCCCGCTGTCTCCCCTGTTGTTTGCGCTGGCGGTGGAGCCTCTGGCGGTACACGCGAGATCGGGGCGCTACTACCGGGGATTGGATGTGGGGAACCGAACTCAATTCATAGCACTATATGCAGATGATCTGTTAATGTTCCTTGCCAACTCGGCGGACGATCTGCAGGGCGCCAGGGTCTTGTTGCACAGGCTGGGAAGGGTAGCGGGCCTTAAGGTCAACTGGAACAAGACGTGCTTGTTCCCAACGCGGTCCGGAAGGAATGCTCCCCCGAATGCGCTGGATGTGAAGTGGGAAAGTAGGTGCCTGACCTACCTGGGGGTTCGCGTGTATCAAGTGGCTGCGGATGTGTTGGATGGTAACATAGGCTGGGCGATACGGAACACCAGAAGTGGCTTTGATTTTTGGGGGACCCTTCCTCTCTCGGTAGCGGGGCAGGTGGCGCTCCTGAAAATGGTTACACTGCCGCGCTTGCTTTATTACTTTGGCGCGCTGCCACTGTGGATCTCGAGGAAATTTTTTACTCTCCTTAACAACATGATCACGGGATTTGTATGGGGTACTGGGAGGCGCAGAGTAGCACTTACCACCATGATGAGCCTAGAGGAGAGGGAGGATTTGCTGTGCCGGATCTAGAGGCCTACTATCACGCAGCCCAAATACAATGGTTCACAAAGTGGGTGGCTGGGCGTCTCCGTGATGAGGAGGGTATTGAGACCACAGACCCGACCCTACATTAACTTGCCCGCGTATTGATGCGGCTCCCACTGCATGAAAAGGAGGCCCCCGGGGACCTGTGGGCGATGCGCAGGTGTTGGAATCGGGCAGCCCGGAGGGCCTCACGGGGACCCCCGAACGCGCATGGGGGGGACTGGCAGGGGTTGCTGGTTTGGAGGGAGGCGGGGATCTCCGCCATAGGAGACCTTTATGAAGATAATACCCTGCTACCCTTCAATGATTTGCTACAGCGGTATGACATTCCTAAGGGGGACTTCCTTCTGCACGCTTCCCTAACAACAGCCATTCGTAAGCATTGGCAGATGGGGATGACAGAACCAGCGATTTCCCTGCCTTGCCAATATGTGGTGACCGCGGCTGGGACGGTCAAGGCAGTGACTTGCCTCTATAGGCGACTTACTCAGGAGTTGCGACGCCCTCTAGATAGCCTGCGCCTTAAATGGGAGATAGATCTTGGTGTGCCCATAGAAGAGAAACCATGGGGAGCGATGGTAGAAAGAGCATGGAAGAGTACCAGGAACGCGAGGTTCCAATTAATACACTTCTTTGTCCTCCACCGAGCGTACCTCACTCCTCATAAAATTAACGAATATTTTGGGACCAGAGCGGTTTGCCCGAGATGTAACCTAGACAATGCCGAGTTTTTACACATGTTCTGGATCTGTCCATCACTACTGGGGTTTTGGAGGGAGATACTGACCAGACTGAATGACATAACGGACCGGGACATCGAGCTGACTCCGGGGACTTGTTTGTTACACTGGTTCCCTCACACTGCCAGGATCAAGATCACCAGTAAATTTATCGATCTAGGACTAGTATTGGCCAAGCAAGAAATTACCTGTCATTGGAAGGCGAGCACTCCCCCCAGTGTCTTGATGCGGGAGCTTACAAAGTGGGCGGATAGTGAGGGTACCTTTCGGCTCCAAATGGCCCACAGAACGGGTAACGACAAAACATTGGAGGCCGCAAAGGCGTGGGTGGCGTTGGTGGAGGAGCTCAAGCGCCCGAGTGAGGATGATGATGAACCCCCTGTCGACTGAGTAGGATAATAAGTGGGGCCAGACACTCTGCCTCAACCAAGCTTCCCCCAAGCCTTCTAGCGGGTTGGCGGATAAAATTACCATGCGAGAGTACACTTCCACCCTCTAGCTTGACCCTACTGAGCGGGTACTGGGATGTTAGACTACCTGACAGACGGACTCTGTCTCTCCACAGGAGTTTACATGGGTGAGCGGCATGCCTGGGGGGAGGGATAGGGAGGTGGGTGGGGAAGAGTTGGGGGAGAGGGAGGGGGACTGGGAGGGTGGGTGGATTGGTATTATTTCATCTCTTATTGCATTTCCTGTGGGCCCTCATCGGATTTGGCTTGAAAGATGTGAAATATTTATTGCTGGGACGTGGAATATGATTTCTTTGCAGATCCTGGTTGAGTTGACAGATCATGCCACCAATGTTTGCTACTTACGTGGACTGCCCAAAACAGAGGTAAATGAGACATGCACGGCAAATGCCGACATGTAGGGGTGGATGGTTTACTGTCTGCACGTTGGCATCCAGTGTGCATTTATCAATGTATGCTCACTGTCCCCATACAGTGATTGCTTGGTTTGTAACGTCAACTGAATAAAATTTGTTTACAAAAAAAAATGAGGGAATAGAAGGAACATTCAAATTTTTGGCTGTAGCTAAACCAAAACAAGTAGTTTGTTGCACCGTGTCATTTAAAAACAAAATCTGAGTCGGAATTAAACATGCACGATGCAGAGCTTCAGTGCCTCGCACCTGCCAATGTTTAGAACCCCAAATGGATTTCAAATCGATGGTGTCTTTCCAATGATCGTAACCATTTAGGGCCAAATCAGTCCTAAAGGAATTAGAATAGACCAATGTAGTGTGAGTCAATATGAATTCAGATTGAGATGTCAATTTTAACTTATAGAAATAGGACTCTGGGTTGCACGTATTGTAATCGGAAAAGTATGTAAACTTACTCCGTTGAGTATTAGAACTCCCCCGTAAAGGAGTCGGGCAATGTTCCCATTGTGTAAAATAAAAAATCAAAAAAAAAAAAAAAAAAAAAAAAAAAATCGGTCTTAATGTGTTTGTTTTATGTAAAAAACGATGGCCATAATGTTGGTAACCGAATAAATCCGCATAATTGGCAGAATTCAAATATAAATCCTCAGCATCAAATGCAGCGTAATATTTTAAATCAGAAACCAATGAATGAACGGCCATAACATCCCAGTTGTCAGAGTGTATGTCCGGTGAAACCACATCTCCTAATGAAACGCGGAACACGTATGGAATGTTCAGGACCTCCGACGGACCATAAATATCGAAAGCAACCTTATCCCAAACGATACCATCAGCAACAGGGAAGGCCGAAATGTTCACAAGGGCTTTATCTCTTTTCATATGGGATGATGTATGGGGAGCCAGAACTCCATCAACAAATCGGACAGCAGAGCGTTCAGGCAAGTAATGACAATTGATGAGCAAAAAGAACACTGTCACAAACCCAATCCACATAAAAAGGAATACAAGTGTAAGCACCAACCAGATGTATGTCCAGGGCGGGACTAGGTAAGCCTTTTTAAACCAGGCTATGAAAAGACTGGTACGTGTCGGTGGTGATGACACAATTGAGGACGAAGAAGATGAATAGTAAGAGAAACTTGTACGATCCATGTAATATCCGCTTGCTCACAAACGCAACAATGGAGGCTGTGCAGCATCGAATGGATCACGTAGGGTACTGTCTGGAATGTCAATGACTACCTCCACTGGAGGAGAATCATACTTGACGTCTGCATTAATGGAAGATGAAGGTACAACAGGCAAGGAATCAATAGAAGTTTTCAACACCCCCTTGATTACGCGGGAGTACTTGAAGAAGCTAAAGCCATCAGATTCAGTGAAAGATCTCGGCTTGGAATACTTGGAGTCATACTATTCAGTATCGGCCATATAGTGTAGCTTGACATTGTCAATTGAAATAAATCTGTTTTCCTTGTGGCCAGGCAAAGGAGGCAAAATCACTGTACGAGTACCCTTCAAGCCAAGGACTGGGACAGGTGCACGATAAGAGGGACCAAATTCTTTTTTGTTCTCCAGCTTTTCTCGTACCAGATCACCAACTTTAGGAAGCCAGCCAGCAACAGGAATCAGCACCGCTGCTTCATTGGACGAGTGCGAATGATCTTTAGCCAGTGTGTCACGGGTCTTTTGTAGTTCCTGTAACATAGTAGAATGGTTATCTACGTCAAATGTTGCGGCAGCCGCCACAACATCTAGACCATCAAGGTCTGGCACAAACATTTTAATGCCAAAGAGCATTTCGTATGGGGTCCGCTCACCCAGAGATCTTCTAGGGAGATTATTAAGTGCACGTTGAACTCCGTTCAAATGATTCAGCCAACTCCTACCCGTACCCAAGACTCTAGCTGTCAAAAATTGCTTTAAGTCACAGTTCAATCGGTCCACTATAAATTTGCCCTCAGGCCTGTATGGAGACGAAAATTGCACCAGCACCCCCAGTCACTTATCAATCAATCATGTCACTTATAAGGCGCACTACATACCCGCGAGGGTCTCAAGGCGCTGGGGGAAGAGGGGGGTGGTGCTGCTACTGATCGAAGAGCCAGGTCTTGAGGAGTCTTCTGAAGGCCAGTAGGTCTTGGGTCTGTCGGAGGTTGGTGGGGAGGGTGTTCCAGGTCTTGGCGGCGAGGTGGGAGAAGGATCTGCCGCCGGCGGTCGTTTTCCGGATGCGGGGGACTGTGGCGAGGGCGAGGCTGGTCGAGCGGAGCTGGCGGGTGGGGGTGTAGAAGCTGAGTCGTCTGTTGAGGTAGGCTGGTCCGGAGTTGTGGAGTGCTTTGTGTGCGTGGGTGAGGAGCTTGAAGGTTATCCTCTTGTTGACAGGGAGCCAGTGCAGGTCTCTCAGGTGGGGTGTGATGTGGCTGCGTCGGGGGTTGTCGAGGATAAGACGTGCAGAGGCGTTCTGGATGCGTTGCAGCCGTCTCAGGAGCTTAGCCGTCGTTCCTGCGTAGAGGGCGTTTCCGTAGTCCAGCCTGCTGGTGACGAGGGCCTGGGTGACTGTTTTTCTTGTTTCGGTGGGGATCCACTTGAAGATCCTGCGGAGCATTCGGAGGATGTTGAAGCAGGATGAGGAAACGGCGTTGACCTGCTTAGTCATGGAGAGGGTGGGGTCGAGGATGACCCCTAGGTTGCGTACGTGGTCGGTGGGTGGCGGGGCTGTTCCCAGTGATGTTGGCCACCAGGAGTCGTCCCAGTGACCTCATTGTGTCCTTGTAAGCCCTAGAGGCAAACGCAGGACCTTGGTCAGAATGGAAGGTGCCACAGGCAAAAGTTCCGACAAAGACACGCAAATCTCTAATGACATGCCTTCATGTGCAGCTATGATCAAAGGAAGTCTGCGGTCCTCGTTGGGAATCAGCCGATCCCCAATGGACGGTATCGTAGCAAATGGGACTTGCTCAGGTGACAAATGATAAGAATACTTAGAAGGGAAACCTTGTGGGAATTCTGTCCCACCATTCGTAGCAGCAATTGCCGCAAGAATATCATTATCAATTTTAGTCATGGACCTAGTTACTGCTGCTACTGAACAAGTGGCTACTGCAGATTTGGCTGCCTCATCGGCCAAAGAATCACCAACAGCATGCGCTCCCACACGCTGATGGCCAAGAGTATGAATAACATATGTGAGTGGCAAACGTTCCTTAAGTTCCGCCACTCTGACCCAAAGCGTTTTATGCTTTATTGTGCTATCTTTAGATTCCCTATAGTCATTCCAAAAGAATAAGTTGTCAGTGAAAGCTTGCACACAGTAGTAGGAATCGTACACACAACAAGAGTGTTCACATCAGGATCAGCAAATTCTAGATCCAAAATCAAAGCACGCAGCTCCGCTAATTGAGCTGTACAGTCCAGAAGTGCCTGTGTATGGACTATGGAAGACTTAAATTCACCATTTACAATTGAGCCAGCCACTATAGCGCAAGCCACCGAATAAGCGTGCTTTGACCCAACGGCTGGCTGAACAGATCCGTTGGTATAGATGATACATTTGTACCGATCCAGAGGAAGCAAAGACAACGGAGGAGGATGAACATGTTCATATTGTAAAAACTCCTGTGTCTGCAAAGAGGGATCAAAGATAAAAGTGACATAAGCCGATGTCAAAGAACTTGCCCATTGTATCCACTGTGGATGCAAAGCTTTAGAATTAGGAACACTTGCCTTTGTAAAAGTTTCTAAAGCAGGTACAGGCGAAACCACAAGAATGAGTTTTCCCTCAGGAAGAAGCTAAAACGAATGGAGGAGGCCAATCCGCCTCTGCCAACAAAATGTCATAAGAGGAGGTAAGGTTGTTCCAAAAGACAGCCTTAATTGTCCGTTTTATATCACCTTCAATTCAGAGGACTATCTCATAAAGCCTATCAGGGGATGCAACTCGTGAGTCTGCTGTTTCCACTGTAATATAAGTATCAGTTGCTCTCACCTCCAGACAAGGATGGAGTGCCTCCCGCTCTATGGTAACTTACGGCGTGCTGTCGAGGAGTGTCACCACCCATCTCCAATCGAGGAGCAGGGTTCTCACCATCTGAGGCATACTTCGCTGTTAAAGCGACAACTTTCTTCTTCTGAAACAGGGCTCAAAAAGGAGGTAGTTACCTGAAGGAGTTTCAGCTATAGTGAATGGGAGTTGTTCTAATTATTCTAACTACAGCACTGTGTAGGTCGAGCCTTTCATGGCCATTAATTGTTGTTTTCGTGTTAAATTGAAAGACAGAAACAAATCGCTGAAATTCACGTAATGCCATGGAATGCATGTATTTTGAAAGATTTAAGCGTCCAGCTAAACTGCATAATAGATCTAAGCTGCCCATGATACAACATTGACATGTCATTCTGCACAATGTCAATAACAGACAACACAATATTGTTTAAATTGTAAATATGAGATGACAACGTATTAATACTATCAACAACAGCAAGCATTTTGCTCAAATTATCTTGGTCAATTTGTCTTAAACATGCAGCAGCTTCCATCTGGGATAATTTCCAAATTTCATAGTAGGAAGCATATATAAATTTTTAGAAAGTGGAGATTTGGGACCTAAAACAAATCTGATAAATTCATGTCCTCGGACAAAAGAGAAAGATGCTGGTTTACTGCAGACAGTGTGGAATGTTCCAACCATTTTTGACATAACCTTTCCACCGAATAAGTGGTAACAATACCACAATGTATTGATAGAGTATCGGGGATCAGGTCTTCTTGATTTATACCCAGGTGTGGAATTAAGAAAACAAGCATGACAACCATTTGTGTACACTGGCCACAACAACCACCCGCCAGGACTTTAATATGAAGAATTAAATGTACTATTCTATACCATGCTATTTAATTGTTCTTCAGTGTAATTTGTGAAACTCTGCCAACTATCAAAAGGGGCCACCGAGGTAATGGTAGGGGTGTTGATTTCTTTAATTTTTTGCCAATCCCAAACAAGTAGTCTGCTGGATTGTTTAACTCAGGAAAATCATCTGTGTGGGAATTAAAAAGGCTCGAAATAAGGTTTCTGTGCCCTGAACTTGCCAGAACTTCGTACCCTAAATCGATTTCAAATCAATAGAGTCCTTCCAGTAATCATAACCTTTTAAGGCCAACTGATTGGCAAACGTGGTGGCATATATAAGCTTAGTTTGAGTAAGCATATGTCTTTTGTGGTGTCGGAGTTAATTAAAAATAATATGACGTGGGGTCTGAAGTGTCATATCCCGTAAAATATGGGTACTTTTCCTTTTTGGAAATTTCTCGAGGGAGAGTTGGACAATGTTCCCATTGTGTATAATTAAAATGGGGACGTTGTCCACTTGTTCTGTGTAGAAAATGGTGTCCATAATGATGGTAACAGAACATTTCGACATAATTAGCAGAATTAAGATATAGATCCTCTGATTCAAAAACAGTATAATACTCTGATTCAGAAAGCATTGAATTTACAGTGTCAACATCCCAATCATCTAAATGTAACCCCGGCACTATTACATCACCCATAGAAACTTTGAACAAATGGTATCTGCAAGATCTACTTTGGACCAAATATGTCGAAAGGAACTTTATCACAAACAATTCCATCAGTCACTGGAACGGCTCAAATGTTAACAATGGACAAGTCTCTTTTCAGTTTAAGTGATGACGAATGGGGGGGGCCAACACTCCATCGACCAGTTCTGTACAAGAACGTTCCGGGAGGTATTGGCCATTGATTAGTAGTAAAAAAAATTGTCACAAACCCAATCCACATGAACAGGAAAACCAAGGGAAGTATGATCCAGACATATATCCACGGAGGGACTAGATAAATGCATTTTAACCATGAAATAAAAACACAAATCCGTGCTGGAGGCGGATGCAAAACAGAACTGTCAGAAAAAAAAATCTTCTTGATCCATATAGTACCCGGAGGTTGTCAGCTGGAAAACAGGCGGTGGAGACTTAGCAGTAAGACGTGAAAAATCCAACTCTGATGGATTCGCTAACTGTGGATTATTATAAGTGACATCTATTGTAAAAGACATGATAGTAGAAACAGGTATCGTGTCAAAGAAGTTGTCAGCGGAGGGCTCTGCCTCCCCCAGCCGGGGTGGATCAGCATTGGTGGTATTCACAGGCTGTAAAGAAAAGCCTTGCGGAAAAGAACTACTATTCTGTTGCATACTATGAGGTATCAGCCACATGCTGTAGTTTGACATGTTCAATGGAGACAAAGCGCTTGTCTCTATATCCTGGGAGTGGTGGTAAAATCACAGTTCGTGTACCTTGAAGACTTAGGACCGGAACAGAGGCACGGTACGCCAGGCCAAACTTCTTTTTGATGGCCATCTTTTATCAAACCACATCACCAATTTTTGGAAGCCAGCCGGATACTGAAACGGGATCATCAGTAGGCGAAGGATGAGGTGCAGGTAAATGTTTGTGTGATTGAGCATTACAGAACTCTTGTAGGTCCGTTAAGACAGCACAATGGTTATCTACGTCAAAGGGTGCAGCAGCCGCCACAACATGTGGACTATCAAGGTCTGGAACTTACATCTTGATGCCAAAAAACACTTCATATGGGGTCCAGCCACCCAGAGATTTTTTAGGGAGGTTATTTAAAGCTAGTTGAACCCCATATAGATGGTTCAACCAACCACACCCTGTACCTAATACCCTAGCCGTTAAGGACTGCTTTAAGTCACAGTTCATTCTCTCCACAACAGAATTGCCCTTGAGTCGATATGGAGAAGAAAAATGCACTTGCTCACCCATGGACTTCATTGAATCACCGTATGCTTTAGAAGCGAAAGCCGGACCTTGGTCCGAGTGAAATGCACAGCAGGCATAAGTCCCGATGAAGACTTGCAAGTCTTGAATACCAGTTCGAGCATCAGCCAAGCGCTGTGGCCAAACCCAGAGGAACCTAGAGCAAGAATCAATTGCAACCAAAATAAATTTGAACGCAGTATCCCAAATCAGAAGACCGCATTGATCGAAATAAATGCAGCCGAAATGCCAATTTAGTTGTTAATAATTCCAATTACGCTCTCCTGACAAGGACCCAACCATTATTTGCCAGACAATAACCAACTCACAAAGAACATGGTATCAAGAAATTCTGATCCTTAGGAGTGACAAGTTTAACTAGGGTGGTAAAAACATTTTAGCAATATGTGAGAAATCGACCTGGCTGAATTATAGAAGAAACGGGAGGAGGCAAGCACTTGCTGGCCTTGTTAAAAAAAATTTAAAAAAACAATTTAAAGAGTACAGGAGCCAGGAAGATTAACTACTTTTGTCACAGGCTGCAAACAGATCCCTGCTATCAAAGTTACCTTTGAAATAATGTTATATCCAGCACAGAGTCACATTTGCCTGTACCACAACCCTCTGAGTTATGTGGCAATAGTGTGATACCTTGTAATTTTATTGTATTTATATAGCGCTTATTATCCCTGACAAGACATCAAAGCATTTTTCAGCGAGCAGCACGCTTCTCTGGAACCCAAACACGATTAGTGGTGAATTAGTATAGGGAAATATGAATTAATTTGAGCGGCGGATATGCAAGTCTGTTAGTTGGATTGAAAAGGAGAATGGAGGGATAGAAGAGGAAAAAGTCTAAAAAGTGTTTATTGGGAAATCATAGTAGGAGGAGGAGGTTTGGGATGAAAAATGGAGAGATGGAGGAGGAAAGTCTCTAGAAATGGATTAGGGAGATCATGGTAGTAAAATGAGGTGTTGGGTGAGACTAAGGAGGGATACATGAGGAGAGAATTTAAAAAGGGTTGTTTGGGAGATCTTAATAGTAAAATGAGGTTTGGGGTGATGCAAGGAGGGATAGAGGAGGCAAGATTCTAGAAAGGGTCACTTTGGCGATGACAGTAGCAGAATGAGGTTTGGGATGAAACAGAGTGGAGGTAGAGGATATATTGAGAGGTATCGAGTGAAACCTAGGGTAGTGCATTGGTGAGACTTTTGACAGTAGGAGTAAAGTAATAAATATATAGATATATACGTATATGGAAGGTATACATGTAAAAGGAAGGTAATATCAATATTTAAGTTGTATTTAATAAACTCAGACTTTCAAGTGTTGCTGTACTTTTAGCTAATTTGTGTTTTTTTATTTTCGATAATTCAATAATGAAGCAATTGTAGATAGTTATGATAAAATGTACATATTGTGATAAACAAGAGAACTATAAGCATCTAATCAAATAACTTATATGAAAACTATGCAGTAACGTATATACATGTTGCGCATAGAATAATATAACCATAAGTAATATGTACATTTGTTAAGTAGACTTAAAAATATCTATGTATTTATTAACATAATTACTATACATATTTATACAAAGAAATACACATATCTAGATACATACATATATCCAAATGAAATGCTTTTATACAGAGGATATGCAGTACATTTGTGTTTGAGTATGGTGGTTATGTAGGGAAGTGCCAACTCTTGAGTAGTCTTCTGAAGATAAGATAGTTATCCTTGGATCTTATGTTTGGGGGTAGTAAGTTCCATAGTGGCTGCTTGAACAGAGAAGGATGTGCACCAATGGTTTTTTTCTTGTAAGGTGAGATTTTGAGGCGAGGAGCCAATCTGGAGGGGAGGTTTCTTTGTTGAATGTATTTGGTCATTTTATTCCTGATGAAAAGTGGCCCTGTTCCATGTATTGTTTTGTGGGTGATACAAAGCAGCTTGAATGTGGATCTCTGGCAACCAGTAACCAATGTAGGGCCCTCCAGGCAGGGGAGAAGTGGGTTTGTGGCTTTACAAGATGGAGTAGTCTGGCAGCAGAGTTCTGAATCCATTGTAGTCTTTTCATAGTTGATAAAGATGATCCGTGGTAGAGGCCATTGGCGTAATCAAGTTTAGACAGAACAAGAGAGATTGTAGCCTGGATCTTGTGTGGAAATCCCAGGTGTGGGAAGATGTGTTGCAGATTTTTCATAGTAATAAAACTTGAGCTTGCTAATTTGTCCACTTGGGCTTTCATTGATAGCTTGGAGTCCAAGGTAATTCCAAGGTTTCTTACTTCCTTAGTTACTTTAGGAGGTGGTCCCAGATTGTCAGACTAGGCGGCGAGTGGGTCATAATTTTTCCAATCTCCACATGAGAGTATTTCAGTTTTGGAAGCATTCCATTTGAGATGGGTCCATGTCATCCATTGATTAACGGCTCTGAGGCAATTGAAAATTTGTGAGTTTCTAATATCTTTGGGGATTTCCAGTTTAAGGAGTATTTGTGTGTCATCTGCATAGTTATAGAATGTGAGCTGAAATTCATTGATCATTGCCAGTATAGACTTCATGTAGATGTTGAAAAGCATGGGTGAGGTGTTAGAGCCTTGAGGGGCCACTGCTTTTGTGAAGTACGGTTGTAACAGAAAGGTGGAGAATGGATGACATTTGTTCTGTTTTGACGGTAGGATGTCATCCAGTCGAGAGCAGTTCCCCCTATGCTGGCTTTGAATTAGAGTGTCATGGTCAACTGTGTCAAGGGCAGCTGAGAAGTCCAAGAAAAGTAGTGCAGCAAGCCCGTTTTGGTCTACTGTGATTTTAAGGCCATTCCAGACGGCGATGAGGGCAGATTCTGTGCCTCTTCCTGGACAGAAGCCTGTTAGGACGTAAGAAAGTATGGAGTTATATTCAATGAATCGTGACATCTGGGTGAATGCTGCTCTTTCTACGAGTTTACCCAGGAAAGGTCCATTTGTAATTGGTCTGTAGCTGTCGGGGTCAAGCGGGTCCAGGTTAGTTTTCTTTAATAAAGGGCGTCTGTATGCCTTTTTGCTCTTCTGGAAAGATTCCCGTAGTTAAGGAATTATTGATGATTCTTCTTACAGGTGTGACAGCTGAGGTAGTTAGAAGAATGTTCTTGAATATTTGTGGTAGACAAGGGTCGGAAGGGCTGCCGGCAGGCCTGCTTGCTTTGAACAGATCCATAAACTCACTTTGTGATATTTGTCTGAAGGAATGAAGAGGCTTGGTTAGCTTACTCTTGCAGGGGATTTTTGTAAATGGGTTGGCGCTGGTGGTTTTAAATAGGAGTCCAACGTGTCTGCTTTGGTTGTGTAATGATTTGCCAGTTTGTCCATAAATTCTTGAGTAATGGGATGAGTTCCTTCTATGCATTTAAGTTTATGAAATTCGGCAAGAATTATATAACATTCTTTATTTGCACATTTAGCATTTTGAGTTCTGTCTGAATAGTACCTTATTTGTTTTTAGCTTTTTTGATTGCTGACTTGTATAATTTGTTGAGTTTCTTTAAGCAAAATTTGTCTTTATCACTTGTTTGTTTTGAGATAGGTGCGTTGCGGCTTTCTAAATTGCTGTTTTATCTCTTTCAGTTCCAATGGCGGCTAGTGACTATTAAAAATGGTAGGCGTAGAAGTCATATTCAACTTTTACGGAGTGACCAAAGCAAGTGGCAAAAACTTCCTCAAGGTGTCTCTTGTTGAAGGACATTGTTTCCACATTCACCAGGCAGGCAGATGTATGCAAACTGGCCATGGCATAACCCACAACATAATTCTGAAGAAGTGGGAAGGCATCTTAAATGAGTTAATGATGGAGCACATTTAGCCTTTTGTCCTAATTCACCCAGTTACTACATGTGTAGAGTACTGTCTATCCTTTCACTTGCATACCAGTTTGGCTACAGAATTCATGCTATACTCTGGTAAAGATGTAGTAAAAGATTCTTTCAGGAGTACACTACAGAAGCCCTTGAGTGACTGACTGGCCACTGTAGAAAAAGGCATTTTTTAAGAGCAGAAACCTAGTTCATGGCTCCTAGGAAGCAGTGCTTCAGACAACCTAAAATAGAAAAGGACATTGCATTGGCATTCATCAGGTAGGCAAGTATATCAATTAGTGCTTTATGTGCCAATAGCAAGATCACATTTTAATGTTTTGAATTTTTATACATGATGTTGGAATTTAGTTTCGTACCCATATTATGGTGACTAGTGTCAGGGGCTGCAAAATGAAATTATGGTGTATGGGCTACTATGAAACAATTATGCCAGGAGCCTTATGGAATCAGTTTGTCCATACTGCTATACACCAAGTCAGCTGGTGTACTTGTAAAAAGAAATAGTGTTTTTTTAATCATAAGCACAAGGAGCAATGCCTTCTGTAACCAGAAAAATATCACCACAAACCCTGATTGAAATGTGAAAAGCCTGTACTAACCTATGTTAGAAATGGAATGAGCGCTTCATCTTACCTCTGCTGTAGGTGTTTCGCATTAAACTTGTTTCTGTCAACATCATGCGCATTTGTTTCTGGCCCTTGATACGAAAGGCATTAGGCAAAGTGCGGACATTAATGGGGAAATCTCACAAGCAGTACTCTATGAAACCTACAGCATGCAGGTTTCTATAAAACTGAAACATGCACACTATCGGTTTACTGCATGTGACCTGGCGTCAGTGATGACGCCCGTCACATGCACTGCTTCCAATCCGAACTCTCGCTAATTGACACACTGCTTTGGGAAGCCCAGGCTGCAGCCTGAAGCGCCCAAGTGCAATCAGTCAGAGAGGGTGGGGTTCATCAAGGGAGAGGAGTGGCCCTATGCTATGGCAGGCCGCAGAATCAAGGGTTTCCATCAGACAAGCCCTGAAAACCCTGCGACATGCTCATGCGTAGTAAGTACATGAGCCTGTCCGTGCTTTGACTGCCTAACACTCGCGCAGAGCGAGGGTCAGAAGCTATGCTGATTAGTGAGCAATCAATACCTACTGTATGTAGGATTCATGTATTTTTAAAAAAAAATGAAAGCAGAAAGAAATATGGGGCGCGTAGCCCCCACGCCCTTTAAAGGAAACCGCCCCTGTTCAGTTCTGTATTTCTCCAAAGTGCCTGTTTTCTTTTGTCCTGTTTTGTTATTCTCAGTGGTAATATATTTAAAGCTTCCTATAGCAACTCAGTTTTTTTAACCGAATTTATTGTGTCTAGATCTGTGTTGGATGATAGGTGAATGCATGTAAGGTAGTTTTAGGTCTGTTGCTTTGTGGTGTTTTATGCTGGAAAGCTAGCAAATGGTGGTTTGACCATGTGAATGGAGTAATCGTTTGAAAGGTAACTAGTTCTGGATTTGCAAAAATGACATCTAGGATGTGTCCAGCGATGTGTGTGGGTTTTTGGACAATCTGATGTAGGTTTAGTGTGTCTAGGCCAGTGATGATGGTTTCTGGATGGGGGATATTGGGTTAGTCAAACCAAATGTTTAGGTCACCAAGAATGCATAGGTTGGAGTGTAGTGTTGTCAGGTTAGAAACTGCGTCTAGAAATGTGTCTGGGAATGGTGCATTGCTAGGTGGAGGTCTGTAAAGGAGAAGGAAGTTACAGGAGGAAGTTGGTGTAGGGTTGCATGTGGTGAAGAGGGCCTTACAACAGTGTATGGAAATTTAGTCAGCTTTAGTGAGATTTATTGTTTGCTTGAATATAACAGCATGTCCACCTTCTCTTTTGCCTATACAATTTTGTGTGATACAAAAATGGTTTCATGCAACAACAGAGCCATGCTAACTGAAGGTGTAACCAAATGCACTATTCAATCTGGAGCACGTTACCTCAATATCTGTGAAAGCAAATGCAACACCTCACAAATGAATTGCCACTAGAATAAATAAAAAAAAACTGCAGTACTCTTCTGAGAACCGAAAATGGTAAGCGTATGGGAAGGTAGACTGGACTTTAATCTGTGCTAAATGTTTAAAACTTTCAGAACAGAAAAAAGAATGCTAAAGGAAAAAAAAAAAGAGGCTATGACATGGCAGCTAGGTAATTTTCTAGGCATGGCACCTATAAAATGGTACTAAGCCTGGGCGTAGTTCGCGGAGTTTTGCTACGTGGCACTCCGCGAAGTTACAAAACAAAAACTCTGCGAAGTTCCGCAAGTGGCGGAGTGTAGTGCAAACTGCTGTTCGCGCTGGTCTTTCTGCCGCTCGGGTAGAAATTCTACCCGAGCGGCAGCTCGCAAACTTACTGTTCGCGAGCGCGAGCAGGGGAAAAACTCCGCGGCACTACGCGAAGTGGGGTTTTCTTGCACTTCGCGAGCTCCGCGGAGTGCAGAAAACTCCACAAACTCCGCGAACGGAGCGGAGTTCAACGCCCAGGCCTAAATGGTACTAGTGTTTTTATTTTTTTAATTACTGCACTAGATTAGTAAATTAAAAAATAAGTAGCACAAAAGCATTTTTGTTTGGAAGTGTAGGTGGGGTAACACCACGGAGGGCACGCTAGGGGGAGCATAATAATGGATGCGTGCGGGGGGGGGGAGCATCACAAAGGATACGGTTGAGGGAAACAAGATAGAGGGCACTGGGGTGGGGGACTACACTGCGGGTGGGGGTAGAGAGAGAAGCAATGAGCTTTTGGAGCCAATGGACATTTTAAATGAAGATACTACGGCAGCACATGTCCTGGGTCACATAAAAGATTATTTTTTTCTGCATATGTAAACGTGAACTCTATGCGAATGGAAACAAAACCAATTACTTAAACCTGAAAAAAGATCGCAATTGACATTAAAATCAAACCGTAACTGATTATCACATCTCCAACACACAACACCAAGATGTTACCTGCAAGCAGCATTTGGACTTGCATTTCTTGAGAGAAGCAACTCCACACATTTCAAAATGTTCTCTTCTGAGGAACGAGCGGTACATGCTGCCATAAGTACGGTAAATTCCTCTAAAATTAGAAGAAAAACAGAAAATGAAATCACAAATTGATAAAACCAAAATAATTACAGAAAATGCATTGCTAATCAATGCACAATGACGACATTAATATGAAGAGAAGTTCAAGGAACAGTTATGGACACATTAAAACTTACCAAGTTTATGCAGATTCCTGCAAATCAATGCAAGTTACAGCATGCACATACTCACCCACAGAGAAATAAGAAAACTGCAAAAAAAATACACATAAGAACACGCATACTGCAAACCCCACGCAAATCATATCCTAATGTTTGTTGTGGGTGACCTTTATATTTGCTGAATCAAACAAAAGATACAAAGACACTTTCCTCAACAAGGTATATGCAGGTCTGTAGCAGAAGCATATTGAAAAAAAGAAAAAAGTGATGGGTGGAAGTGCTTGAATTAATCTTGAGTTACACAATAAAACCATTGAACCATGAGCAATGATTTGACACCAAGCCCACTCTATGTCTACGATAGATACAAGAGGTATGATCTCATTAAAAAGCTAAAGCTGTCTGAATGCGAGACCTAAAGGTGATGGGTGAGGAATGCTTTAATTAACACCTTAACTATTAATTATGCTGTCTCCAAACCTCTCTGAACACTTCCATGCACATCTATCCGCATCGTGTCTGGAATCCAGAAACGTTACCAGTGAAGTGTTCTATTGTGTTTGACTGGCGGTAGTTATTTTCTTTGTAGGTTTCTTAGGGGGCCATATAGGGAGGTGGCTAGCTCCCTTAGATTTTTAATTCGCCGCATTTCAGTCTTGCTGCCTTTTTAATCATTTTATGATTTAAGTATTTGTTTAACACCTTTGTTTTATTTGTGTCTTATGTTATTAGTGCTCTGGCGTTGCAGGGGAGCATGCATCTGCCAGAGAAGGGTTGCTGGACTTTTGCCCACTGGCTGTTGAGGTTGAAGCTCTCTAGAGCATCTTCGAGTATCTGGGACTTCCTCCGGACACACCTCCCTCTACCACGGCCTACTTAAGAGGCCCGGAAGCGCGTCCGCGCTCTGTCTGGAATACTGACATTTACACACTGAAGTGTTCTATTGTGTTTGACTGGCGGTAGTTATTTTCCTTGTAGGCTCCTTTGGATCCATATTGGGAACTGCCTGGCTCCCTTAGATTTTTAATTTGCAGCATTTCAGGCTTGCTCCTTTTTTTTAATCATTTTATGATTTAAGTATTTGTTTCACACCTTTGTTTTATTTGTGTCCAGTACTCTGGATTTGCAGGTGAGCCTGCATGTGCCAGAACGGGGTTGCTGGACCCCAGTTACTCTACTCTTTTGACCACTGTTTTCTTAGGACGTAGTGCTCTAGCGTGTCTTCGAGTCTCTGGAACCTCCTTTGACACCTCCCTCTCTACCACAGCATACTTAAGAGGCCCAGAACAGCGTCCGCACATTGGATGGGCGCAGCGGGCGCACCTAAGACAAGCCTGTCTGCGCCTGTCCGCGCCTGTCCGCAGCCAGACAGTGCCAAGCGCCAGAACCCCGCCCTTTTCCCCCGCCAAACCTATGCAAAAAATGCACTGATGGAAATGGGCAAACAAGGTAAGACTCACATATGCCCCCGCACTGATATTAATGTCGCCGAACCCATATATATTATATATATATATATATATACACACACATATATATGTATATATAAAAGAGTTGACAATTCTCGTTTTTAACTTCCCCCATGCTCCGAAGGCGACAGTATGAAAGCCAATACCCGAGCACGTTAGGACGCCGCCAAACAATGGTAGCCATAAGGTTAATTGCCTACTCCTTAATACTCGCTCGCTCATAAAACACACCGTGGAGTTTGCTGATTTATTAGAGCAAAGTGATACTGACATTGCCTTCCTAACAGAAACGTGGGCAGATGAAGCATCTGTCCCTGCCTTCATAGCATGCTTACCTGGTGGTTACGATCTAATTAGACTTTATAGACCCCAAAGGAAAGGCGGTGGCCTAGCTATCAACCATCGGAGTGGTATTAAAGCCACATTTAAACCCCTTTAATCACCTCAACTCAAAGGCTCTGCTTTTTTTCTCAAAAAATTCATACTACTTATACTTTCAATGTCCTACTTATTTACCATCCCCCAGGCCCAAAAGAGAACTTCATACAGTCTCTGCTGGGCTTTATGGAAGCATGTATTGACTATCCCACCTTTACCATCTTAGGTGATTTAAATTTTTATTTAGAATGTCCTGATGGTAAAAGCAAAGAACGTCTACTGGTCAGCCTCGTGAGTTTTGATTTTCAACAATTAGTTAAACAATCTACCCACTCCATTGGTCACACACTTGATGGTATTTTTTCCTAATATTTCGAATATAATTATTGATAAATTGAAACCTTTAATTTGGACTGATCATAAGGTTATCCTGTTTAAATTCAATATTCCAACTTCTAGAATTGACCAAGCCAAAGCACCAGTGATGTGCAATAACCGGGCTTGGAAAAATATTGATACCCCTAAACTAGATGCCTTCTTATAAAAAAAACACACCCTCCACTAATGATGACCTGGAACAAGCCTCAGTCACATATGACTCTTGGATAAACGCAGCTGTATCCCAGCTGGCTCCCCCCCCAAAAAGAATAAACCATCAAAAAATGCCTTCTGCGCCACGGTTTTCACAAGACTTTAGGGCACCAAAGAAAAAATGCAGACACCAAGAACAACAATGGAGAACACAATATAGTCAAGATGAAAAATTAAAATATAAAAACTTATTAAAGGAATATAAACATATAATTAAAGTATCCAAAACAAACTATTTTACAGACAAAATAAAAGCAGCTAGCAACTACTCCAGGGAGCTGTTCAAAACAGTTAAAGCTCTTTCAGCGTTTGGAAACAGAAACAGAGCTACACCCAGTCAAGATTTCTGTGATCAATTAGCCAACTTCTTCTGTAAAATGAGTACAATTTTCAAGACTTCTAAAGTCAAGTAACCAGTTCTTTTCCCACTCCCACTATTACCTGGCACGACGAACTTCCAGATAAAAACTGCTTAGTCTCTTTCCTGGTCTTAAGCTCCTTCACACATCTTCCAGTAGATCAAACTGCTTTCTTTTTAAAAACCATTAAGTCTTGATCCCCTACAGATCCCGGTCCTCCTGAGGTACTTCATCCGGACTCTGACACGATCGCTGTCAACCTTACCTCAATTTTTAATAAGATTTTGGAAACGGGATGTTTCCCGACAGCCTGGAAAAAAGCCTCAATTTTGCCACAGACCAAAAAACCCTCTTGACTCCTTTGAAGTGAAAAATTATAGGTCTATTTCTCACCTACCACTGCCGGCAAAAATACTGGAGAGAGCAATTAATCAAGAGATCATTTCCTGGCTAGGTTCCAATAATTGTTTTGACCCTACACAACATGGCTTTAGGCCTAGACAGCACAGAGTTTGGCCTTTTGGCAGTCTCTGAAGAGATTAGATCTATTGTTGACAAAGGGGATAGTGCTGCACTAGTCCTATTGGACTTATTGGATGCATTCGATAAGGTGGTGATGTTGTTTGGTTCTTAAAGAAGATTTGGGTGAATGATAGCTGTGTAGAGTGTGAGAAAAAGCAAGAGAAGCGGATCTGACAGGAGAGAGAGGTCAATATTTAACTAAGTCCATAGAGGGGGAATGAGAGAGTCATAAGGTGAAGTTGAGGGAGTTGAATTAAAGGGGTGCTGGATTTCTTTTTCTGTTTCATGTAACTATAATGCAGGACATGACTGCATACCTTTGTATGACTGTTAATCTTCAAAACTAATAAAACAAGCATTGGCATAGCCAATAGGTCTCACCTTTTGGACCTTATAAGTGTTAAGCCATGCAGCACATTATCCTGGGATAAATACAATACAGCATAAATGATGTTATGTCGTACGTGCATGTTTATATTTAAGCACATTTTACTTGTGTCTAATAGCACTCAATTTAAAATACAGAGAGATTTGCTAGGACAACTTGGTATTTTATGACCAAAAGATGTTTCCCAGAAAAATAAATATTTCCCAGGATGATTACCTTGCTAAAGTCATCGAGACTGATTAACAAAAGCAACAGCGTAAACAGGGGGGTCTCGCAAGAGAAGGTGTTTTATAGGTGGAGCCGAGCGTGTTAAATTGGGGTTAATTGAAACTTGATTATATTAAGTTTTATCATATGACAAACAAATGGAAAGTCCTATACGAATGAACACACTAATATTCGGGCAGTTATGACCTGTCAGTAATTCTGCCATTTGGCAATAGACTAGCCAAGGGAGCAAGCTTTATTTGTATAGTTTAAAACTTTCTCCTTCGTATATTGTTTTGTTTTTATTCCATTTCTACTAAAACAATTTATTTACAACCTCTTAAGTTCTTATTGTTCAATTGCGATGCCACCGTAGCAGTTTTTTGCTGAGTCTTGGGTAGAATGTGGTAAATAAGTGCTGCAGAGACGTTAATCACATACAGACTGGAACTGGAGCAGGAGAGGACCGGCCTAAACCGTTGAGAGCAGATCCCGGCAGCAAGCAGCACCGCCTCATATGCAAAGAAAGTGATGCAAAGCACAACCTAGCCTACCTGCCATAAGGCACTGCCCCAACCTCTACTTCTGGAGATGAGGTACAGTATGAAACCTACCCAATGTTGCTTTCCGAGGGCGGGATAGCTATTGAAGGTGTCCATTCTAGGATCAGGCATACACAATGTCACTAAGTAGCTGATGACGTTAAATAATTAGCAAGTTATAGTTGAGAGGTCTGAATAAGAACCTAGAAAAACTTGAAAACGCATGGTTTGAAATTAGGCAATAGCAAATCTGGTTAAGAATTATTAATGCAAAACTATTTTAATGAATATTATTGAATAATACGCTTTAAGAATGGGAAACACTAGGGGGGCGTGGCTTGCAGCCAACCAAAATGGCCGCAACCTGAGAGGGCTCCGGTGATCACCCGCCGAAAACCCTGAAATATCCGTTTAAAACATCAGTTTGCCATAGCTTAAAGCCCGGTCGGGAGATCCCGACAAGGTCCGGAACGTCAGTCGATTTTGGAGTCCCAGTGTGGTATTGTGGAGCTGCGCCAGCCTAAAATGGCCGAGACGCCGCGAGCAGCCATACCCATCGGGGGGGGGGAAAAATCACTGCTTCACTCCCTAGCAAAGAGCGACGGAGACGGGTGAAGCCCCAGATCCGAGGAGCCTGGTGACGTCGAGCCAGCTGTGCTACCGGTGTCCGGCGGTGAAGCTGCAAGGCAAAGTGAGCCCTTCGCCGGGTTAAGACGCCACAAGAAGATCCGGCCTGGCGGCAGCTGCTCAGTCAGCCGCAAGCGTGAGGAGGTGAGCGCAGAGGCCCATTGGCCCTGGCAACAGCAGCCGACGCACTGTGGCGATTGCTGTGTGCTGCGGAGGGGCGGAGAGTCCGGTGGCGAGGTGCCGTCTCTGGCCTGCTCTACCGCTCCTGAGCCTGTTTTGTGATTTGGGGGCGGCAATTGTGTAAGCTGAGCAATATAAACAACAGTCAATCTGGTTTAGACTACGAACCCTGTATGCGAATATCCAACTGGGATTCTCGAACTTACCTGATCTCAGGAGGCTGTCTACGTGATAGGCGGGGGCGAGCCTAAGTCACGATAGCTGTGGAAAAGAAAAGTCTGGATTGGGTTCACCTGGATGGTGACTGAAAATCAGAGTGCCTCAACCATAAGGCAAGGAGACGCTGGTCTGGTCTGGTGAAAGTTATAGTTAAATGTGCGGATTGAACTGCACACGAGCATTCTAATAACCCTGATCCGAACCTAATCTGTCGGTTAAAGTACTGCTTGAAGTGAGTGGCGTTACCTGGTGAGCACATTCTTGGGGCACTAGGCAAAATGACGGAGACGCAACAAGTGTGGGCTGAATCACTGCCATCCAAGATGACGACACAAAGGAGCTAAATCGACGCATCAGACCAAGCTAGACAGATTCACGCACCCCAAGATGGACACCCTCTCAGAAGGGGGAAGAGGATGAGAGACAAAAGCAAATGAATGAGGAAGGAGCGCTTACCCTCCAAAACATAATGGCAGCAATCCAAGGTGTACGCTCTGCGCTGGAAAATAAAATAGATGCGGTCACGACAGAGGTAACACTGATGCATGCAGAGCTTCGCAACCTGGGAGACCGGGTACGTGCTGCTGAAGACTATTACTACGCTCCAGTCAAATACTAAATCTCTTGAAATCACTGTTCAAAAGCTCCAACTGTTGACGAAGATCATGGAAGAGAGGCTTGAAGACTATTAAGGGTGTGCACGTAGAAATAACGTGCAAGTTTTAGGGGTGCCGGAGCGTGCCGAGGGACTGTCCACAGATCTATTCGTGGAAAACATCTACAGCCTCGTGTCCTCTCTAACTATTTCTCTGTGGAGCGTGCCCACTGAGTGTTGGGAGGCCGACCGCCGCCGGGTGCGCCCCCAGTCCTATCCTGGCCAGGATCTTTAACTTTAGGGATAGGGACGTCATATTGCAGACCGCCCGCACAGCCCCTCCACTGAAATACGACAATTCCACAATAACCTTCTTTCCGGACTTTACAGCCCACGTCCAGAAGAAGCGCTGCTCCTTTCTCGAGGTCAAATAAAGTGCTTCGTGATAAAGACCTGAAATATGTGATGCGGTTTCCGGACAAGCTCCGGGTAGTGGCAGAAGGAAAAGCGTGGTTTTTCAATTCCCCGGAAGAAGCCTGGGAGTGGCTAGGGGGGTGGAGGACAACGGGTAAGGCGCGTTATGTTCTGTGGTAGAAATAAACGCTGGTTTTTAAGTACCTTTATTCCAGTTGTACAGCAAGATGGTAAGTAGTTACATCAGCTTGGTAGACCGGATAAACAGGTAGTAATGATGTAGGTTAGCCCAGTAGTCAGCCCTTGGTCGTATGCCACAGCAGCCCCACCAGGAGCAGCCTGCCTGCTGCTCAGCCCATCTGTAACTGTCATACTCAGTCAGACACCCAACATTCCACGCATCACAGCATTCCCAACATTCTACTCCAAACACACACAGTGGTTGAGCAGCAGGTGGACTGGTAAACTGCAAGATATAAGAGTACTATGCAGGGCATAACACGCGTTCTAACCTTCACCGACAGAAAGATGACAAAGAGAGGCGATATCTGAGAAATCAACAAGAAGAGGAAGAACCAGGGGACGGAAACAGACACAGCTGTTCAACCATAGCTGAAGCGATAGCTGCACAGGAGGAAATCTGCGATGCGATACTATGGAACCAAAGTGGACACAAGACATGCACAGACGGCCCAGATGAAGGTCGGTCACTTGGAAGCTGTGAGACCGGATCGATCTGTGCATCTCAGAACTGCTCACTGTGTATTTGGCGATAGGATACAGGAAGGGGCGAAGATCCTATTGGACTCAAGCGACATAGCTGTAAACTGGTAAAGTCATTATATGATTGTGAAATAGGGTTGTGGCGGGTGGGCAGCCGGGGAAGACATGCTCCCCAACAGTAAGTTACGAGGGAGGGGATACAAAGGCTCTCTGCAGAGTTGGGGGGGTGGGCAGTTTTAAGTCCACAATGCAGGGAAGCAGGTAGGGGGGTGGGGGGGGGGGACTAGTTTTTCTGTTTGGGCTAGTAGTGTTTCTAGATACACAAAATGGTTTGTAGTGGTGGCAATGCAAGATACATTTCTTAAGAAATTAATAGCTGCAGAACAGGATGTCAGTGGGAAAGCCTGGAAGGTAAAAGTAGGGCGACCTCCCGAAGGGATGTCCTTGGAAACTCTCCCTGAAGAGGCTTGGGCAGAAACACAGCACCATGATCAGAGATAAACCCGTTAGTAACTTTAAATTCCTATCATGGAATGTCAATGGCCTAGGAGATAAAATTAAAAGAGGGGTGGTATTGCAATATCTGAAACGTCAAGTACCTGACGTGGTGCTGCTACAAGAAACACACATACAGGGGGATTCCTACTGTGCGTTCAATAGATGGGGCTATAAATCAGTGGCCCACTCAGGATACACCAGGGGATCAAGGGAAGTGGGTCTCCTGCTTCGCAAATCATTCACATTAACGATACAAAAAGTCACACATGATTCACGGGGATGCTCTGTGACACTGTTGGGACACTGGGAGGGTAGACTCTTACATTTTGTATCCCTCTATTCCCCCTCCCAAGACTACATACATCCACTCTCACCGACCTAGGTTCACACATTATCAGCTTGCCACAGGGGGAACTACTAATTGGGGGCGACTGTAACGCCGCCATTAATGGAGATATAGATCGCTGGCCAGCCATACAGTATGATACCTCGGGAAAGGCCTTAGCTGAGTTCTTGTCAGCAATGGGTCTTGTTGACGTGTGGCGAACGCGCAGCCTTCTGGCCCGTCAGTATACCTTCCACTCAGGGGCCCACAGTAGTTTATCCCGTATAGACCATTTGTTTGGAGTGGCGGGAAAACTCCCACTGTTTTGTGAAGTGGTCCACCTCCGCAGAGGAATCTCCGATCACTCTCCACTGAGTGTAGTCTATGGGGGTGCAGTGGGGTACAGGAGTAACCGTATGTCAATCAACCCCTGGTACTTACAAGTGCCATCCATTATAGCAGGCTTAACGAAAGCAACAAAAAACTACTTCGAAGAAAATAAGGAGTCGGTGGAATCTGCCTAAACATTATGGGAGGCCTATAAGGCAGTTATCAGGGGCCAAGGTGTCTCCTTAATATCCGGCCACAAAAAGGAAAGGCAGAAACAACTGATAGAGATAGAAGAAGAAATACGGAAGCTAGAATCTGAGATGCAGAAGTCAGTCTCCCCGGACATACAACATAGTTTACAAATCAAGCAGAGAGCGTACAAAGGTATTGCCGAAGAGGCAGCAAAAACGCAGAACCACGCGTCCCAACATCGAATTTATGAGGTGGGAGATAGAGCGGGCAAATTGCTGGCTTGGTTGGAAAAGAAAGAAATGGCCTCCAGATGGGTGTTCGAGATTAACCCAGGTGCTGATACACCACTGAGAGATAGGCAAGAAATAGCAGACGCCTTTGCGGTATATTATGAGCAATTGTATACACCATCACAATTGACCTCCCGGGCCGATGCACATGAACTATTGGCCACCCTGGGTCTGCCGTCCCTTGGGAGGGAGGACAGAGAGATTAGAATTGGACCGGACTGAGAGTGAAATAGTGCAAGGAATTGGAGCTTTGCGAACTGGTAAAGCAACGGGCCTAAAGGGCCTACCAATTGAATTATATAAACTAAATGCATCAGCAATTGCCCCACACCTATTACGAATGTACCAAGAAAGTGTTAAAAAGGAAAACTGCCGGATGACCAACGGTTAGCTAATATAGTTGTAATACACAAGACTGGGAAACCTCCAGAAAGGTGTGCGTCCTATAGACCGATATCGCTGCTAAACGCAGAAGTTAAGATCTTAGCGAAAATCCTAGCGACGCGCCTGGCTCCATTGCTACACAAGTTTGTTCATCCTGATCAATCAGGATTTATGGCAGGAAGAAATACCTCACTTAACCTTCGGCGCCTCTATGGTGTGTTGGGAAGACCTTACACTGTCAGGGAAGAAGCAATCGTAATGTCCCTAGACTCTAAAATGGCGTTTGATATGATAGAGTGGCCCTTTTTATTTGCTGTTTTAGAGAAATTTGGGTTTGGGGAGAAATTTTTGGCGTGGGTTAAACTTTTATATTCGGTGCCCCTAGCACAGGTTAAGGTCAACAGAGGTAGATCTAAAATGTTCCACTTGCACAGAGGGACAAGGCAAGGTTGTCCCCTCTCTCCATTGATTTTTGCTCTGGTCTTGGAACCATTGGTGGTTTGGATAAGAGGCGACGCGCTGATAAGGGGACTAAAATGGACGGAAGACTGGGAGGATAGAATCTCCCTCTACGCTGATGATATCCTTCTCTATCTGGCAAACCCCAATTCTATGTCAGGACTGGAGGCTCAGATTATGCCTTCTTCCTTCGCTTTATTATATAGAGCAGCAAATTTCAAAAAAACATTCAAAAACTACTACTCCCATGAACACCCGGGAGTAGAACAAACAAAGTCATTACAGTCCATCGACGCTGTCCATTAACCAGCCTCCACAAGGTCCCTCCTCAGTAGCAAGATAAGTCATTTATTCTTTTCTCTCTGCTTGGGGGTGAATATAGTCATAGTTTGTCATGATATTGCTTGCCTGTATTGTGGTTATGCGATTTGGGGATCTTATGCGCACTGTTGCTTGTTAAGGGTTCTTTTCCCTTTCAGATTCCCTGCCGCGGGACGCTCTCGCGTACCTTACGCGGCAATTTTCCCTCATTGCGGTGGATCCTCCGAACGCGAGGGGGCGCTGTGTGCACTTTCCCGGGCAGCGCGCGCCAGCTCTAACGATAGAGTGCTGACGAGAGCTGCCCGGCGAGGAGCCTTGCGTTCCGGTCTCCCGAGTTACGCCCAGAGTTGTGGGTCTGTGTGCCTCATTTATTTCTGCTACGCCCCGTCTGGGGTCTGTATATTTCCCCTGTGAACGCCCTGCGGGGTTGTATTGGCGGCGTCTGTGCCACGGAGACACTATTCTCGGGAGGTAATTGGCCCATTTCATTTGGCAGGGCGGAAGTGTCTCCAGGGCTCTGCCCGTGCATTGTGAGCCTCTGGTTCACCAATACTTGCCTGGGCTCCCTCCCAGCTTCAAATTTTGGCGCTTTGTGCGTGACCTATACCACCAGTGTTCCTGGCATTTTGAGGGACCGCCTTCTGGTCGCTGTGTTAAAGCATGCAGGACCAGGATCAGTACCGGCGGGGGGGACGATTTGTCCTACTTACCCTGGGATGATGAGTTTTACCAGGCAGTTGATGACTCCATATATAGGGCCGTGAACCAGGCCATGGAGCCTCTGGAGCAGCGCCTCTTGTCGCAAATTGCGCGGGAGTGCGCCAAATGGATGAAGCCCTCAGTGAACCCTCCTGAAGCCCCCAAGGCTCCGCAAGGGGAGGGTCCCCCACCCGCTAAGAAGCAGCCTAGTGAAGGGGTGGACGCGGACGCGTTTGCGCGATTGAAACAAGCATTTTTGGCGCAAGTGCTGGCGGCCCCCCAAGATGACCCCCAAACCCCCCCGCACAGCCACTCCCGATCCCCTAGACACCGGGGACTCACCGGGGGATACCGACGATGAGGCAGGTCCTTCTAGACCTTGGCTTCCCACCCCCAACCCCGTCCCAGGTAGCAGTTCTGATATGCTGGACCCGGACAACATCGTCCACCCTAGGTCTACTGACTGGGTCCCGGCGGACAAGGTGGCGAAGTACATGGCGGGACGCTTGCGTAAACCTATGGAAAAGGAGGCCCGCAACCGCCTCCGGGCGGAGTGTCCTCGCCCTTGTTTGGAGAATAAGGTCGCCCTTACCCCTGACATCGACCCCAAGATGGCAACCTTTCTCGCCAAATTCGTCAAGGACCCTAAAAAGGGTATTGACAGGTCCTGGCGTTCCTGCCAGGACAAGCTCCTCGATGCCATTGGGCCGGTCACGAAGATTCTTGACATGGCCGAGGAAGCCAAGTCATCCGGATCTATAATCGACCCTGAAGTCCTTTCCGGCTAGGCAAAGCGGGCTATTATGTTCCCGGGAAACGCCAACTGCTCGCTCTCCACGGAGAGACGCCGGTCACTCTTGATTAAAGTGGACCCTAAGTTGGGGGACCTCGCCTCTTCGGAGGCGGGTGCAGTTGCCCAGGGAGGTCTTTTCGGCGATCCCTTCGTGAAGGAATTGGGCAGGTTTGTGGCCACCTTCACGTCCTTGGACAAGGCCCAGTCCAATATCCGCAAGGTTTTCACCCCTTGGGTTTTCAACGGGGCCGGTCGTGGCAGGGGCAAGGCTCCGGGCGCGGGCAGTACCAGGATGGGTCCCGCTTCAATACCTTCTACCCCACAAGAGGACAGAAGTTCCGAAGCCGTGGAGGTTTCAAGGGACAAGCCAATAATACTGGAAAAGGTGAGTGTGCTACCTTCGGCGCGCCTGCAAGTGGGTGGTCGTTTAGCGCAGTTTCTCCCTGCATGGGCTTCGCTCACGAGCGACGCGTGGGTGCTGCAGACGGTTCAGGGCTTCCAAGTGGAGTTCCATGGCCGTCCTCAGCAGTCGTCCCAGCCTCGCCCCATTTCTTTCTCGCAGCGCGATGCAGAGCTGGTAAGCGAAGAGGTCTCAGCTCTCCTCCAAAAAGGAGCTATCTGTTGCACAAGGAAACACCCTCAGGGCTTTCTCACCAATCTCTTCCTGGTCGACAAGCCCGACGGGGGCCGGAGACCAGTAATCAATTTGAAGGAGTTCAACGAGTGGGTGGTGTACCGCCATTTCAAGATGGAGGAGATCCACCTCCTCAGGGACGTGCTGAGGCCTCACGACTGGATGGTCCGGTTGGATCTGAAGGACGCGTATCTCTCAATTCCGATTTTCTCCCCACACCGCCGTTTCCTGCAGTTTGCTTGGGGCGGTCAGGTGTTCGAGTTTATCACTCTGCCTTTCGGTCTTTCCTCAGCGCCTTGGTGCTTCACCAAGGTCCTTTGACCGGCAGTGGAATTCCTCAGGGCATTCGTATGATCGTTTACCTCGACGATATGCTTCTGATGGCCCAATGTCCCCAGACCCTCTCCAGGCTACTTCAAGTGGCGGTCAACCTGCTTCAAGGGCTGGGGTTTGTTATCAACGAGAAGTCGTCTCTCCTGTCCCCTGTGCAGAACGCGAAGTTCCTGGGTTTCACAGTAGATTCCATCTCATTGACGTTGAGCCTGCCGGCCAGGAAAATGGCGAAGATCAGGCACGAGTTGCGCCAGACGTTGGCCAAGTCCCATACCTCACTACGTCAGCTGGCCCGCTTAGTGGGGCTCCTCTCCTCTTCGATTCAGGCCATCTTTCCGGGTCCTCTGCACTACCGAGCGTTGCAGCGGCTCAAGGCGCACCATCTCCGGAGAGGTCTAGCCCATTCGCAGTCTGTCTCTCTCTCGGCAGAGGTGAAGGAGGAGATGAAGTGGTGGCTCACCCACATGGAGGCGTGGAATGGGCGTGCGATCTTCTGGTCCGCCCCAGATATTGTGATAGAATCGGATGCCAGTCGAACAGGCTGGGGAGCCAGATGCGGGGATTTTTCGACCGGGGCGGCCTGGTCAGTACCCAAACAATCGTTGCTCATCAATTGCCTCGAGCTTCTGGCGGGCTCGTTCGCGGTGCAATGCTGGACCAAGGACAGAGTGCAATCCTGTGTTCTCCTCAAGATGGACAACGTGTCAGCGGTCCGGTATATCAACCATTTAGGTGGTACCCATTCCCGCGCTCTGTCGAATCTCGCCAAGGACTTTTGGAATTTTTGCCTGGACAATCGGCGTCACGGTGGAATACCTTCCGGGGCAGGCGAACAAGGTGGCAGATTGGCACTCCCGTCACCTGCTGGATGCCAGCGTTTGGAAGCTAGATCCCCTAGTGTTCTCTCAGATAGTAGAGAGCTGGGGTCCTTTCTCAGTCGACCTCTTTGCATCGCTGCTGGATCATCAGTTACCACGGTTTTTCAGCTGGAGGCCAGATCCGTTAGCGGAGGCGACGGATGCGTTCATGCAGGACTGGCACCAGGAGCGGGGTTATGCGTTTCCCCCATTTTACATGATCACGCGAGTATCCGCTCATGTGCGTCGCCAACAGGCGGAGGTGGTGCTAGTCACCCCTCTTTGGAGGTCTCAAGTGTGGTTTCCAGTTCTTCTGGAACTTTCTTGGGATTTTCCAATCCGACTCCCCCACTTTCCTCACATTCTTCTGGACCCGGACCTCAATCCCGACCGCATGGTGGTGGAGGGGTCGCTACAGCTGATGGCCTGGAGGATCTCTGGGGTCGATGGTCGCTCCCGGGCCTTTCGGGACACGCAGAGTCCTTGCTCTCCAAGGCATGGGCGGACAGTACAACAAAGAGATACCGCTCCGCCTGGAACACATGGCGCCGTTGGTGTCTGCGACGGGGTGTTGATCCCGTGGGCGCGGATGTAGTCCACATTCTCAATTTCTTGGCAGACCTTGCGGAAGAAGGGTTGGCGTACCGCTCTATCAACACCTTCTGCTCAGCGATATCTGCAGGCCACATCCCTGTTCAGGGTTCCCCAGTGGGGGAGCATCCTTTTGTGTGCAGACTTTTGAGAGGCATTCGCCTATCCCTCCCACCGGAGCCGCGCTGTTCCACTTTGTGGGATGTGAATGTGGTATTGAATCTTTTTCTTTCCTGGCAGCCGAATAGGTTCTTGTCTCGCAAGGAACTCTCGGCTAAATTGGCAACTCTCTTATGTCTAATCTCTTGTAGGCGGGTGTCCGACGTTCGGGCCCTTGACGTCTCCGCCAGCGTGTTTTCCCCGGATGGGGTTTCTTTTACGGTCAGTAGAAGAAAAAACCAAAGTAAATGCCATACTAGGGTGATATCCTACCCGGCGTTTCGAGAATCCCCCAAATTGTGTGTGGTGCAATGCCTCCGTGCGTATGAAGACTTGACGGAGGAGGTTCGTCCTCCCGGTGAAAGACAGTTGCTTATTGCGCTCCGCAAGCCATACAAGGCGGTTTCTTCCCCAACTATAGCCCGGTGGGTGCGTTGGGTGATGCAGGAGGCGGGGATTGATACCAAAAAGTTTGGAGCTCATTCAACGCGAGGTGCTATGGCCTCTAAAGCGTTTGCACTCGGAGCACGACTGGAAGACCTCATGCGTGCAGCAGACTGGTCCTCAGATTCGACCTTTAAGAGGTTTTATTTTAAGCCAGTATTGGAGGTGGCTCAGCTGGTGGTGGATAAGCTTTGAACTGGCATAATCTGAGCCTCCGGTCCAGACATAGAATGGGAATTTGCCTAGCTCTAGTACTGGTAAGTTCCAATTCTATTAAGGACACGGAGGCGAGGATTATCCCTCCCGGCGTCTGGTGGACCCGCGGACCCTCCCCTTCTGGAGTAAGTACTGCTCTTTGGAAGGTTTTCTGGTTGAAATGTCGATCATTGTGTGGTTAAGGGCATAGTCTTTTGGCCCTTCGGTGGGTCAGCAATGTCTCCTCAGTTGCCTCTGTTGCCTGCTTTGTTCGGACTTGGTTCTAATGTGACCTGTTCTTTGCAGGGAACGGTGGGTCCAAGCAGGAGGCGTGACATTCCGATGGAGGATGTTCGGCGAAGAAAGAGGAAGAGGAAGTACTGAGGAGGGACCTTGTGGAGGCTGGTTAATGGACAGCGTCGATGGACTCTAATGACTTTGTTTGTTCTACTCCCGGGTGTTCATGGGAGTAGTAATTTTTGAATGGTTTTTTTCAAATTTGATGCTGTATATAATAAAGCGAAGGAAGAAGGCATTATCTAACCAAGATGGCCGACAGGTGAGGAGCTCCGGCCGGGAGCTCCCGGCCAGGGATTGCCTTTATGGCTCAAATCCCCATATATTCAGCGGTCTCCGTATCTCCTTTTTCTCCCGTCTCTGGACGTCGGATATTATCAGGATCTCTACTCGAATCCGGCGGAGCCCGAGCAACATGGCCGATGCCCGGTGGAGCTGTATCGACAGCTATAGGGGAGATTGGCTCCGGCACACCCCCATGGCCGTCACCTACCCAGCCGGACAGCAGACATGTCTCGTCGTTCCTCCGCTGCTAGTCTCCCTCCTCCCCCTGTACTCCGGCGAATCGTTGTTGGTGTGGCTATCGAAGGAGCCAGTCTCAACGGTGTTTACCCCTCGTGGAGCTCCCTGGATGGCTGGTGAAGAGCGGGGACGAAGCTCACCCCTCCTGATCATCCCCCGGCCTTTCCGGGCACGACCGCAGTTTCTTCCCCTACTGCCTGCCCTCCAGCTTCGCCTCAGATTGGACATCTGGGACCCGTGAGTCCTCTCCAGGTATGGGGGTGCAGTGGTGGTGCATCTACTCGGCGCTGCGACGCTCCTGGGCTTTTCCGTACCATTCTGAGCCTGGGAGGCTCGCCCCCCGGACTTCGCTGCTGCCTCCCTTTCCGCCAAGACTGCTCCCTAACTCCCAAGCTGACTTCCCCAGACCTTCGCCTTGCGGATAGTCGACACCGATGCCCCCGTGGTCCAGAGCCTGTGCACGCATCTTACAGCCTTCCGTCCGCCTTTGGTTTTGTGGCTGCGTCCCCCCTCTGACTCTACTCAATGGAATCCTGCTCTCTGGGTTTCTCTTCTGGATTCTTGACTTGATAGTGGTTAATCGATGGGTTCATCTAGAGCAGACAGAACCTGCATATATACTCGATAGGCACAATATGAGACCGGGAGGTTTCCTCAGGGCCCTCTATGGCGGGAAACAAAACTCGCCAAAACACACCCCAAAATCGACAATGATTAAAATCTGGCATATGGCGTCAGCGTCGTTGGGATGGAAAGATAAGGTTACTCTGGCCACATCATTGTGGGATTCACTACAATTAGGACTGTGGATGCACCAACCAGGCTTTGATAAATGGGACTGCATTGGTCTCTCCAGGGTGGGAGACCTATGGGCGAGAGGGAAAATTAAGCCCTTTGCAGACCTCCAGAGGGAATATGAGTTATCCTCAACGGAAATCTTCCGTTACCTTCAGATATGACATACCCTATGGCGAGCAATCCCACTTGCTACAGCTCTCCCAGACTCCTCCCCGTTGGAGGATAGGCTCCTCGATGACTACCTTAGAGACAAGGCAATATCATTGACATACCGGAAACTGCTTCACAATTCACCCGACACCTTAGGGAAAATACGGGCAAAGTGGGAGGAGGACTTAGGAACCCTCACTGATGAAGAGTGGCAGGAGGCGCTTGCATCCCCCCGGGCGGTAGCCATACGCTCCCGATTCAAATTAGTCCAACAAACAATTCGGCACCGAACATACTACACAACCACTACACTGGTAAAAATGGGTAGAACTGAATCATCGCAATGTCCGAGACACTGTGGACAGACAGGTACGTTCCTCCATTTATGGTGGGACTGCCCGAGAATACTAGAATACTGGGAAAAGATTACTACATGTATTCTTATGGTGTGTGGAGGACGGATGGAGGAGTCACCCCAGTGGTGTTTATTAAACATCTGGGAGAAAACTGACCTAACGGCGGGAGAAAGAACCTGGGTCACACTGGGCTTTACAGTGGCTAAGCGAAACATTGCGAGAAAATGGAGGTCAGACTCTGCGCCAACATTGAGAGACTGGGCAACCGACATGGATTGGTGTTTGCAGGCTGAGGGGGTGGTGTATGAGGGAAGATGCTGCCCACAAAAATGGACCAAAATATGGGGGAAATGGAATTCAACTAGGGGGCTGCTCTGTCCGCCTGTCAATACCAACCCCCCACTTGAAGAGGATTAAGAGCATAACACAGAGTGAATAAGTGATGTAATTCGATCAATGGGAAGGGAGGTGAACTACAAGATAGATGGCCAATCTTGATAGGCCTGTTGTATAATTGTCTTGCTACCTATGAACATGTATCGATTCACTACTTGATTTTGTATTTTGTTTAGGACTTGAATGCAACAATAAAAAGATTTATAAAAAAAAAAAAAAAGATTGGGAAACACGAAGGCATACCACTCTTTGTTGTGATTGCATCTATTTAGTGTTTATTGGAAAAGGTGGCCAGTGTGACCCCAGAGCTCACAAGCTGTGGGCGGTGTCATGCTTATTAAGAACCGATACATCCTCAGGATCATTTCAGGAGCCGCTTAAACAGACAGAAGATAGCAGCTATTAATAAAATAGCCATTGCCTATGTGCTCGTTCCTCTGAAGAGTCGGTTAAGAAAACCTGCCCACCTCGGGCTTGGCAACAGCGTCAGCCAATGACGAGATGTTAACGTCTCCTTGGCAACGTACATAAATGTATTCTCGTCAACCCACAGGAAGGAAGGGGCATAGAATGAGTAGTGAGAGCAGGGCGAAGATAGTGTGTGAAGCAGAACGTTGAAATTAAATCCTGCCTTCAGTGCCGGCTTAATGAGCGAATAGAATGTATACGCGTTTTAGATATGTAATTAGATGGTGAAACATTAGAGAGGGTGCGGCGCTGAAATATGAACCGTGGCAGCCATGAATCTGGCGCAAGCCTGCGCCGTGTAGGTAAGTTATGTGCGTGGCTGCCATGCTGAAACGTGAAGCGCGGCTGCCGTGAAGCGGGTGCCGTGCTGATAAAATAAAAGGCGCGCAAGATTTACAGGACCGTCGGAGCTCTGAGTGACACGAGTGCTCGTGATAAGAGCTCCAAACAAACAAAACAGAAATTACAGCCCTGTTTACAGAAACGGAAGTCAGAGCTCGGAGCAACTGAAAAGATCGAGCGCTTGTGTACAGTGCTCCTGGACAAAGGAAAAAGTAGTCCCTTTTACAGTTGATAAAACGAGACAAGTGGAGGCTACAAGTACTGGGGTGCTGCTCCATGGGAGTGAACAACCAATGAAAAAGAGGGACAAATAGGAAAGATTAACCACTTGGAAGCAAGGATTTTTAAAGGACACTGAAAGAAACAAATGAAAAGCAATGGGCGGGCAGTAAGCCCACAAACTATATACAACATGTCTAGAAGAGACAGCGCAAGCGTGATCTAGACTTGACCTAAAAATGAGCGACACCAACCTTTATGCTGGTCAAACTATTAACCACTGTGTTTAGGCTCATTTAGGAGACAGACTCTATACCATATTCCTCCAAAGACTTGATCCTGCAACCACTTTAAAAAAACAAGAACTGGCAAAGCCAATATATCTAGCATTGGCTGCAAGCCTTACGACAATTATTGTTTTGTCATAGTTTTTGCAAAACGTTATTTGCTGGGTATAAACCGGGCCTCAATCTAAAAACAAAAATTTGCTTCAGGCAAAAAACTTTTTGGGTCAAAGTATAACACACATACTACCATAATAATCCCTGCCACTGAATGAAACTACTTTGTGTGTGGGTGTGTTCCTTGTGAAAGGGCAGCCTGCTGTAATTCGTAGTGAAGTCAGCCAATGGCTGAAGTGGTCTGATATATTGCCCCTTAATGCATGTTGGAGAGGGTGGATGGAAAATGACACTAACCACAGACTAATGGATGAAGTCTGGCTAAATCTCATCTAAGTAACTATGTTATACACCTAATTTAGTAAAGTCAAAAGGTCTTGGCTAACACAAACCTAAAAAAATATTTATCAGTCTGGCATTTGCTGAAAGCCGAAAGGAAGAAAGAAACAACCCAAGGAAGAAAGAATGAAAAAAAGAGAGAAGGCAAGAAACAAAGAAAAAAGAGAGAAGGCAAGAGGGATGGAAAATAAAATAAAGGAAGGAATTAATGAAAAAGCACAAGAAAGAAGGAAGACAAGGCAAAGGAAAGAATGAAAATGGAAAGAAAAAGGAGAAGGAAAGAAAAGAGGCAAGAAAGAAAAGAGAGATGGAAAGATAAAGAAAAAAAGAAAAAACAATGGCAGAAGGCAAGAAAGAATGAAGGAAAGGAAGAAAGAAGGAAATACAGATATTAAGGAAGAAAAAAATTATGAAAGAAAGAAGAAAAGAAAAAAGAAAAATAGGATAGCTTAATACAGAAGCGTTTCAAATGGACAATCTCATTTGGCATGCAGTGAAACCGCAGCAGTCAGAAAAGTAAAACACTCCAAAAGGAATTTACAATAGCATTGGCAGGAGCTGGGATCTGATAAAGATGGAATGTGCATCAGAAGTGTCCTGCTATCACACCAGGCTCTAAACACAAATGCAACACTAAAATAATTCTAAAGTAAAAACAAAAACACTAGCACTGATGTGAACTAGCCTGTGTGCGCAGGTCTGTCTTGTGAGAAAGCAAAATGCAGTCAAAGTGAAGTTAACCAATGGCTTAAGTAGGCTGATCTATTGCTCCATGATAGATGCTGTAGTGGGCGGAAGCAAAATGTGAATGCCACAACAGACCAATGGATGTAGAGAGGTGGCTCAAAGCCCCTATATGTAAGTATGTATATTTAGTAAGACCCTGCGCTGCCTAGTAATTTTAGAATAAATTCTCTCTTGGATGTTGAAGAAAAATACTATGCCTAAATATTGCTGACAGAATTACTGAGTGGGCTGACGAAAAACTGCTTACTAAATTATCAAATGGGGTTACGCCCCACATGTGGGATGGTTGACAACAGAGTAAACACAATGTTAGGTCATGATTATATCTATGAGACTTTTCCAGGAATGTTAAACTTACAAAATATATGTTAATTACTTATCGCAGTGTAAATGGCTTAAGTTTATTCACGAAAGTTTATTGCTGCTCCGTGTTCCTGGCATTTCGCAGTAGCTTGGTTTCTCAACAATCAATATCAGGAGAATGGCACCTTTGTATAGGCTATTAAAAACTCCGAAACACATCAGCTCCACATGCACTACACGTTTAAGTTTACAGCTTTTTTTCTTAAAACCAAAGTTCCAACGGCAGGGCTCCTATCAACAAATGATTTTTTAGCATACTGTCAGAACATTTTCAATTAACAACTATTTATTAGTTAAATTAACAAGCTTAGTTAAATTATAGCGATTGTTTATATAAACATTTTTATGAATTAGGTTTTACTTATTGCTGGCATTAACTCGGTTTTATTTTCTGCATTCATAGGGTCCATTTTTGTCTTATTTTATCTATCATTTGCTGGATGCTATTTTATTTGACTTGTATTGGTTTTAGTGAAGCAACAATAAAACGTATTCATTCATGAGAGACAGAGAAGGCCTGCCTTCTGTTTTGTCTTATTGTCTTGCATAGCTCTCCATTCTACAAAGTCCCGACTACTAGCATGGCCCACCCAGTCAGTCTAAGATGGTCAAATTGTTTGCCAAGTATGTCAGGTGTCGTTTCTGCAGGATTTGCAGCGGACATGGGACAGGAGGGGGAGCCAATGTCATTCTCTTAAAGTTGGTATGATGTTATGCAGTCAAATGTCTTCAGGCCCTTGATCAGACACACTGCGGTGTGTAAGATGCATATGAGTGGTGACGTTCTGGTGTCATTAAGCATGGGTCTTCTTCCATCCAGGATCACCAGACCATGGACTAAGCTACCGTTATAAAAGGCATATGACTCGCTAAATGAGTATTTAGGTTTAGTTCATACCACGGTTAGCGGTTCAGAAGTAGTCAACTGGGCAGCACAAAGCCCCTATATTAATGTACTAATCAAAGAAATATATAAGGATATTCGTCTCACAAATAAGGACAGGTTAGAACTACTCGTTGACAGCTTTGGGCAGAATGGGAGAAAAACAAGAAATATTAGCATTTAAGCATTTTACAAGATACTGACTGTTTCAGCCTCATGCTTTAATTTATTTATGGATGCTGGAGGTGTGTGAGAACATGGAGTTGGGCAGCAATTAGCACTAATTATTTAGTTCCAAACAACTACTACGTTTGCATTATGTGCTATGTAAATAGTCAATACTAATATTCATTCATTGTAACTACACACATCCAGATGTGTTGCACTGAAGCAATCGTTTGGAGCCAGGATCGTGAGTAGGCAATAGAGAAAATGAGACAGACCACCTCTCTCTATCCCCTTACGAGTGACTTCAGCTCAGCATACATGGAATGATCATGGCCACCGCTATTTGTCCAAGAGTTGAAACACTGCACAGGGACATAGTGAGGATGGTTTGGGAGAACCGTTTCAGAGACAAGTGCCAGCAGAAGAAAAGCTGCTGTGACCAGTACCCAGCTTTTCGCTCCTCTGTGCCTGCCGTTTTATGGTGAGGCCCAAGGAGGAAAAGTATAGAGGAGGACACAAAAAGGTGCCAAATCAGACAGGGGTGAGAGAGAGTCGGTGACGGGCTGTTGGCTCATTTTGCAAAAATTTAGTCTGGAGCATCGCTTACCCTGTGGCTCTCTCTCAACACAGATTATCTAAAAAGACCCTTCTCCTTGTATTGTTCACCTGCCACTGTCAACCTACTTCACTTCTTCTAAAACAGATGGTTTCGCCTTTCAAATTTTGGAGCAGGATTTCCAGTAGTACGTTTCTCACACAGAATCTAATGCCATGGAAAAATGTTAGAGAACAAAGGCATGGAGGAAATCTCTGTATAAACGATTACAGAGCCTATGGAAGAAAGGAAGGTAACTTCGTATGCAAAGATCACATTGATATTATATTTTCAGAGAGTTCTTAAATGTGTTGATTGGTCTACAGAGTATTGTACTGTACTGTTGTACGATTAGTATAGCTCCTCATGACGAGGCCCAATGTGCTGTTTGGGTGGGCAGGCAGGATACAAATCTATTTGTTAGGTTTGGTTATTTCAGGGTGGTATTCATGTGTGAGGACTGAAGGGGAATACCCATCAAGTAGCAGTGAACATTTTATTTAAGAGGTTTTATATAGCGCTGGCCAGACCCAAGGGTATCGGAGCGCTTTACAGCAGATATAGGAGAGAAATCACATAAAAGAGACAAAGGTAAGCGTAAATGTTCGAAAGGTCCAGCGTGCTGTGCGTCATTGAGGTAGAGAGGTCCTGAGATAGCCTCAAAGCGTGCACAAAGTCTTGGGCTAAACCTCCCTCCGGGAGGAGGTAACGAGGAGGGTGTAGGGGAGCGGGGATGAGGTAGGTAATGGTGGAACATTGACAAGGGTCTGTAAAGTGCAAGAAGAGGTAGGTTGTGGTGGAACATTGTCAGGTGGCTGCAGAGTGCAGGCTTGTGCGTTTCGGCGACGGTTCTCAGTTCGGGAAGGCACGGTTGAGGTAGAGGTCTTTTAGGAGTCTTTTGAATTTTATAGAGGAAGGGATAGTCCTGATATCGACTGGGATGGAGTTCCAGATTTTGGGTGCGTTTCCAGCGAAGGATCGTGCCGCGGTTTTTTGTTTGCGTGTTTTCAGAGGGATGAGTAAGAGGGTGTTGGAGCTCCTGAGGTTTCTTGACTGGCCGGCTTTCTTGAGTTTGGAGGCCAGGTATTCCGGTTTCCCTGTGTGCAGGGCTTTGTGCGTGAGGCAGGCAGTTCTAAAGCTGGCACGCATTTCGACTGGGAGCCATTTTAGTTCTCTGAGTGCGGGAGATAGGTGGTCATATTTTTTAACTCCGGTGACCATTCTGGCAGCAGCATTGAGAGTTGTTTCTGAGTGGCGCTAGGTGGGAACGAGCTGTACCGGAGAGGACTGCGTTCCCATCGTCAAGTCTAGATAACACCAGTGATTGGGTGGCTTGTTTGAGGTCCTTGGGCGGGATGAAGGGCTTAATTTTGTTGAGAAGCTTCAGATTGAGGAAGGCACTCTTTGCGGAGATCTTAATGTGTTTGGTCATGTTCAGTTTTGGGTCGAGGGTGATTCCTAGAGATTTTACCGAGTTAGCCAGGGTGAGATTACCGTTGAGAGCATCGATTGCTTTCAGCCACTCTACGATTTGAGGGATTTCTTCTTTGTTGGAGATGAGGAGGATTTCGGTTTTGTCTTGATTGAGTTTAAGGTGATTTGTTGATAGCCATTGTTGAACTTCTCTAAGAGTGTTGTTGAGTCTTAGAATGTCGTTAATGGAGGAGGTTTCCAAGTAGATCTGGGTGTCATCTGCATATAGGTGGAAGGAGATGTTGGCTTTTTTGAGAATGGTGGTGAGGGGTTCCATGTATATGTTGAACAGTTGAGGGGAGAGCACTGAGCCTTGGGGGACACCTCTGTTGACGGGGTGTAGGTCGGATGTAAAGGATTTGATTTTTATCCTTTGGGAGCGGTTGTGTAAGAAGGAGGATAACCATTGTAGGACCACCTCGTCCGCACCTACTCGGTCTTGGAGAGCCTTGATGAGTAGATTGTGATCAACCGTGTCAAAGGATGCCGATCGGTCCAGGAGGATGAGTAGGCAGCATTGGTCAGTATCAAGGGACTTGTGGATGTCATCCACGATGTTAAGGTTCGCGGTTTCGGTGCTACAGCCTTTTCTGAAGCCCGATTGGTGGTGATCTAGCAGGTTGATGTTGTCAATGTGCTGAGTCAGTTGTAGGAGAACGCACTTTTCAAGGATCTTGGATAGGAAGGGGAGGTTGGAAACAGGTCTGAAGTTGTTCAGATCGTTGGTGTCTAGGCCTGGCTTTTTCAATAGTGGCGTGACTTGGCCGACTTTGAGGCAGTCTGGTATGATGCCGGTTTTCAAGGAGCGGTTTATGATTTCGCACCATAGTGGTGCGAGGGAGAGTTTCAGCTTTTTGGTCAAATGGGTAGGTACAGGGTCGAGGATGTGGGATGCGGGCTTGGAGGAGGAGATCAGTTTGAGAATCTCAGCTTCAGGTACGGGGTCAAAGGATTTCCAGGCTTTCATGGGGAGCATGCTCGTGGTGGTTTCGACTGTTGGGGCTAAGTTTTTGCAGGAGGGATTGAGGTTGATGTCAAGTGATAGCTCAATCTTGGTGATTTTGTCGTTGAAGAAGTTGGCGAAGTTGTCACACAGGTCTTTGGAGGCCTGGACTGGGGTTGCAGAGGTCTTGGAAGTTTGTTGCCTGATGATGTTAAAGAGTTCTTTTGGCCTGTTTTTCGCGTTGTCAAGGGCGGTGCAGAAAAAGTTGGTTTTTTCATTGTTGATGTGTTTTTTGTAGTTCCTTCGGGTTGCTTTGAGTTGTTCGCAGAGTCTAGTGGAGGGATTGTTTCTCCATAGACGTTCTGTAGCTCTAAGTTGTCTTCTTTCATCATTAATGTCCTTGTTGAACCAGGATCTGGAGGGGATGTTCCTGGTTTTTTTCAGTTTCAGGGTGGCTAGTTGGTCTAAGATGGACGACATAGTTGTGTTGTAGTGGGATGTGAGTTCAGTTGTGGAGAAGCCGTCTGGGGAGATGGGCAGGAGGGTGCTTATTTTTTCTTCTAGGTCGACTATGTTGATCTGTGTTAGGTTTCTCGTCCATGTGTGGGGGTCTTGGATGGGAGGTTGGCACATGATCGGTTGCGTGATGTGGAATAGGATTAAGTGGTGGTCTGACCAGTCGACCGGTAGGATGTGGTCTATTGTGATTGCGTCGCGTTGGGCGATGATGGCATCCAGGATTGCCCCTTTGTTATGGGTTTCTTCTGAGCAGTGCTGGGTAAGGTTGTTGCTATGTAATAGCTCGTTCAGGTTTTGTATTGGTGAGCTGTTTTTATCATTCCAGTGCAGGTTGAGGTCACCCAGAATTAGGTTGTTGTTGTCTCGGAGAGAGCAGTGAGCGACCAGGTCTGACAGGTGTTCAGTGAACGTGGTGGTGTTGCCTGGGGGATGGTATAGGAGATGGCAGTGTAGTATTTTGTTGTTGCTGGTGTTAATGTTGGCAGTTAGGCATTCAAAGGGGTTATAGTTGAAGGTATCAATTTCGGTCACGGACAAGTTGTTGTTGTGAATGATTGCTAAACCCCCACCTTTTTGGTCTTTTCGATCTTTGTTGATGATTGAGAAGCCCGGGGGTACGAGAGTATCCATGATTGGAGGCGAGCTGTCATTTAGCCAGGTCTCAGTGATGAAGGCTATGTCTATGTCATGGCTGAGGATGGATTCAGCTAGCTCTGTGGCATGTTTAGTGGCTGATCTGCAGTTTATGAGCATGCAGTTAGTAGGGGGTGTCTCTTTTTTTGGTTTTTTTCTTAGGGGTGCAGCAGGGATGTTGATGAGGGAGGCTGGGGGTCTAGGGGGTTTCGGAGTGGGGTGATCTCTTCTGAATCCAGTGATTACCTGAATCGAGGATTGAGGGATGTGAGTGGAAGGGGTGTTGTACGAGGAGGCCAGCTCGGTCGCTTCATCTGAGGACATAGCTTCCAAAGTTCTCTTAGGCCTCAGTGTATGACTCGAGAGGGGGGATGAGGTCCAACCGGGTCGCGGAGCCTTGGGGAATTTTTGGTGTGTGTGGTTGGGGATGGTGGGAGTACAGTGGGGTTTTTTTGAGGGCTTGTGAAGTGTAGCGAGGTTGTTTAGGATTTCATTAAAGCCCTGTATTATAGTAGCCAATTGGCTTTCAAGCAGGGAGAGCCGGCGCCCCGCCTCCTGTGGGGTGGGTGGATTCTGGGCGGGGTCTTCCCGGAGGGGAGAAGGCCTGATGATGTTGTGTTGCCTTCTGGTAGTTGTTGTGTTGTCAGTTAGGGCTTTGGGATTGGGCGCGGGGTGAGGGGGGTCATGTTGTGGTAATTGCTTTCTTTTGCAGGTGGGTATAGGAAGGTGGTTGGAAGAATTATACTGAGTCTTGAGGTCGATCGGTATTGCTTGAAGGAGGTTATGGGCGGGGGGCTGTTCGTGGGGACGGACCGGCGGGGGAGGGGGAGCCTTGTTCTTGGTGCTAGAGGTGCTGGTGGTGGCTCGAGGTGGAGCGTAGGGGTTTGTGATAGCGGGCGCAGGAGTGGTGTGGGTGTTCAGCTGGGGGGTCTGGTTGTCCGGGTAGAGGGGGTGGGATGGGAGGGGGGGGATGTGTGAGAGCGGCGTCAGTCCGCAGTGAGGGGAAGAGGAGGTCAAATGCCTCAAGGTTGTCATTGTTAGCTTGAATCAGGACTGTGCCGTTGGAGTAGATGGTCACAGAGGTGTTCCCGCATCGCTTCGTGCGGTTAGGGATAGAGAATGATAGTTTGCAGCTATGGGGTGTATTGGTAGTTTTGGTAATGTGGAGTTGTGCTCTGAGGATGGAATTCCACTTGTCGGGCCTTTGCGTGTGAAAAATGAGATCCATTTTTACTTGGCCTTTGGAGGAGCAGTGATATATGTCAGGAAATAGTGATTCTGGGTATTGCCTGATCAGTTTATGTTTGAGGTTTTTTTTCGCTTAGGGTGAGAGGTTGAGGGGGAGACTAATCGAGAAGGAGTTCGGGCCGTGCGGTTTAACGTAGGTCGAGGTGAGGGGGTTGGCGTGGGTTGGCGTGATAGAAGGCATTTTATCTAAGCTGGAGGTGGGGCTAGTTGCTTTCGGGCTAGGTGTGTTACGCTAACATAGGGGTCGGGGTGGGTTATAGTGGTGGACGGGACTGGTAGCGTGGTCAGGCCGCTTCTTTATGGGTTGGTTGGTTGGCTGCCAACATGCAGTCCCTGGGGGCAGGAAGAGTGTAGGAGCGGTGGGGGCAATGAGGTACGACTTGTGTTGTTTTGTTTCTGGAGTGGTGCGAGTTGTTGCTGTTGTCTAGCCGTTGAATTTCGAGTTACGTAACCCACCAGAGTTCTTTGGGGTAGCCCTCGGGTGGTCAGGCAGTATGGGTAGATAGGTGCAGCAAGACAGGGATGTGGCGGGCTAACGCCGCTAACGTCGCTTAGAGATTAATGAGTCTGGCCGCAGAGTTCGGTGGACCAGACCCTTTTTTAGCGTTGGTCGGTGACTCGTCGGTGGGGTTAAATAGATAGAAGTAGAGCTGAGGTACCCAAGTAGAAAGAGGTAGAGCATATGCGGGCCAGCGTTACATTATAGTGAGGTCAGTGGGGAGCATCAGAGGTGGGCCTAGATGAGTGTCTCTCTCTAAGGAGTAGGGGGTCTTTGCAGTCTCTATGATGCAGGAGCCTTTTTGGCGGCCATTTTAGGGCAGGCCCTGAGTGCATTTGGTTTGGGGTGGGGTATGCTCTGTGGTTCGGGGGCCTTCGTTACTTGTTCTTGCTGAGATCGGCAGGTACAGGGTGTATAGGGGGCATTTAGGGTGGAGGGGACTCACCGGTGCAGTCTGTTCGTCGGTGAGAAGTACTACTTCCATGTAGCCATCTTGGGGTCAGGCGTTCCAGAGCCCCTCGCTTACTCGCAGATTGATTGCCCAGTGGTGGTAAGTGTGACTTTTCAGTGGTTCTTGGTCATCCGCTTCAGTGCTGGAACGATCTACTTGGCTGCAGTCTCCGTGGACGACTCGCATATGCGATGTTTTACCAGTGCCGGTTCAGCGTCAGGGCGGCCATCTTAGGAACAGGCGTTGCGGAGCTCTGTAGTAGCTCGCAGTCCCCTTTCCGAAATTCCCTCAGAGCCAGTTAGAAGATCACTACGGGCCTTGTCTGTCAGGGCTCTCTTGTGTCGCTTGTGGGGTGCCTTTATATAGCGAACAGTCTGCTGATCGTGCCGGGTTACTTTTGCTGGTTCAGCGTTGGGGCGGCCATCTTGGGGACGGGCATTGTGGAGCTCTGAGGTAGCTCATATTCCACTTTCCGAGGTTTCCCCAGTACCAGTTTGGGGATCGTTGCTGGCCTTAGCTGTCAGGGCCATCTTGGGACCACTGTGGGGTGCCTTTAAGCAGCGAGCCGTCTATTGACCGTTTCGAGTTACCGTTGTCAGATCGGAGTCGGGCGGCCATTTTAGGGACAGGCGCTGCAGAGCTCTGCAGTAGCTCGTAGTCAGCTATCCGAAGTCCCCCCAGTGCCAGATTGGTAATCACTGCGGGTCGAGGCTCTCGTGTGTCCGCTGTAGGGTGTCTTTGAATTGCCTGCAGTATGTTAACCGAGAGTTTTTTTTACTGCTGTCATAGCTGTGTGGCCATTTTGAGGTCAGGCGTTGCGGAGCTCAGCAGTAACTCACGCTCCGTTCTCTCATAGTTCTACCCGTGTTGTCTAGGTGAAAGGAGCGGTCCAGGTCCGGGGCTGTCGGGACTCTCGCGGGTCCGAGATGGGGTGTCCTGGGATCGAGTGAGGTCTGCAAGACGTCGATCACCACTGAGGCGTCAGTTTCAATCCTGAAGGTGTCGCGGCGCCGATCCTCATATCTTCGTGTCCTGCTGATGGTGAGAGCTCGATTCAGGCTTATCCAACTTGGGGATTATTCCGGTGAGTCCTCATTCTCTGGTGGAAGGGATGGTGGGGGGCGGCATGGGTTCTCCCTGCAGCGGTGATCCCAGTGCCCAGGAGTTCGATTTCAGTGCTCTCTCCCCGCGGCCATCTTGATGTTCCACAAAAGCTTACAGATGGAATGAAACAATGAGGGGGTTACAGTTACAAAGTTTACAAATATGTACCTTTTTGTGTGGGAGTCTACTCCTTGAGAGATGGGGCAGACAATGTCTTGTGCTATAAAAGGGGGCTATCTGTTGGAGAACACCTGCTCTTTATTGCTCATCGCAACAAAAGTCTCCCTATTCCATGACAGCTTGACCTTGAGGAAGGGGCAATTCCTTTCAACAGCCACTGTACCGACTGATGTTATCTAAACCTGCAGCTGGTAAGAGCCCAGAGAAAGAAGCCACTGCTGCTGAGGAAATATCTGTGGCAAAAAACCTCGAAACTAATACAGCAGGGCAGAGAAGACTCTAGGCACCAGAGCAATACTGAGAAGAACCTATACCGGAGAAAAAAATACAGGAATTAGCAAGCAAATTGTAACACACAGAGTTGCAAGGGCATTTTTTCTAATGTAATACGAATATTTGATGAGATGAACTGGAAGGGAAACGTCACCCAGGAACCACTTTACCACCATTAAAGAACAGCAAGGAGTTGCGGTACGAATAAAGGAGGCGTCATCTTGGATTGGGAAGAAATAAGAAATCCATGATTGCGCCAATGCGTGACAGAAAGCTAGCACACATGCCACACACAAGATAGTGGAAGAGGATACTGCCCCAGACTATGTGCTCCTCTCCACGCCCAAGGAACATGCAGGTATGGAGCCCACCATGGGGTCCACGCTGAACTAAACCTAGTCGGAACCCACGGTCATGAAGCTGCAACCCCAGCTGCCACTTAACACTACTTTCAAGATGCGGAATGTTCCTAATCCTTGCCAACGTAGAGTTTCAGAGTTTGGCTTTCTGAGCAGCATTAAAAAGGGCCACAGGTGTCCGAATTCTTCAAGGATAGGATGGACAGGAGGGGTGTTGGTAAGATGGCACTTGCTCTGGACCCAACACTACTCATGTATTCAATGTATTTCTTATCTTATGTGGAAGACATCAAGTGAGTCCAAAGAAACACTAAAATACTTACTCAACAGTTTTTATGACAATGTAATGCCCCAGGATCGAGGGTTTCAGTTATAGTGCATGTCTGTAGAGCTTACTGAAAATTAGCGCCTAGACACCCTCGGGTATTAGATTTGCTCTATAAATTTTATTTTCATTTAATTTCACTTCAAAATATGGGGTTCTTAATTGAATGACACACTACAGGAGAAATCTGCACCCAAATACAGTTTCGCCCCACTTAGGCTTAAAGGGTTCAGTGTGGTACCAATCTACGGGTAATTAAGCATACGGAGTGTAGATTCACAGTCCCTACTATCATATCTACACTCCTAATGGCACTTTACGAATTGTCATATTGTCCTGGCTCAGCTCATAATCAGATTAAAGGCCTTTGACCCCCCATACAGGACAAAGTTAATTGCACGGCTGTCTAGCAGGAGGATCTGCGTATTCCCCAAACCATAGAGCCATTACCAGCATTTGACCTAGTTACTGAGAAAGGATGGGGTGTGGAGGAAATCTGCATCTGCTAATTAACTCTTCACACAGCACCTGGGCTTGTAAAGCCCAAACTGATGGAAACAAATGAGGAAGGCCACATCTATGGAGCCAAACACAGCAGGGGGGTTCCCCTTTGCAGTTTTGATGGGAAGAGATCAGGCAGCTGTGTGAGGAAGGTGCGGAGCAGAGGCTCTCCGGAAAGCTCTGTCCACAAACAACTTGAAGTCGCTATGGTGAAATGTCCCAGAATGCTGTGCAGAAGGGTTGGACTGGGGTGAAGTGACGATGTGGCACCCTAAGATTGGCCAGGGGTGCTTGGCTTCTAGAATTTTCCAACCCACTTAAAAACCTTTGTACATGGGAGAGACAGACGACACTGGACTTCAGAGTGACCAGGGCGAAAGAATGCCCATCTGCAAGGAGAAGCTACTTGATGCCACTGCATAAATGGACTAAAAGACTAACTCCAACTGCCCCCCCCACCCCCCGACTATGATGGGTCTCTCCAGGGCCAGTGGCTCCGTTGCTCCCTCTAAGTAACAGTTGGGGTAATGGAAGTGTGGGGTCCTGAATGATTCCCTTAAGACTTCAGCAGACTGGTCTATGACTCTGCTAGCAGACAGGTGCCCTTTAAGAAGTTAGGAGACAGTGTGATCTGGGGAGTGCAGCAGGAAAGTTGTTCTGCTGGCTGTCTGTCAAAGGGCAATGTAATACCCACCCAGACCCCTCCCCCCCCCGAGCAGGAGAGAGCATCAGGAGCGCAGTCAAAAGACATGTCTGGTGTGGGGAGCCAAAAAATCAATCTCCCCATAACAAGTGCCCTTTAGAGGATAGGAGGCCAGAAGAAAATGCTCCTTGTGTAAGGCTGGCCATTAGAAGCAAAACAATCCCAGAATTTTCCGAATTGGCCCTGGAGGGCCAGAGAAATCACCATTTAATGCCCAGTCCCTTGGGGAGACCAAGGAGGAAAAAGAAGTAAGTAGCGCTGCGTAGGGATAGCATTCCATTTCTCCAAGGAGGGACAAGTCCGGGGGGCGTTTGTTGCTTCGCACCATCCTTATTTTATAAACTCCAATGGGAAGGGGCATGTGTGGGACTCTCCCTGTGATCATCCTTGGCCCCGGGTACCCCATCCCCCCAGGGCTCAAATGCAGAATGAAGAATCAACGCTGCAAGGATGAAAGATTTATGGTCCCGGGGTCCAAAAAAGGACCAAAGGGCTGTAGGCCACCAAATATGGCTGGGTGCCCTCCCCTGCTCCTTGTGTCTGAGGGGAGTGTGAGGAATCCAGCATATCACCCCTGCCTGTATTGACAGCTGTCGGTAGAGTAAGGAACCCGTGCTCTCGCGACATAGGGGAACCAGAGCATGGGTGAAGAGAGAATGAGCTAGCTGAACTAGGTAGGTGTGGGCTCCCTGCATTGCCCACACCAGAACAAAAGGAAAGAAGCACTGGAAATGCAATGTCTCGCATTTGCTCGAGTTGGAGCTATTGGTATTGTAAATGTCAATGTTTTACCTATGCAATAGATATGCCCTCCCTGCCTTAATAAAATAAAGAACTCCGTTGTGTATGTTTTCATGTAGTATTAACATAATTATAAACAAAAGAAATGTCCTTTCCGTAATAAAACACTATCCAATCCTGACTGGCACAGTTTTAAGTAGTTAAAATGTCTTCCTGGCATATGACATGGCCCACAAAAAACTTGACATTTTACAACATATGTTGTTTTGTTTCACTTATTGAATATGTTTTCGTTGTTGTTAATACTAGAATATTTGTATCCAATGTATGTAGTGCTGATATGCCGAGACATCAGCTTCAAAGGACGTACATAGAACAAGCAGCAATAAATACAAAGTAGACAAAGGTAAAACACAGGAGGACAACAGAGTATAACACGTTCAGGTGTGTAACTGCCCCATTTTGTTTGTATTGTTGTGTTTTCAGCTCCTCAATGTGTCATATGTTTAGTAGTTATTGTCACAGATATTGTTTAGTAAAGCCCTCTCACCCACCGCCTAGGCCTTTTATGTGCTATAAAAAAACTTTTAAAAAAACCGATGCACAGACGCACACAAATGTGCAGGTACAGATACACAGAAACACGCATACACAGACACGCACACACAGACATGCACACATTCGGAAACACAGCCAGCTGCAGCCTCATACACAGATACATGCGAACACACAAGCAAACATACACACACACAAACGCATGCAGGCACCAACACATACATACACAGACACACACGCGCGCACAGACATGCACATAAGCAAGCATGCACGTACATATACAGCATTAACAAGGGGAAATACATCTACACACACACGCATGCACATATGCAAGCACACACACTCCTACATACCTATGCACATGTGCACACTCAGACACGTGTGCAGGCATGCAAGCGCACACTTACATGCGAACACACAATTATCGCGTCATCAGGTTTGTTTGGACATGATATGACAAGATCAACTGTTGAGTTTGTATTTTCAGCGAAGCTCTGCGGCAAGCTTTCATTTTTAAAGTAAAACACAGATCAGTTTCAGGGTGTACGTGGTCTTATCTTATACAGTTCAGGGTCTGCGGAAGATCAGTTGAAGACAGCAGCCTTACAGCCCTGTTGCTGGTAGCAGGTCTGGATTCTCCTGGCTCTGGCTTGGTCATCTTGCTCAAGCATGGATATAAATATACGCACACTCACATATATACACATGCACCCATGCATTTCTATATAGTTACCTACATGTGCCCACTCAGACACATACACACACCAAAGCACAATCACACATGCATGTAGGCATGCTGGCACACGTATAGACATATACACAGACAAGCATGCACATACATATGCGCACATATACACACAGAAGCACAATCAAACATGCACTTTAACTGACAACATTCATGCGCATACGGAGGATCAAACATGTATGTTAGGTACTGGTTTTTGTTGCATCGTTCTTATGCCTAAATTTGTTTTCCTGAAAGTTGTAGGTGAGATTAATGTTTATTCTGTGTAGGTAAATGATGTTTCATCCTGATGCTAAATAAGTCTTGTCTGGTGATATAGCGAGGCCGCCTGTGCAGAATTGAAATTTAGGACAGCGTCAGCAAACAAAAATCACTAATTACTAAATTAATGGAGGGGTGGGAGGGCCGACACATGGAGGTCTTGAAAATTGGAGATGGTGGACACTGAAAGACGGGCATGGTGTGGGCGCTGGTCTGCTTCCCACAATAAAAGAGGAGCTGAGCAGTAGGTGTGTGTGTCCAGCTTGTGGCACAACCTCCCAACCCTTTCCAACATAGAAAGAAAAGAATACCTAACCTACCGAAACACAGTCAGAAACAGAAAGAAAAACGAAAAAAAACTAAGGTAAAAAACCTGCTGCATCATACTGCTACCTCTCTCCTCCATAAACTTAGCAGATGCTTTGGTCCCCGGGCCGAAGCATCTGTCCAAAGTAGGCATTAGCATTAATTATGGATATGGGGGTATGTGTGGTGTGTGTGCCAGAGGCAACAGGACGGGAGGGTGGAGGGGCGACGCTGCTACGCGTTTAAAATATAGCAGCTAAAAGAAACATTAAAAACAAGCAGTAGAAAACAAGATGGCCGGCACTGCTTTGGAACGCATAATCAAAATGGATTAAAATTGTGCATTCTAAAGCAGTGCCAGCCATCTTACATGCTGATCTCGAGGCGGGAGGATATGGCATAAGTGCAAGAGCGGCCGACCTGGAGGCTGGCGAACAGGGTTCGAGTCTCAGTGGCTCAACATCCTGGGTTTCTGAGTAAATCACTTAATCTCTCTTAATCAACTTGTGTTTGTGGAAAGTGCTCCGATACCTGTTAAATTGCAAAACAAAATAGTCCTGATACTGGGGGTTATGGAAGGGCTGGATGGCTCCTGAGCTGACAAAACACTCCTGGGGGTGGCCACCATGGTAGCAAAACGAGACACAGCGGCCATGTGGAACACAACTTAAAGGGGCTTGGCAAAGACGGCGTAGGGAATGGGAGTGGGGTAGAAGAAATAGTACCTGCATCAAAGCGGACAGCCACTAATTAAGGGGAATTAATACGTAGTTCAGTGGTGCTCCTAAGCTCTAAACAGAAGTGGTGTATCTGGAACATGAACCATTGAGGAGGCAGCAAAGAAGAACGACCCTGGAGTCAACCTATGGTAAGCAGCAGGCGGAATTACACTCTGTATAGTAAATACAGCAGGTCTTGCAGACAACACATGCGCGCTGCCTAAGCCCGACCCAAAAAAAGCATGTTAGTTCCCCAAACGAAGAGCACGGTGCAAGGCCACTTTCTGAACAAAAGCTGAAAAGAAAAGCATTTCGGAGAAGCAGAAAGCCGCTCATCACACATGCATGCCTGGGGCGAGTGGAGCGCCCCATGATCCCTTGTAAGGGGTCAAAAACGTACATATTGGCTTCTGCCATTCATCACAAAGTGCAGGAGAAAGATATACCTCACATGATAATCACGTAAGTTAGTGCGTAGTACAAGAAATTAAAAGCAATTAATCAGTTGATCAAAGTTAGATTTATAAGAATTATTCTCTTGGAAACGTAGAACAAGTCAAATAAACAACTGAATCGTACACAGAAAAAGTAACATAACAAGACATTGCAAACAAAATAATCACGAAAATTACAAGTCAAAGAGAGTGCCATAGATGTCGTGTCCATCACCAAAATTGTGTTACAAGTTAAACTTCATGATAAATTATGAACCATTAAAGTCTCAGTTAATAATTTATACAGAAAAACATACTGGTGACATCCTTAATTGATTTGTCCGTACATGCTATTTAACAAAAAAAAGCATGGTGCTGGGTTCATGAGATAGCTTGTTTATAACGTCTATTTTCTTCTGCTCTATACTGCTTGTGTAATTGATATTGAGCAGGTATATCAATGATAATGACTATCGGCCTGCCGCAAGGCAGAGCAATAACTTTCAGAGGGAACTGTGGTGTGCGTTTAAGGAACACTAAGAGGCATATGTTGACTGAAAAATAACTCCAAATCTTGGTAGAACAAACTAACTTGTAGTGTTGTGTAGTTCCTATATAACCTATACAGGATCTGCGCGTTTTGGATAAACTGTGGGATTGGTGGAAGACTGATTCTGTGCACCCCCACCGGATACGTTAGCCTATCTGTATTAGCTAGCTTACAGTGCCACTAGAGTCTCCTCTTATCGGGGAGAGAATAGTTCTTGGCAACCTCAGAACATGACAACCCTGATCCCCCAGAATCGTGGAAACAATATACTACCTTTCGCTCAGTCACTCGTGCTTACTTAGTTTGTCTCAGAGAGATACACAGAACAAACTGTCTGGGCGTTTTCAATAAGTATTTATTGAACAGTTGTTATTCTTGTGTAGAATAGATGAGCTGCAACAACCATTAGACAGTAGCAGAGATATATGATTAGCAATATTACAAAAGTAAAGGGATGGTATAGTTCTACCATCTTGCAGAAATCATGAATATATACATGTACATAAAACACATGATAAAAAGTGCGTACTCCTACGATGCCTCCCTAACTAGATGTACCTAAATGTACCTAGCATCTGTGTATGTGTTATGCCAAGAATCCCTCGGTCTCCTCTATCTTTCTAAGCAAGATCTGCTGTATATATACCCATAAGTCTCCCCAGGGGTCCTACCTTGCTGTGTTACTGTGTCGGCCTAAAGGATGACGTTGGGCCTGAACTTTATACATAGATATTATACAGGAGATGGTAATCCTACTGTTAGACCTGCTGTGCTTCCAAGAAGCCTCATGCATAATGTATGAGAATCGAACCAGGGAAAAACCCGCGTTCTGAATGCAGTGTCATATCTAGGTAAAAGGTCAGTGCCTAAGAACCGTTATGTATGTAATGAAGGGAAGAATATAGGTGAAAGGTTGCACTGTTACCTGCGCCTATAAAGGGTACCTATATGGAATATAACACTCACTCCTCTTCCGACCGGACGACATATGTAACCTATTACTGTACTACTAGCATAACTAGATAGCGGTACGCGCAAAGTTTATAAAAACATCTCTTTAGCTAAAAAATGTTTAAAAACTTCTAAAAAAACTTTAAAAATTTTAAAAGAAACTTTTTTAAGCCCTAGCTCTAAAAGTGTCCGTAATTATAGTCCGAACCACTATAAGCATTAAAAAAGCCATGTATGCCCAAAAAATGAAAGGAATGTCAATTTTGTTATTGAGTTCCCAAATTGAGCTTGTTTTAAAAAAGGGCGAATTTCTTCCAGCACACGACGAGCCAAATGAGTCAAATGTTTACGTTTCCTGGCTGGTAGACGCAACATTTCCGTTGCTTGCTTCCACCGTAGACGGACCTGTAACACCTCGCAGCGTATGTCAATTGAGCACAGATGATGTTCCACACTGATGGCAGCATGTGCTCCGTCCAAAGCCTGGGTGTCAGTGGAGGAGCCGGTGTTCATACCAACAGGTGCAGTTACTACCTGCGGTGGCTCAAGGAATGCCGCCATCAACATTGGAATACGCTGAGGACACTGCAGAACATGGGCCGTTATCGGGTCCAGTAACGCATTCACGTCCGGTTGCGCACATGATGGGAGTGTCAAACACAGGTCTAACACGCATTCTTCTCCGCAAAACAGGGATCGTAGGACAGGTAAGATGCAGTCCATCCAGACTGGTCAAAATGACAAGAACCAAGATGCACTTAGTTCCCTTAGGCGAGGTGTGCCCAGATGTTGTACCATGCGGTCACGGTATTTACGCTCCAGGAGTGCTTTTTCCATCTCCTTGGTGACTGGGACGTCTATTGCGTAGCAAATATATCAGGATACCTGCTGCTAGGAACAGGATGAGCGGACGTCCTCCAAAGATGCTTCCAAATACGGAGTGTATGAAGTTTGGGATAACTCCAAGTACCGTCTGAAAGGTGCTCAGAAGTCCAGAACCTATGGTCTTAAATAGGTGGACAATGCCTGTTGTATCAGACATGTTAAAGATACGATTTACCATTTCTGAGAAATGGAAAGGGCAGTTTGTATGAATGAGCGCCTGTATCTCTGCCGAAGACCTTGCGATCTGGAGATCAAAAGTCTCTCGAGCGGAGGTTAAGGGCACAGACTTCTGTAGAAGTATGGCTTTTATTCTGCTTAGAGTATCAAACCGTATTAAAGAAACATTCAGTGAAGGCCATAACGGCGCCTCCCTGACTGTATGTGTCGGTGGAAACAATACTTGCATACAACAAGTAACCCTGGAGCTCACGGTTACCAGAAATGCGATGCCCGGGAGCATGCCACAGCAGCCTTGACTGTTCAGCATCAAGTAACTCCCATTCGAAAGTAGCCTAAATGCTGGAGTAATCACAGCAGCTGGGGCACCCCACAAATGGCAAGACAGGTTCGCCACAGAACCATTACAAGCCCCGTGCAGCATTATATCCTGGCATATGAGTGATCCACTTAAAGCGTTCTCACAGTTTGTACCGCTCAGAAACACTTCTCGATCCCCACTCCGGCATCGATATCTGTATGGTAATACCCATGATTCTTTAATGTATTCCTTACCCATTTCGTCATATCTGCCAACTTGCTTTTGTTCAAGGCAATACTGAAACTGAAAAGTAGTGACTGGTAGTTATGTGGCCATGGATTAGCCATTCTGTGGACGGTGATTCTGCCACTGTAAATGCTAATCTATCAATTTTTTCAATACACAGCATTGTATATTTAGCTCCCCTTTGTGCCATTTCTATCGGTTTATCTGTTAGATTGTATTCAGAAAACAGAGACGTACTGTTGATATAACGCCAAGGCACGTAGCCTGCACGCAAAGATTGCAGGGTCCAGCTTAATAACATAATAGAACGTAACTGTGATTGCCCGTGTTGTAATATGGCCAAATCTTGTTCTAGTATGTCTATCGCAGAAGATACAATATTGCCTAAGGAATATATCCTGGCGGTCAATGTAGTTAACCCATTGTCTACCACTGCTAGAGATTTTTCTAGATTTATACGGTCTATCTCTCGTAGTCTCTCTGCGGCCTCTTGTTGGGATATTTTCCATATTTCATTATAGACAGCATAATAGAAACGTTTCTGACGTGGCTTCCTGGAACCCATTAAAAAATCCCCAAGATCCACATCCTGTGACAGTAAGGATAAGGTTTGTTTCACCTGTGTGAGTGTTGAGGTTTTTAGCCAATCGAGGCACAACTTCCCAACACTGTAGGATGTCACTACCCCTGGATGTTGTCTCTGTACGTAACGTGGATCTGGCCTATGGATACTAAACCCTTCGGCTTTACCCATGAATCGCGCCTGACAACTATTAGTGTCTGGGGCTAAATCAACCATTTTTTACAATCGGGGTCTGATCTGTTGCATTGTATAATGTCATCTATTGTACTCTCGTCCTGTGATGTTATGTTACCCTCGGTGTGGGATGGAGACGGCATCCGAGGTGTGTTCAAGTCTTTGTTCTTGGCTAGTCCAAGCAAGACGTCTGTTGCACTGTCTCGTTCAAAAACATGATTTGCTGAGGAATGAGGCATGCTCTAAACAAAGCTTCTGTTCCCTGTACCTGCCATTCCCTAGTACCCCAGACTGATTTTAAGTCTATGGTGTCTTTCCATAAGTTGAAACCTCGTTCAGACAACTGGGCAATAAAGGAAGCAGAGTAAATCTGTTTGGTGTTTGTTAACATATTTTTCTGTGCTGATGTTGGTGCAACCTTATAATAATATGAGGCTGGGTCAGACATATTAAACCCTGAAAAATATGGAAACTTTTGTGTAAATGTTTTTGAACTGCCTTTCGGCGGTGTTGGACAATGTTCCCACTGGTGGTAAGTGAACACAGCTCTAGGATTTACAGATTTATGCAGAAAGTGATGACCATAGGGTTGATAACAATACATAGTCTCGAAATCTGATGTGCCTTCCAATATTTCACTATTAGAAAACGCAGCAGATTTTTCCAAATCAGATAACATGTTATTAACCGTTTAAAAATCCCAACCATCGGAAAATGTACTTGAGGTAATGACATCACTCAACGATATTTTAAAAAATGAGGAATTCTTAAAATTTGGGTCGGACCAAATATATCGAAATCAACCTTGTCCCAAACTATACCATCCGGTATAGGAACTGCTGTGATGTTCACTGATGACAAGTCTCTTTGTTCTCGATGAGATGATAGGTGTGGTTTTAAAAGTAAGTTCACCTTTGGGCTGCAGAGCTTTGTCGAAGGTATCTTCCATTAACAAGCATGCTAAAAACTATTACTAAGCCTACCCAGAAATGAAAGAAAAGTATCCCTGTGATTATCCATAGTTCTACCAAGGGTGACACCAGGTAAGTCTTTTTAAGAAAGTTCAAAAAGTTTTTTACTTGCTGTTTGTGTGATTTTTTGGCTGGCATCGTTTCCGGTTCGCTTGGATCCAAAGAAAACGTATCAAAGTTTATGAAGTAGCCAGAAGCAGTTCGATCAATTGTTAGTATTGCATCAGGATTTGTAGAAATCGTGGTTTGCTCTTGTCGAGGCATGTTGACGTAGACATCTGTATTTAGTCTAATAGCAATTTATTTGTCTTTGATTTTGAAGTTGAGCTTCAGGTTCAAGGGGAACGAGTTGCATAGCATTGTTGCATAGTCCATCATTCCGTACAGGGGACTCTTCGAACGTGATGAGTCTTTCCGTTTGAACTTCTTGAATTGTAGCGAGAGGAGGGCGTCTGCTACTTTGGAGTCCACATGGCCTGCTACTTAGTATCGGCCACATAGTGTGGTTTGATTAGGTCAATTGAGACAAATCTTTTCTCCTTTTTTCCGGCAAGAGGCGGTAGAAGTACATTTCTTGTTCCTTCAATTGCTAGGACCGGTACAGGTTTTCTGTATGATGGCCAACATTCTTTTTTGTCCGCTATTTTCTCTCTGACCAGATCCCCGACTTTTGGGATCCAGACAGGTCTTGCCGTGACTGATTTGACTTCCCCAGTGGCGGTCTGCTTCAGGTGGACATTACTTTTTTGTGTCCTGGCTTCATTTAGATCCTGTAAAACAGCCAAACGATCATGGATGTCAAAAGGTTTTTCATCCGCAACTGTGCCTTCACAATCAAGATCAGGTACCCACATTCTTGTCCCAAATAGGACCTCATATGGAGTGACCCCCCCTAGAGAACTTCTTGGCATGTTGTCCAAAGCTCGCTGGACTCCATACAGATCTTTTACCCAACTTTCACCCATGCCTAATACTCTAGCTGTTAAAGACTGCTTTAAGTCCCGGTTTTTCTCTCCACAACCGAATTTCCCTCGGGATGGTACGGAGATGAGTACCGCAATGCTACACCCAATCCTCGCATGGCCTTCTTGTAAGCCCGAGAGCTAAACGCACGCCCTGGTCAGAATGTAATGTGCCAATTGCGTATATCCCTATCAAGACTCGCAAATCTTTGATAACAGTTCGAGCGTCAGCCGAGCGTTGGGGCCACACCCATGGGAACCTTGAGCAGGAATCCACTGCAACCATGATATACCTGTAAGCCCCATCTCTTTGTAAGGGGCCGCAGTGGTCCAAGTAAACACACGCTAGTGTTTTGTCAGATATTAATAATGGTGTCTGCGCTGGACGTGTTACAGTGGAACCTTTCATCTGCTGACAGATGTCGCATTTCAAGACCTAGTCTTTAGTCTGCTTTGTCAACCCAGGCCACCAGTAGCGTTGTTTCAACAAAGGAACTGTCGCCGTCACTCCTGCATGTGCAGAACCTATCCCTTCGTGTGCTGCTAGAATTAAACCTAACCTACCATCCATATTTGGAATTACTCTATCCCCCACTCCAGGAATCTGAGCAAATGGAATATTGTTGGCATCTAACTTGTAGGAGTACTTGAGTGGAAACCTTTTTGGTACTGCTCCGCTGTTTTTGCGACAAGCATTGATAGCTACCATAATCTCACCGTCTATTCTTGTTTTAGAACGAGTGATTGCAGCTACGGAAGCCGTGCGCAGCCCCCTTTGCGGCTTCATCAGCCAATGAATTCCCTTCAACGTGAACGCCATCACGCTGATGACTCGGTGTATGTATCACGTAAGTCCTCGGTAGTTCCGTTTTCAACTCCACTACCTGTTCCCATAGCAGTTTATGCTTAATTGTGCCACCTTTTGCGTCTTTGAACCCGTTTTGAACCCAGTGCTGCAAATATTAATTATATGACTGTACACAGTAAAAGGAATCGCACACAATTAGTGTGGGGAATTCTCGATCCGTATTTACCAGTGCCAGTATCAGCGCTTTTAACTCTGCCAGCTGTGCCGTGCAGTCTCCTAGAGACTGCGTTTTTGTGCAACTTGGGTGGAATTTTCCATCCCGCATGCGACCTTTAACGATTGCACATGCTGCGCTATATTGTTGCTTACTCCCTATGGCCGGTTGAGCAGATCCGTCAGTATAAATAATATATTCATACTGATCTAGAGGCATTATTTCGTTTGGTAGAGGATATTCTTGTTCGTATTGCAGGAATGCTTGTGTCTTTAAATTTGGGTCGTACCTGTATTCTACATCTGTTGCAGCGAGAGAATTAGCCCATTGTATCCATCTCGGATGTAAAGCTTTAGCATTAGGAACGCTTGCCTTTGTCGCAGCCTCTAAGGCTGGAACCGAAGTCACTACTATTATTAGTTTCCCCTAAGCTAGTGCTCTTTCTCTCATTACAGCAGTCTGTACTGCTGTCAGAATCTTTTCTGTAGATGCGAAGCGCATCTCAGCATTTGTGTACAAATGTGATTTGTATGCAATTGGTTTTGTCTCACCTTCATTATATGTTAGATAGGTGTACCCAGATTGACCCGCAACTATACGGATCACCAGGGTGCGTACGTTTACGCGTGCCTGTAATTGTTTGGAAGCTATCATGTCAGCTTGTAAGGAACGAAGTGTATCTGTATGTTCCTGTGTCAACTGTTTTACTGAAAAATCAGGTTTTATTAAATCTTGGATAGGTTTCACTCTTTCTGCGTAATCTAAAATGTATGTTCTACCAAACTTTAGGAATCCCAGAATTGACTGTAAATTTTTCAATGATTTTGGAGGTTGGAGCAGCGCGCACTTTTCTAAAAAAATTGGCTGCCAGGCTTTTCCCTTCACTTGAAAGCTCATATCCTAAAAACAGGACACTGAGGTGGGCAATTTTTGATTTTTTAAATTTGTAGCCCTCCGATGCAAACCCCAAAATGATGGTATTCACTCTGTTCAAGTGCTCCTCTAGGTCATCATCCGTTAGATAAATATCATCCACATAGGACAATGCCTCTTCGTCCAAATTTTGAAGTAACTCAGTCACTCTGGCTGAAAACAACTCCGGGCTGTTCTTATACCCCTGGGTGAGTCGACAAAATTGACGCTGGAACCCTAGCGCTGAGAATGAGGTTAGATGCCTGCTTTCAGGCGCTATATTTTGGCAGAAACATCCATTTGAGATATCAAGTGTCATTTTATATTTTTTCCGCACAATGTTATCATTAATGCGGCACTGTGTGCATTTTGGACTGCAAATGTCTTAGTGCAAGTGTTTAAATGTCTATAATCTAAAACTAGACGATATGAATTGTCAGGTTTCATGACAGGAAACAAAGGATTGTTCATTGGTGAGGTGCAAGTTTCAATCAACCCTTGGTATTCAAGTTGATCTAAGATCTCCCTGACCCGTTTCTTAGCTTCTTGCTTTATTGGATACTGCCTCTGTGCAGTTGGAGTATTTTTAAAGGAATTATGTGGTGGGTTGAATCCTCATCCCATCCAACATGGTTTTTGTATAATGCCGGAGTCTGGGCTACCGCCCACTCCTGCGCATATGTATGTTGTAAGTGCCTGGGAATATGATCTGAGAATGCCGGAAGAATTACTGTTTCTCCTTTAGGGCAATCCATGACGAATGCTGGCGGCCAATCTTGTTCAGCTAATAAAATATCATAGCCAAACGTCAGGTTCTCCCAAAAGAGACCGCTCACTATCCTACATTTGTCCCCCTCCATTTGGAGTGTTATTTCATATAACTTATGTGGGACACTTACCCTAGTATCAGGTGTTTACACCGTGATATAATCATTCAAGTCCGCAGTCACCAGAAATTCCATTAGGTTCTGGTGAGCTATTGTTACTTCTGCCGCACTGTCTAGCATCGTCAGAGCCCATTCCCCGTTCAGTAGTCGAGTCCTCAGAATTCTCGGCATGTCTGATCTTTAGACCTGTAACTTTCTTCTTTTTGAACTGTGGCTTTTGCTTTGGTTTCTCTTCTTTTTTAGAAGTGTAATCTTTTTTTTAAAACATCTTTTAAGAAGTGTAATCTTGAGCGTGTTGCTTGTCTCTGGACTTTGTACGCTCTTCTTGTCTGTCTGACCGTCCTTCCCTCTCTGAGTTTTTCGATGAACCCTGAAAGGAACAAGAGGAACGTGCATCAGTATCCTGATACCGGTCAGGTTTCCTAATATCCCTATTCCTGAGGTTATAGCTCTTTTCGGAGGGCTCCTGTGGCGGAGATCTACCTCAGGATTGAGATCTGTTTCCTTTAAAGTTTTCTTGTTTTTTATTGTCCCACTTCTTTTTTGTTGAAGCAGGTGTCTGCTTAGAAGTGTCCTTTCCAGGACCGCCCATCAGTTGTGGTTTTAAAGCTTTCCCACCCAAACTGTCTCTGCCTAATTCTGCATATGAAGTTTCATTTATTTTGGGTAGTTCGTGTTCCTGTTCTAAAGGACTGAACTCCCTTAGGCGTTGGCGGATAGCCACTGAAGCTGCTTCCCCCTTAATGTTAGCTAGTATTATGGCTGATACCTGGGCATAGTTACCTAGTAACTTCATCCTTAAGTTTAGGGCAGGCTCTGCTCCGTACTCATTTTGTATTTGTCTCAATACATCAGGCACTAATGCTAATGACGGGATACCGTGAGTTATGGTATAAATGGCAGCAAAGACTGTACCCCAAGTGGTACAATCCTCTACTTGTGGAGTTATCCCCATGGGCAAGCAGATTGTTAGCATTCTGTGTTTTTCATACAGGGTAGTATTCGGGAATACTGCCTCTAGCTGTGTTATTTTCTGAGCTACCCAGAATGGCATTTGTTCACGTTTTGTGGGCATTTTACCCATTACCGCGTGTAATGTTTGTGGTGTAATTTTAGTTGCTGTACCCTGAATTTGAGTTCCATTTGTTGCAACTATTGCTGGTTGGACTGTAAGGGTCCTCATGACGAACTGCGTCAAGTTCCTATAGATTTTAATTAAATCTTTATGTTGTATGAGTAAGTCTCCTGGTGCCATTGTTTCAATGTCAGGATGTGGTGTGTAGGCCGCTAATATTGGCCATGTTGCCCCTTCTCTCCCGAGCGGGCCGAGTCTTACTCGTCTTCTTATGAGGGGTAGGGCGCCTTTAAACCAGTATAAGTGTTCCTGGTACGTGAGCGGAACCTCTATGTCCTCAAACGGACAGTATTCCGCTGGTGCATCTCCTTCTGTGTAGGAGTGAAATGTTTTTGTTCTTTCATTTGCTGCTGGGAATGTAACCCACGAATAAAATTCCTCTGTTCTGTTTGATTCGTGTGCCTCAATCATGAAAACTACTATGCCACCCCTAGATGATAAACCATGCTCTAGCAGTCTCAGGGTGACTGTATTTCTAAAATTTGGTGCAATTTGTATTGCCCCTGCATCTTCCTCGTCTGTGAGGGGCAGTTCTTGTTGAAGTGGATCTAAGACCTGGTTAGTCATTGTTTTCAGTACACTAAATAACTTTTCAAGGGAACCAAGACACGGTGTTTATGCACAATTTTAGGAACACTGTGAGCTTCAAGCTTGATTAACCAACAGCCAATAAATAGTATTTTTTAGCCTACTCAGCTGTGGCGGAGTTTGTGCCCACCCACTCCAGACGTGTCTGGTGTTTTGTGACTAGGGGTCTCTGAGAATAGCACGACTGAACTACTCAGATTCTACTGTTAAATAAGTACCCAACCAACGTTGGCGGCGCCATGTCGTGTAGTTCCTATATAACCTATACAGGATCTGCGCGTTTTGGATAACAAACTGTGGGATTGGTGGCAGACTGATTCTGTGCACCCCCACCGGATACGTTAGCCTATCTGTATTAGCTAGCTCACAGTGCCACTAGTCTCCCCTCTTATCTGGGATAGAATAGTTCTTGGCAACCTCAGAACATGACAACCCTGATCCTCCAGAATCGTGGAAACAATATACTACCTTTCGCTCAGTCACTCGTGCTTACTTAGTTTGTCTCAGAGAGATACGCAGAATAAAAAGTCTGGGCGTTTTCAATAAGTATTTATTGAACAGTTGTTATTCTAGTGTAGAATAGATGAGCTGCAACAACCATTAGACAGTAGCAGAGATATATGATTAACAATATTACAAAAGTAAAGGGATGGTATAGTTCTACCATCTTGCAGAAATCATGAATATATACATGTACATAAAACACATGATAAAAAGTGCGTACTCCTACGATGCCTCCCTAACTAGATGTACCTAAATGTACCTAGCATTTGTGTAGGTGTTATGCCAAGAATCCCTCTTGGATCTAGTCAACCCCATTACCTGAGAATGAGAGAATATGGGACCTCGTCCTGGTCTCGAGTTGGACACCCCGCGAGGGATGTTAGACCACTGCGAGCTGGAGCGTCTGCATGGAGGAACCTCAGCGTCTCTGGTCAGTGTGTCAGCCGGGAAGCCTCGGTCTCCTATCTTTCTAAGCAAGATCTGATGTATATATACCCATAGGTCTCCCCCTTGCTGTGTTACTGTGTCGGCCTAAAGGATGACGTTGGGCCTGAACTTTATACAGAGATATTATACAGGAGATGGTAATCCTACTGTTAGTCCTGCTGTGCTTCCAAGAAGCCTCATGCATAATGTATGAGAATCGAACCAGGGAAAAACCCGCATTCTGAATGCAGTGTCATATCTAGGTAAAAGGTCAGTGCCTAAGAACCGTTATGTATGTAATGTAGGGAAGAATGTAGGTGAAAGGTTGCAATGTTACCTGCGCCTATATAGAGTACCTATATGGAATATAACAGTAGCGGTCAGCTCTGCTCGCTGCTGTTCCCGTTCTCAGGTGCATTGGTAAATGGGGTAAATTAGGGGCCTGTAGGGAGGGAGTGTGATGATTTAATCCCTCGGGGTTGCTGGATAATATAATTCTGGTTGGACTGGCTCAAGATAGTAATTGAGTTTGACAGCATGGGTGTGGAAAAGTCAAGTTTATTGCCATGGTACAATAGAGATTGTAATTAAGTCAATCACTGCACATGTGTTGCGTCTGGGGCATAATTTGAATATGCGAATTGAAGGGCGATTGCTTGTTTCTGGCAACGATCATTCAGGTGGCAAAGCCAAAATGTGATCTGGAATGCTAAGTCAGAAAGGAGGAAAGTGTGAATAAAAGTATAAGATGTTGTGAAGCTCAGAGATTTTCACTGGTTAGTACCATGTCGAATCATAAGATTAGGCGCGCTTCCTTTTGAAATAGTAATGTTTCCATATCGCCTCCTCTTGAATTTGGCGTAAGCACTTCAAAGACAGTCCATCTGATGTAATCTACACCATGGATAGGATAGGATAGCACTTGTAAAGCGCACTAATACCCGAGGGTGTCAAGGCGCTATAGCAGACCGGGAGGAAACGACATGAGAGGCGGCCAAGCAGCGAAAACTAAGACGAGAAAAGCCAGGTTTTCAGATGTTTCTTAAAAGCCAAGAAGGAGTCCGCATTAGAGATGTAAGTGGGTAGGGAATTTCATAACTTGGAGGCTGCTACCGAAAAGGAGCGGCCACCTCATCTGGTCCTACAAAATCTAGGGATCACCAGTTTTTTCTTTGATGAGGATCTCAAATGCCTCCCCGGAACATACCATTGAAAAAGACTTCAAACATGAAGTGCCCTTACTATGCAAGGCCTTAAATACCATGCTTAAAGCAAATACGTTTCCTGACGGGGAGCCAGGTGACGAATCTCATCCCTGGCTGAAAGACGCTTGGGAATGTTCAGAATAAGACGGGCCGCCGCGTTCTGTACCACCTAGAGTTTATTAAGGGAAACACCGTTGATATTCAGGTACAGAGTGTTATAGTAGTCTAGCCGAGAAGTGACCAGGGCAATAATAACTAACTGGTGCAGCTCAGAGGGAATAAAATGCATGACCTTTTTCAAAATCCTCAGGATGTAGAAACATATGCTGACCGTGCGACTGACCTGGGCGTCAAAACTCAGAGCATCATCAAAGATGACCAGATGGAGTTCTGCGAGCCAAACACCAGCACTTCAGTCTTTTCTGCGTTAATCTTCAGTGAGTTGTCCTTCATCCAGCAAATAATGCTGGACATACACTGATTAAGCCTCCCTGATACCCGTTGCAGGTCATTGGAGATGGAGACGATAATTCGCGTATCGTCAGCATATGATAACACCTGAAAGGCAAAAGACCGCACCAGGTCAGCCAAGGGAGTCACATAGAGATTGAAAAGGGTGGGACTCAAAGATGAGCTCTGAGGCACCCCACAAGGAAGACTGAAGGCCTTGGCTTTAAAGCCTCCACAGCTAACAGTTTGGGCCCTATTTGACAGAAATGAATGGAGAAGCTGTAGGACTTTCCCAGTGATTCCCACTTGCCGAAGACGCTGAACCATATGTTCCGGAAAGACGGTATCAAATGCCGTCGATAGGTCGAGCATTATCAGAACCACCGCCCCACCCTGATCTACCGGAGCACGGATACAGTCGGTAGCCGCAATAAGGGCAGACTCAGTACTGTGACCGGCATGGAACCTGTTCTGAGAAGGATCTAAGATCTCCTGGGAATCAACATATTTCATCAGCTCTTTATTGATGAATTTCTCCAGGATCTTAGCAGGGGCGGAAAGAAGAGAAATTGGCCAGAGATTCTTCAGATCCAGGGGTCAGCGTTAGGTTTTTTGAGGGGATATTGTGTTAAATGATTAACCAATAGTGCATATTCTTAGTTGAATCAAATTCAAATTTGTGTTGCATTTTTCGTTGACAAATTTTCTAATTGGTTTTCCCAAAATATTAGCTTGTCTCAGTGGCAGAGGATAGCATATATAACATTCCTTATTTTGCAGTTCGAGAATTGTGAGTGTGCCCATTAGATATTTTTGTATTGGAAGGTGATGCCTTCAATGGTTTGGTCACAAATCGAGCAAGTTCCACAACTACAATGTCCTTGGATTGGTGTCAAATTCCAATATTCTTTTAGGGTCTCTCTAGTTTGTGATCAGATATTACGTCAGTTCTTAAAAGATGATTTCCCAGACAGCATTATTTGAGGGAAAACAGTGGTTTCTACAGTGTACAATCCAAGTTTGAGAAGATGTGCCAATTTTGATAATTTTTGATAAATTATTTGTGCTTGGACAAAAAGCAAAACACACAGATTTTGTTTGATTCTCTTTTACAGTCTCTTTTCCATAAGAGCTTCACGTGGTGTAAACAAAGACCTTTTACTAAAATGTTTAATTAGCTTTTTGGGGTAGCTTTATTCAGTTAACTTGTCAGATAATAGATCTGCATGCTAAAAGTAGTTGAATTAATGAATAAAATGTTTTCTAGAGCGCAAACAGCTGCCAAAAAGGGCATCCTGGCTGTAAACGCAATGAGCATGGGAAGTTATATCAACAAACACCACTACAAAGAGGTAAAAATCCATGTTTTTATCAATTTTCTAAATTTAGAATCCTCTTTAACCATACGTATCATATGATTTGCATGATTTAGCTGCTAAAAATGAAAAGTATTTACCTCCCATTATTTTTATCTAAAAATGGGAAACTTAAACATGGCCTAACTAGATCTAAGGTCCCTGCTTGGAATCTAATGCTGAAATCCATCTCTTAAGTATTTTATTCCAATGGCATAGTATATTCTGTGTGCCAAATCAAGGTTCAAATTGAATGTACTTATGCAGAGGTAGCCAGTGCAATTGTTTAAGATGTTGTGATATCGAAGTTCGGCAAGGAAGTATCACAACTGATTGTGCCTCAGCATTCTGTATCATCTGTAGCCTATTAATCAAGGCCTTGGCTTGGCAGAGATAGAGCCTATTCATATATTCAATTTGCAAGGTAATCAAGTAGTTAGTAGTCTTCGCTACAGCAATTACAACAAATTCTCAAAAATCGGCTGAATGAGAAGTTGTCCCTTGGATTTCTTATTATCCAGTATCTCAGTATTCTGGGAGTTCACTGATGATTTGCGTAAGGAAATGCCTCTTTATGCATCATCACCCACAAGTGTTTGTACTGATGCTCCTGGTTTTTCAACTCTGTAAGAGCACAGAGACCTTTCAAACAGGCCTCGTTGCTAGTACTCAAACCCTTTAAAAAGTATATGTTTAATAGGCTGACCCACAACTGGTATAAGTTAATGTACTTATAAGTCCCTAGTAAATGGTAATTAAAATGTCCCTCATGGACTGCAGCACTTATTGTCCCACTACGAGTGTGGGAATGCAAAACCGGACTCTCAGCCCGTCACTGCCAGCTGGCAGAGCAATCTCACACTGCTCACTCGAATTTGCAATTTAAAGTAATGGCAAAGCCCAAATCTTTTTTCCATATATATAAGTCACCTCTAAGGCAGGCCTACCAAGCATTAAGGCAGACTGCTGTATACTAAAATGTAGGTGATGTAATAGTAAAGGACAAGTTACTTACCTTCGGTAACGCCTTATCTGGTAGAGACATGATCTAGGCGCAGATTCCTTACCTTTGAACTTCCACGGGTCAGGCTGGATACGGAAGATTATTCTTAGCAGTACCCCTGCGCCGGGAGGTGGCATAGGTGGACTCAGCGTGACGTCTTATGGTGTTGAGTTTATTGTTGTGGCGTCAGCATCATCTATATAGGTGCCACCTCGGCTGACATCAGTACTTTACATGACTTTCCACACCAGAAATGCGGAGCCATGAAGTTAACTGACAGTGGTGTGTTTAAACAACTAGGATCCTGAAGGGGAATAGCCCGGACATGAAGAACTGATCCACAGTGCGGGGAGGATGGAAGGATTGATTTGATTTGATTGTTGCATTTATAGAGCGCAAGCTGTCACTCCGAAAGGAGCATCCTGGTTCTAGTCGGAGGAAGGATGAGATGGAGCCACGGGGACCCTATATGAGGGGTAGGCAGAATTCGTCTGGGGATCCAAAGATCCAAGTTTTAAGTGCCTTCCTAAACTGTGTTTCTGTTTTTAACATCCTCAGGTGAGTTGGCAAAAGGTTCCAGGCTTTAGTTCCTAGTGCGGCTACTGTTTTTCCTCCCTTGGTTTTGTACCTAAAGCCGGGGGGTTTGAGGCGGTTTGCTGATGAGGATCTAAGAGTCCTGATCGTGATATATGGGGTGAATCTGGCTGAGAGGTACGTTGGGCCCAGGTTTAGTGAAGCTCTGAAAGTGATTAAGAGTATCTTATATAGGATTCTCTTATGCAGTGGAAGCCAATGAAGGGTTTTAAGTGCTGCGGATGCGGAAGACCTACGTGGTAATTTCAGGACTAGGCGGGCCGCGGCGTGTTGTACCACTTGTAGTCTTTTGAGTGTTTGTTTGTTAGCTCTCGCCAGGAGGCTGTTGCAGTAGTCTAGGCGCGAGAGGATCAGTGCCACCGCAACGGTTTTCCTTGCAGTGAGGGGGATGAAGTCAAAGAATTTTTTTAATGACTTGATAAGGTTAAAGCAGGTCCCTGCCACTGTCAATGCGTGTGGTCGGAAGGAGAGAGCGGTGTCAAATTGCACTCCTAGGTTTTTTGCTACCTTAACAGTAGTAGGAGGAAGTGTCGCACCCTCCGGCCACCAAGCACTCGACTGGAAGGGATTATCTTTTCCAATCAGTAGGATCTCGGTTTTGTCTGTGTTACACCTGAGATGGTTGTCCTTCATCCACTGGATGACCTCGGCTAGGCAAAGTTTGAAATTGAGTTCAGCGTTAGTGGAATCTTTGTCCAGGGATAGAATTAATTGTGTATCATCTGAGTAGGACGTTACTTCTATCTCAAATGAAGCTATCAGGGAGATGAGCGGAGTCATGCATATGTTGAACAACAGCGGGCTAAGGGATGAGCCGTGTGGTACTCCGGTTGCGATGGGACGTTCGGCAGAGAGGAACGTTCCGAGGGACACTGCTTGCCTGCGATTGGTGAGAAAGGACTCAATCCATGCCAATACGGTATTAGAGATGCCACTGGATTTTAGCCTTGCAAGGAGAATACTGTGTGAGATCGTATCGAAAGTGGCTGACAGGTCGAGCAAATCAAAACTGCCTTCCTGCCTTCGTCCGCTATAGTTTTTAGAGTGTCCGATATTTCCAGGAGTGCAGATTCTGTGGAGTGCTTGGGGCGGAAGCCAGATTGCCGAGGGTGAAGGATCATGGCGGTTTCGAGGAACTTAGTTAGTTCTTTGTGGACTAGTTTTTCAGTGATTTTGCCCAGTATCCGGAGGAGCGATATAGGGCGGAGGTTGGAGAGATTGGATGAGTCAATGTTTTGAGTTTTTTTCAGTGGTTTTACTATGGCTAGCTTCCATTCGTCTGGAACTGTGCCTGAGATTAATGAGGAATTGACTATCTGGTTGATTACTGGGTTGACAAGGTCTATGATTTGGTGAAGAATCTGCAGCTAGATCATGTCTCTACAAGATATGGCATTACCGAAGGTAAGTAACTTGTCCATATGATAGAGACATCTAGTCGCAGATTCCTTTTCACTGAACAGATACCAAAGCCATACTTCCCCGGAGGAGGGACTGCGGAAAAGTTAAACCAGATAGTCCTGTAGGAGCGACCGGCCAAAGAGGCCCACCCTACGGACCCGATTGTCCAGGCAATAATGATTGGCTAACGTGTGCAGGAATGCCCACGTAACAGCCTGGCAGATGTCGAGAACTGGGACACTACACTGGAGAGCCGTGGTGGCTGCCTTAGCTCTGGTGGAATGAGCTCTGAGGCCTTCAGGAGGCTGTTTCTTTGCCAGAGCATAACATATTTTAATACAGAGGATAACCCATCGTGAGATGGTCCTCTTCTGTAAAGCATGTCCCTTCTTTGCTCCAACTTACCCCACAAAGAGTTGGTCGCCCACCCAGAACTCTTTAGTGCGATCAAGTTAGAACGATAACGCTCTTTTTGGGTCCAGACGGTGGAGACGTTCTTCTTCCTTAGAATGATGCAGAGGAGCATAGAAGGTGGGCAAGGTGACAGATTGCCCTAGGTGGAAAGGTGTCCACTTTAGGCAAAGACCTTGTCTGGAAAGACGGTCCGGTAAGGAGGCTGATAGGAATGCACCAGAAACTCACGCACTCTCCTGGCAGAGGTTATTGCCATTAAAAAGGCTGTCTTAATGGTGAGCAGCTGGAGGGGACAATTGTGCAGTGGGTCAAAAGGTGCACACATCAGATAAGTGAGTACCAAGTTAAGGTCCCACTGCAGAGCCCCCATGTGCCATCTGGCATAAGTCGCTGGCAGGATGCAGGAGGCCATGAGACCACCTCAGTCACTCTCACCGAAATCCAGGATAGAGGCTGAAACATCGGTATCATACCCTGAATAGCCTGGACTCGCCATTCTGGAGGATAGGCCCGAAACTGCACTGTGTCCAGAACGGCTCCGATAAAAGGGAGCGTTTAAGAGGGAGTCGGGTGTGACTTTGGCACATTGATAGTGAACCCCTGGAGGAAGCTGGCTCTGTATATATTATACCACAGTAAGGTACAGTCATCACAGAGTCGCGGGGATTTCAGAGGTATGGCAGAGGCTAAATTAAATAATCACTAACAGCTCTCATTGTGGTAGTGTGGTTGAGTAGTTAGGCTTATCAGGAGGGTGTGTTAAGCATTTATTGTATTCACTCAATCAAGTACTGATTACACACACTCAGAGACAGAATCCAGACCAATTAGTTAAGTGTAAAACAAGTATACTTATGTTTTATTTCTAGAACCACGCAGGACTTGGTACAGGGTAGGTAAAATGCACTTTCTATTGTAAAACTTTAGAAGGAAGTACAATTGAGAAGGGATTTACAATTGTTACAGGTTTGTATTGGCTTTTAAAACAGTTTAAATTACATAGAAATTACTTGTGATAATTTTGCGTTACTTTTGGATTACAATCGACTACTCTGGTGATATGCCTAGATATCACATCGTGGATCCTACAATACAAAGGTAAGACTTTTTCAGGTTTTAAAGACAGTTACTTTTCTTTCATACAAAAGTTCCGCTCGACAGAACATTTTTAGGAACAAAAATCACAACATTGGTTACTATGGGAAAAAGAGTGTTAATGGTTTACAGGTAAATACTCAACCTGCAAGTATGGCTTTTGGGGGTTAGGACCAGGGTTACCTAAGTCCAGTTAGGCACTCAAATTGCACCACCAGCAGCACTGGGGCGGCCGGGTGCAGAGTGCAGGGGCCCAATGTTAGCCAATGGGGGTAAGGGGACCTTTGGTCAGGGGCTGCATACGAGCAGGCCAATCAGGTGTGGGAGCAAAGCAACTGAGGTTAAGATCAGCACTGCAGGGGCCATCAGCAAAGGAGCTGCACCACCAGCGGCACAGAGGCGGCTGGATGCAGAGTGCCAAGAAGACGTCGGGAGCCATGTGATTCTCAATGAAGATCTCTGGTTTGGAAAAGATGCTGCAGGCTCGGGCAGGGAGGATTCCTGAAGGCGACCACCAGCAGGAGATGTAAGTTGGGTTCTTTGCGGAGGCCTGAACACCCTCGGTTGGACCACCCCAGGCCGTGGGGCGTCGGGTGCAGGGGTGTCTTGTGGCGTTGGATCTTCTTACCAGCTTCGGTCGCAGTCGGGGGCCCTTCTGGTTGAGGCTGCAGGCGTCAGGTTGAAACTCGAGGTAGTTCGGGGATCACCAGATCCCAGGTCAGTATCGCTGGGGAGACCTCCTTGTGGTGTTGGGCCACTCGGGCTGTGGGCGTCGGGTGCATAGTTGTGCAGAATCGCGTAGCTGCCTGGATCCAGACTCTGTGGTTGAAGTTTTTGTTGAGCAAATTCGGTGCTCACGGGAGACCACGTCTGTAAGGTGAGTGCAGGGCAGCTCCTCAGTGCTCTGGGGGCTGCAGGCTGCTGGACACGCCGGAGTTTCATTGTAGGCAGGTCAGAGTTGGGTCAGGCCAGTAGGGCTGGGGCCAAGGCAGTTGGTGTCCTCTTCTTCCTGGGTCAGCACGGCTCTTCGGTCCTTCTTTCTTCCTCAAATCTGAGGGGGCAAGGTTAAGGGTTGCCTCTAAATACTAAATTTTGGGGCGTTAAAGGGGTGTACAGGTCAGGACCAATGGGTCCCTTCCTTGCGGTGGGTATACCCCTATTATGCCACCCTCCAGTGGGAGGGGGCATGAGCCTCAACCTAATTGGGTGGGTCCCTTCATCTTCAAGATGGAGGGGACTGAGAAGTGTGCTTCACCTTGCCTCCCCTACCTGAGGGGTGGGGTTGGCAAAGTTGGGCACACCTCTCCTCCTAAATCGGTTTTCCCGCCGATTCTCCCGCCCAAAGTGGGGGTCAGAACCGGTGGGAGCCAGTTGCAAGGGTCAGCAAAAGGAAGAGACAGCTTTCAAAGGCGGCAGGCCTTTGAAACTTCCCCTTCGTGGACCCAGCCCATCCTGGGGGAGGAGGCATGACACCTCTGCCCAGGATGGGTTTTCATTTTGGACACAGAGAGCGGAGGCCCTCTACGCAGGGGTCCAGAAACCTGTCTGGTGGTGGCAAATGGTGGGCAGTCATTCAAGAACCACACTAGGGCTGGTCGTTTTTCAGGGGGCATCTCTAAGATGCCCTATGAGTACATTTTACATTAAATCCCACACTGGCATCAGTGTGGGTTTAATGTGCTAAGATGTTTGCTACCAAACTTCCCAGGTTTCAGCAAAGCTATTATGGAGCTGAGAGTTCGTAATGACCAACTCCTAGACCATATACTCTTTAAGGCTTTACTGCACTTACAATGTATAAGAATGGACTTAGACACTGTAGTGGTACGAGGCTCATGCCACTGTACCCTAACCTGGGGGCTAGTGCACACTGCTAGAGGGGTGTCTTACCTAGGCCCAAGGCAGTGGGTTGCTGGCATGGCACACAGGGATGTGTGCCATGCGGACTCTTCACTTTAATCTGCACCAAAACACGCAGCCTGCAATGGCAGTGTGTGGGTATTAAGGTGCAGGGCCTCCAACGGTGGCAAAATAGGTGCTGCAGCCCTTAGAGGCCTTCCCTGGTCACAGTGCCCATGGTACCCCTGGTGCTTATTACAAGGGGCTAACCTTTGGCCAGAGATGTGCTAATTGTGGGTACAAAGGTACAGTCTTGGGAAAGAACACAGGCCCTGGGAACCTGACAGGCACATCAAGTCAAGTTGATTCAGATGTCAGGCAAAAAGTAGGGGGTAACCATGCAAAAAAAGGTCACTTTCCTACAACCCCAGCAAAAGCAGGAGGTTCGCTGTAGTCTGGAGGTGGGAGACGACTGCTCTCTACCCATGGGTCCAGAAACCTGTCTGGTGGTGGCAAATGGCAGACAGCCATTCAGGAACCACACCAGGGCTGGTCATTTTTCAGGGGCCATCTCTAAGATGCCCTCTGAGTGCATTTTACATTAAATCCCACACTTGCATCAATGTGGGTTTAATGTGCTGAGAAGTTTGCTACCAAACTTCACAGTTTTTAGTAAAGCCATTATGGAGCTGTGGAGCTGGTAATGACCAACTCCCAGACTATATACTCTTTATGGCTTTACTACACATACAATGTTTAAGAATGGACTTAGACACTGTAGGGGTACAGGGCCCATGCCACTGTACCCTCACCTGAGGGCTAGTGAACCCTGCTAGAGGGGTGACTTACCTAGACCTCAGGCAGTGGGTTGCAGGCATGGCAGACAGGGGTGTGTGCCATGTCAACGCTTCACTTTCACTTTTCTCTGCACCACAACACGCAGCCTGCAATGGTAGTGTGTGGGTGTTAAGGTACAGGCCCTCTAAGGGGGCAGAAGAGGTGCTGCAGCCCTTAGAGGCCTTCCCTGGTCACAGTGCCCTTAGTGCCCATGGTACCTTTTACAAGGGGCTTACTTGTAGCCAGAGATGTGCCAATTGTGGGTACAATGGTACAGTCTTGGGAAAGAACACAGGCCATGGGAACCTGATTGGTAGAGACCCAGGGCACATCAAGTCAGGTTGCATCAGATGTCAGGCAAAAAGTGGGAAGTAACCATGCAAAAAGGGTCACTTTCCTACAACATCTTCTTGCCGAAGCTATCACGCCTCTTGGATTCCCGATCCAGCGGTGCGGGTTGGGATTGCACCAGAATTTGGAAGCTTGTACCATCAAGCTCTCTGGGGTAGGGTGGGTTGGGGTATTGGGTGAGGAAGTTTGGGTACCCGGTTGCAGGGTGGTGGCGGTGGGCAATCATCCTGTTCACAGGAGCTCCTGTGCTGGGCTTGGACCAAGTCCTAAGCAGGACTTCAGTAAGTGCTACATTAAAAGGGAGAAGCAGTTCTAACGGGGACATTTCCGTCAAGACATTCATTTTGACTGCCACCGAGTGCAAGCGGAAGTCTAGGATCTCAGTCGCCCTCCTCACCACTATTACAAAGGAAGCTCCCTTCTACGTAACATCGTCGGGGGAGAAAGCATGCCAGTGTCTGAAGAAGTGTGCAATCCACTGACTTCAACCAGTTCCTCACACCAGCCCAAAGATGCAGAAGGCTGGTATTCTTCAGGGTTCAGTGACCCCTCCCATTCCTCCCTGAGTCTTAGCCCATAATAATAGGGCTCAGGCTCCTTGCCTGGAAGGCATGACTCCAGTCGGATTTGGGCGACGCCCTTCCAGCTCATTGTCTACATCTGGGATATAAATGGGGACAGAGCCGCCAGTGCCGGGAGCGTTAGATTCTGGATCCAGGGAATTTCGAGATAGCACGACTGACGTCAATCCGGATCCATCTGTGGATCCCTGGGGTCCGACTGGAGCCAGAGCTGCCAGCATGGATGCAGGAGGGGCCCCTCCCGAACCTGTGAGAGAGAACAGCCACCCAAATATGAGGCGCACAGCCTCACTAAATTCTTTCAGTTGGGAGGGGTTGTTCCGGCTCCCGGAAATTCGTGGAGCGCGGAGTTGGTCCAGTTGCTGCCTCAACCACGGAGGCAGGCCTCAACGGATGAGGTGAAGTCGAAGCACGCTTCAACTTCTTTTGGCAGGCAAAAGAGCCTGGTTTAACCATAGGGAGCATCTTCTGGAACCCAAAAACAGAAATTCCTCTACACCTGATAGATTAACTTGTGTCACGACTTATTGCACCAAAAGCAACGATATTCGCAAAACCATTAATAAACATTGGCACTTGGTCGCAGACGATTTGTGTTTGCCAGACGCCCCCCATGCATGCCTTCAGAAAAGGCAAAAGCCTTAGAAATGTTTTGGTAAAATCCTTACTCCCATCTAAAACCTACAATGTCCAATTGCCACTTTGGAATATTGCCCCGATCAAGGGTCATTTAAAATGTGGAGGCTGCAAGGCTTGTCCTATGACCAAGGAGATCAAGGACTTCAAGCATAATGATTACACCTACACCATGAGGGAGCACACTAACTGTAATTCATCAGGGGTGATATATGCCATCTTATGCCCCTGTGAGTTTTTATACATTGGCCAAACCACACAAAAAGTGAAATGCCGCGTCTTACAACACTGTAGTAGAATACGCTGTGGGGTACAAGGTGCCCCACTAGTGGAACATTTCACCACATTTGGGCACTCGGCTGAGAGCTTAAAGTGGTGGGTTATCGAGAAAGTCCACAGGAACCCAAAGGGTGGGAATTTCTCACATACCCTTAATTATCGTGAGTGTAAATGGATCCATACATTTGACACAATACTTAGGGATTGAACGAATATGAGGAGATAGCTAGACAGGCAGCCACTCTCCACATTGGCTAAATCCCGTTTGGACCATGACCATTCTCTGTGCATCTAGTCAACTTGACATCTAGTATGTAAATAGGCAGGCTGACCCCCACCTTCTAGGGTGTAAATAGGCAGGATATTTTGCACTACCGCTGCAAATAGTGTCCCAGTCTCACTAGGCACCTACGGCGCACTCGAGAGACATTCCAAGTTGATACACCCTGGTACACACTATGTAACATATGCAGTGTGCACTAACATTTCAGACAGTAATCTCCACCGCACTCTGTGTGACACTGTACGCCATTTTGTTGTTCTACTACCCCATTGTATATATGTATTATTGTGAAACCAGCGCTATCCTCAGCACACTGTATATAATCATTATCACTGTACATATTGGCACTGTAGAAATATGGAATATTTTCTAGTTAAGTGAATAAATTGATGTGTTTTTGATTGTGGTTACACTGTATATACTTGCACTACTTCTCATTTTAAATATCGATAAGGTATTCCAGTTTACCCAAAGGGGCACTGCCGCTATCGCACTGTTCAATTGAACTTAGCGTGATAAGGAATACGCGGGAATACTCACATCGTTCCTAGTTTGGACTGAGGCTTTCGTCCAAATGTATTCCCCTGCTTCACACTCACTGTACATAATCGCACTGTCAATACCAATTGGCAAACATGCGTGTGAAATGCTCCCAGCGGTTTTAATCCCCCTTATACTGAGGTTACCATTCATTAGTCTTCCCCTACCTGGCGGCACCACTAATCTATTCCGCTCGATGTTTTCAGCCTTTCATCTCACGCGGCAACTCGGGGCTCCACGGGTGCCTGATTGACGCCTAGCAACGTGCGCACTACGTGCACGTTTCACATGCTGTCACCGGCCGGTTTGGTTAAAAGCAGATGCCGTCTGCCAGTTCATTCTTGCACTTGAACTCGGCAGGACGACCATCGCGAGGCGCGCGACGCCCGTTTTTCTTCCATTAAGGTAACCTTTTGATGTTAATGCCTCCATTCCTTCACCTTTGGACAACATATGGGATTATTAATTCCTTACGTTTTTGATTAGATATTCTCCCGATTTAATCGGATACTGCATAACCATGGATGCTCAGTATTACGGTCTATTTTACCGTTGAGGACTTCATAAGATTGGTCCGCTTAAGTGGAATTCACCTTTAACCAGGGGGTGAGTGTTCCACTAACCACACTGTAGCTTCAACTTTAAGTCTTTATTACACTAACCCTTGGTACGGTTTTCCACAGTCATTACCGACCTGGTTTGGAACTTTTCCTTGACACCTGTGATGCCTGCGCGGCACCAGGATTAGGTCAGTACTACCACTACGTTCATCTCTAATCCCGTCTTCGGGTTCTTCAGCGCCCAAGTAACACACAATTCTCTACCCCTAGGTTGCCCAATTTCCGTCCTGAAGAAGACTCGCAGCAGAGGTTGAAGTCACCCTCTATGCACTAATCGAGTCGAAACGTCGACGCTCTCCACCCACATGAGGCCTGTACCGCATTCTTCCCCCATCGTCTGAAGTTGCATTGATGCATTAAAAAGTATATAATATGATGTAAATATTTTCGCAAGGACAGGTCTCTCTATACTGGTCTTTCTTACCAGTTTGTTTTTGTAATTATTGAAATAGTGTGTATTCTTCAACCAGTGACTTCTACCTATCCCTACCCATCACGAGCACACCCATCCCTCATTTCCCCTTTTTATGCAACCTTGTATCTTTTCAAATGCATAAATTGCCATTTATTTCAAGTATATGAAATAAATATACTATAACTGAATTACTTTTGGCGCATTTTCTTTGTTTTACATTTATTGCATCTTTAAAACTCGTATCTTGCTATTTTGGAACGTAGTTGTCTTTCTACATGGTATTAATTACTAGTGTTGACTGTGATTGAAACACACACTAGATAGATTGTAATTCAATTCTCCTTTAAGCAGTCACGGACCAATTTTTCATTCCCGCCTCAACCGCGGAGGCAGGCCTCAACGGATGAGGCGAAGTCGAAGCACGCTTCAACTTCTTTTGGTGGCTGGACTTACCCAAATGGCCCGACGACGTCAAGTGTGACGAGGATCTTGGACTCTGTAACCGCTCCCGAGACCTTCATCTCGATAGGGATCTGGATTGTCATGGTGTAGCACGTCGAGCCGCAAGGAGCTTGAGGGATCGCTCCCTCACGCCCTTCAGGTGCAAGGCGCGGCAATCGGTGCAGGCCTTCGGTTTGTGGTCGCACTCGAGGCACCAGATGCAAACAAGGTGTAGGTCTGTCACCGTCATCAAGCGGTGACAGGCACCACAGGGCATGAACCCACCCTTGACGGATATTTTTGTCACACCAGGAGGAAAAAGCCTCAACTTCGACAAAACATCAAAAAAAGTTTGTCATGAACTGACTAAGGGGTAGCTCTTCCCGGATCTGCACTGCCTAGCATGGAAAGAAAGAAAACTGATGTCAGGCACCGCCATAGGTCACTTCTGGAGCGGAAACGCCATGCAGAGTCTAACAATGCCACCTACCTACCGGATCCAGTCTGACCCCGGAGGATAATTTTAAGGTAAGGAATCTGCGGCTAGAAGTCTCGATCAGATTCCGAAGTTAAAATCCTAACTCATGGTTATTATTCTGAAAATGCCACTTTTAGAAAGTTTGCATTTTCTTGCCTTAGCAGTCTGGTGCCTGCAGCCTCTCTCTGGTCACATGACTGGGTGTACTTGGCAGCTGGGCTTTGTGTAGTCCTCCTAGACAGCCACACTCAATGAGAACTTAGGTGTGACTGGGTGGGCCATCACTGGCAGAATCGGAGGGAGGAGCTGGGCACAGCACCACTTGCACTTAAATTGGCTATGCTCTGTCTTCACACAAAGAGCCTCATGACCCTACATTGTCACTTCAGCCAGATTGGAGCCAGGGCAGGAGAGGCAGGGAATTCCATGCACTTCAAAGACACTGTCTAGAAGCTAATCCCACCTTCCAGAACTAGGGCATCAGTGTATAAAAGAAGGACCTAAAACACCACCACTTCGGTACACTGCTGGACCAGCGTTAGACTCTGCCAGTAAGAAGGACAGCTGTGCTGCTACAAGGACTGCCACTCTGCTGCACTGCTACTCTGAAGGAGCTGCTGCCTTGCTGTGCTAGCCTGCTGCCCTCTTGTCTAGGGAAGAAGAACTGGACCTGCAACTCTATCATGAACCCAGGACCCCAGAGTGACTCGAAGGGCAAGTCTGCTGGCCTCCTGATCTGAGCCTCAGGGACAGAACATGCTTCCCCACAGCTCCTAGAGCCGTATTGAGCGAGATCTTGACCCCCAAGAAGACCCTCCTGGGTCCTTCTTGTGGCTTCCGATCTCTTAAATTGAAACTTGTGGGCTCTTCACGACGCAAACAGGCCTGCTCGTACCAGAATTGCGCTGCTCGCACAGAAAATCAGGGCAAGTTGCTGCAATCTGGCTCTTTGCACAGCAAGCATCGATTGCTCGCGTGAACTGCTAACGCGATGCTCCAGCCCGCCCGTCCGCGATGCCAGGTCTGCTCCTAACTCCACGACAACCACCGCCAGCGATGCCCTTCTTGCTTCCGGTGAGGATCTTCCATGCAAACAGGACTAGTGCAAGAAAACTTGAGAAGGTAAACCTTCAGCGGAACTAATCTGGTCCAGTGGCTCTGGTTCCCTTTGAGTGGGGGTCTGGGAGGTCCCAGGTTCCTTGAGGGTAGCTGCGAGTCCATCCGTGCCTGTGTATTGTCTGCTTGGCAATGACCTGGAGAACACCATCTGGAAAAAGGTGGAACTTAGGTCTCACTTTCAGATGTTATGGTTACCCGAGTGGGTGTGGCTGACCACATGGTCCATGGCAGCCAAGAGGACAGTCAGGAGGACCTGGAGCCTTGAAGAATGGCTCAAGTACCTGCCAAAAAGAGGAATTGCAAGGGCGCAACAAACCCACTCCTGAAACTCCCATGGTCTGGGAGGAGGCTGACCCCGAGGGGAACGCCCCAGAGCCTACAAGGGAGGATGTTGCTGCCCTGGGGAACCTACCTGAGCTGTCCAAATGGTAGAAGGAAAAGGTTCCCACCAGGGAGGAGTTCTGCAAGGCGCAGATGGAATGCCTGTGAGCCTAAGGCAGCAGGCCGATGCCCAGGCAACTGGCGACATCTCTAGTGATCACCTGATTTACTGAGAAAATGGCCTAATGTATAGTGAGCCTAAGGTTCTTGAGTCTGGTGCAACCCGTGTTTTGGTGTTCCCCCAGTGCTATAGGGGCCTTCCTATTGGAGCTGGTCCATGATGTACCCCTGGCAGGTAATTTGGAGCAGAACAAGACTTTTGACAGGGTTGTCACCCACTTTTACTGGCCTCAAATGAGGAAAGTCTCAGATGCGTTATGCAGGTCATGTCCCACCTGCCAGGCCACTGGAAAGTCAGAAAGGAAGTGCAAGGCTCCCCTGCAACCTTTCCCCGTTGTTGGCAATTCCTTTGAAAGGGTGGGCATTAATATTATTGGGACTCCGGACCCCAAGACAGCCATAAGCAAGAGGTTCATTCTAGTCTTGGTGGACCCGGCCACCCTATACCCGAAGACGATCCCTCTGAGAACAGTGGCTGCGCCTGCAGTGGCCAGGGCCCTGATGGGGTTCTTACCCATGTGGGGTACCCCAGGGAGGTGGTGTTAGACCAGGGTATTAACTTCATGCCAGGGTACATGAAGGCTATGTGGAAGGAGAGCTGGATAACCTACAAGTTCTCCACTCCTTTCCACCCTCAAACTAATGGGCTTGTTGAGAGGTTTAACAGGACCCTAAAAGGCATGATAATGAGCCTATCAGATCCAATGAGGCAGAAGTGGGACGTACTCCTTGCATGCCTTTAATTTGCCTACAGGGAAGGGGGCTGTCTTAAGCCCCTTTGAACTTCTGTACGGGCACCCTGTGAGAGACCCTCTCAGTCTGGTGAAGGAGGGCTGGACACAAGCTCTCAGGAAGTCCCCCCAGGATGTGGACAGCTACATGCAGGCCCTCTGCAATCAGATGAAATACTTCTAGAAGTAGGCGCAAGAAAATCTAAAAGCCAGCGAGGACGACATGAAACGGTGGTATGACCAGAAGGTCACTCTGGTCAAGTTTCAGCCTGGCCAATAGCGTGGGTCATGGAGCCCATGGAGCCCAGGATGAATGAAGGAGTGCAAGAGTGATGTCACCTACTTGGTGGACCTCAAGACTCCCAGGAATCCTTTAAGAGTCCTGCATGTCAATCGCCCCGAGAGCCACTTTGAGGTCTGAGTTAACCATGCTCCTACTCACGGATGATGGGGTGAAGGAGGAGAGTTAGCCTCTCCCCGAACTCCTTTCTTTCAAGGAGCAGGATGGGTCAGTGGAGGGTGTCAGCCTCTCCCCTACACTGACCCTAGAACAACAGAGACTGCCGCCAGTTGCTGGGGCAGTTTGCCTCTTCATTCTCCCTTGCACCAGGACTCACTACATGGTGCACCCATGATATTGATACTGGGGACAGGATGCCTGTGTAGAGTAAAATCTACAGGTTGTTTCATAAGGCGAGAGTCAGGATTAAGGATGTCTTCAAGATGGAGTCATGGGTTACTGAGCCCTAAAACAGCCCTTGGTCCAGCCCAATGGTGTTGGTCCACAAGGCTGCTCCTCCAGGTGTCACTCTAGAACTTACGGGCTGTGTGGACTACTGTGGGCTTAATGCAGTGCACCAGACTGACGCAGACCCCATCCCCTGGGGCTGAGGAGCTCATAGATCGGCTAGGAGCTGCCAAGTTCCTCAGCACGTTTGATTTAATGTGTGGGTACTAGGAGATTGCATTGACCGAGGGGGCCAAAGAGAGGTCTGTGTTCTCTATCCCTGAAGGGCACTTCCAGTTCCTGGTCATGCCCTATAGGTGGAAGAACCCCCCTGCCACCTTCCAGAGGTTAGCTAACCAGATCCTGGCTGGGTTGGAGAACTTCAGTGCCATCTATCTAGACAACATTGCGGTCTTCAGTTCTCGGTGGGAGGACCACCTGTGCCACCCTAGAGAAGTGCTTCAACTCTGCAGAGGGCAAGCCTATCAAGATCAGTAATTGGCAGGGTCCAGTGGTCTACTTGGGTCACAAAGAGGCAGGAAGCAAGGTGCAGTCCCTCCGGGTCAAGACTGAACTCAACCTGGCTTGGGCCCCCCCCAAAAGACCCAGACAGAGGTAAGAGCTTTCTTAGGCCTCATCGGCTACTACATGCGATTTGTCAAGGGGTATGGCACCATTGTTGACTCCTTGACAAAGGCTGACCTCCAAGAAGCAGCCACATCAGGTGATCTGGAGACAGGAGTGCCAGAATGCTTCTGACACCTTGAAGGAGGCCATGTGCATAGCACCCGTGGTCACGGTCCCCGACTTCTCCAAAGAATTCATTGTGAAGACAGACGTCTCAGAGCATGGTATGGGGCTGTGCTCTCACAGTTATATGAAGTCTGTACAGTCTCAGAAGAGCTGGCTTTTCTTACTCCTTTAATATGCTCACTGTGGTTGGCAGAAGTTCTCCTCTGGGTTGAATTAGGCTCCTGACAAGCATCCAACTATCAAATATCCAGCCGACATTTGACAAAATCCAACTTCTTTCACAGTATGGTAGAAAGTTGGAGATTGACAGATTGTCTGTTGGACCCACTCCTCAGAAACTGTGAACATAATTTGAATTGAACATTGATGTACAAATCCTGGGTCGAGTTAATAGCTAATAAGGAAGGGCTACTGGCAGAATTTCTTATAAGAGTCCTTTCCAGTACAGTATGTATAACCATAGAAACTTGCACATAACATTTTTATGTCATATGGAGCGCTCTAACTAGGTACATACCGTCTGATCAGTAGCCACTCTTTAAACAAGATCAAAATCGAAGACCTATCCTGGAGTATAACCTCTGTAAGTCTTGCTGAGAAAGGGTCCAAGACAGATAGAATTCTGAACAGCCGGTCATGGTCTGGATGGTTTTGTGCCAATGCTGCAGAGTTATCACTGGAATTCAGCATTCGTTGCAGAATCAAAAAACCTACCCCATTTATGGCAGATAAAAACATGGATATTGCCAAAATAGATGTGGAAGACCAGTAACACTGTATTGGTTATTAGTGTACTAGTCCAATGACCACTAAAAGACCCCAAACATTATTCAACTCACTAAATCTGGAGGAAGTCCACAGGAGATCCCTGGAATGAGGCTGCAGAGCGCTGTCATGCCCTCACAAAAACTGTTCTACAAATTAGTTAGCTGCACAAATTTCTCAAGGAACTAGTCATCCGCAAAATGTTGAAGTAGTCAATGGCCCAAACAAATAACAGCATTTACCGCAACGCAAAGTGTTTGGTAACAAGCAAGTAATTCCTCAACGCAGCTGTTCGAGTATCAGCTTTCAGTCCTACAAACACTGTATAAGAAAGAAAAACAAAAATGCAACATTGCTCAATACTACTGGCATCTTGAAAACAATTATAACATAGCAAATCATTTAGAAATCAGCGTTGAAATTAGGGTGTTTCTCTTGCTTCCAGAACACAGAATAAATTCAAGGTACCCCTTCAAAAATTGAAAAAGAAGACATTAAGTAGAACTCTTATGTCATAAATGATGTCATGCGTGATGTAATGTGTGAGATCATAAGTAGTGCATGGCGGGGGCGCAAGTATTGGTTAGCTCTGCTAACTATAACTGGTGAATTTCTGTGTTTTCTTTTTGTTCAAAACGTTAATGCTAAAACTGACAAATTCACCAAACTATAATGTAGGGTAACAGGTGAGGTGAGAAGACTGTGCCCGAGTTACATGAATGATAAGGTGGTGCACAAGAATAAATGTAAGTTTTAAGTATGTTACTTTGAAAGTGGTGCACAAATGATAAATTAAAAATATAACTATAACTTTAGGATGTCTAATGTTTGCGTAGTTTATGTTAGGTTTGTATAGCAAACATGAATAAATAAAGTTTTCCTAACTATACCTTTTCTTTAACCTTTGTTTCTCTTTTTGTTAATTTCAAGGTTTTTCTAATCTTAGTAACAAGTTTGGAATATTCGTCCAGTTTTGTTTTGTGGAGTGGAGTGTTATTAAGTGGAGTGTGGTACAATATACTGGAGGAGAGTGTTGTAAAGTCTACTATGGTACACTATATTGTGGTATAGTGGAGTAAAGTGGAATTAGATGTGTTGGAGTGATGTACAGTGGAGTGGTGTAGAGTGAATTAGGATACAGAACAGTGGCATATATTGGAGTGGTATAGAGTGTAATGGCATTCACTACAGTGGTATACAGTGGGATAGCATAGAGTGGAGTGTGTGTAGTTACGTTTTTAAATATTGTGGAGTGTATTTGAGTCCACTGTACTGACGTACAGTGGAGTACTATAGACTGGAGTGTTGTACAGTGTAGGAGCATATATTGGAATATTGCAGACTGAAATAGCATACAGTTGAGTGGCCCACAGTGGACTCTGGTACAGTGGAGTGGCAAAAAGTGGAATAGTGCACACTGGAGTGAAGTTCCATACAGTGGAGTAACGTACAGTGGGCTTACGGAAAGCAGAGTGTGACACAGTGTAGTGTTGCAAGATAAAATTCTGTAAAGTGCAGTGGTGTATATTGGAGTGCCATACAGTACAGTGGTGCAGAGTGGAATAGCGAACACTACAGTGCGATACAGTGCTGTGACATATACTGGAGTAGCATAAAGTGTAGTGCCATACAGTGGAGTAGCGTAGAACTGAGTAGTCTTACGTGTAATAACGTTCAGTTCAGTGGCGTGAAATCTGCAAACATATACTGGAGTGGCATATACTGGAGTACAATAGAGTGCTGTACAATTGAATAGGGTTAATTATCAAAGCGTAGAGTCTAGTAATATACAGTGAAGGGTTGTTTAGTGCAGTGGCGCAGAATGTAGTCTTCTAAAATGTAAAAGCATACAGTGGATTGTAGTACAGTGGCGTATCCTGCATTTCAGTACAATGGAGTGCCATAAAATGGAGTAGCGTGCACTGGAATAGCGTACACTCCGGTACTGTGCTATGAAGTGGGGCATAGTCAAAAAGCATATAGAGCAATAGAGTAAACTAGAGTTGCGAACAGTGTAGAAGTGTCTAGATCATACACAAAAGTGTAATAGAATTCAGTGGTGAATAGTATAATAGCATTGAGTATAGTGTTTTAGAGCAGAGTTCAGTGGTGTTCGATGGAGTAGAGTGGAGTAACTTACAGTAGATTAGCGTACAATGTAGTGGCACATACTGGAGAGTCAAAGTAGAGTGGTATAATTTAAATAGCGTACAGTGGAGTGCTCTAAAGTGAATTGTTACAAAGTTGAATAGCGTAAAGTGAAGTGTATAAATTAAAGGAAACCGGGTTAAAGTGTGATTAAAAAAATGTCAATTTTATATCTGCAAAATATATATTGTAATATGTAATTGTTCTGGTTGTATATGTAAATATTGCAAGTAATGTTAAACTTATACTGTATATAAAATGTACTTCTATATTGTGCTATTATGTACCGTGCTAAGTTCACGGTATACCACGCTACATGGGGCTCACAACTAGGTATATGATTGGCTCATGGTTGTGTTTACCAAAAGGTAAAAATCAGCGATATAGTTTTTTATCACTAATTTCCATTATTGTGCGGTCAGCTTTTGCTGACTTATCGATTACGGTGTTACATATAATTAAGTACTAAGTTTAATTGTTATTAACCTATTATCACTTTATTTCAGTTGTGATAGGTTATAATTTTTGTTTATAAACGTGCAGATATTAATGGCCTATGGTTTTTGTTATATTTTCTCCCTTAAAAATGTTGGACCTGTATACTGAATCTCCATGAAATTTAGCATACTTGCTCCACCCATTTAATTTTGGAAGGAGTAAAGTGTTTTGCGGGGTTTAGTCAAGGGGTCCAAAGAAAAAGGGAGGTCCCAAAACAAGCCTAATTGCAATGCATTTCACAAACACTTTAGTATTTTACGTTCAATGAAAACAGTCAGTCGCATTTTTTTACAATGTGGCAGGATTAAATATTATAGTGCCCAGATGATTATTTTGTTAGGTAAGTAGTGTAACTAATTTATAAGTTTTAAGGTATTTTAAGTTACTGATATCTGTTGCTGCATTAAGTTAGTGAACTATGGGGGTATTTCGCAATAGTACCACAATACAAACTGAAAGCAGACTGTTTAATCATTGGCTTTAGAAAGGTTAAAGGCAGTTATGTTTTTAGGTATACTTTGCCCTGTTCTGCGTTATGCCTCCCGATGTAGGTTAAGTATTTGGTGTGGTATTTTTGCCTTAACTATTACCACTTTAGTAAAGTGGTGACAGGTGGATAAAAATATTTATAAGTGTCTATATAGAACATTTTTAAAAGGAACTAAGATCGTCTGCTGGAGTCATGGTTTGGAAATCATGGGATCAAAAATGAAGAAATATTGCTCTCTCAAGATGTATTAACTGAAGAAGTAATAAGAAAAATTCCCTTTATTTATCTGTATGTTTTATCAAGATCTTATATCTTTTAGATTCAGGACCAATTAATTGTGAATTTTGAGACATGACCCATATCTTCATGGTATAATCTATTTGAACAAATGTACTTTACAGTTCATATCTATATATTTATATATTGTAGTACTATTAAGATGATGCACCAGTCACCTTATTTTAAGAAGGATAGATTCAAAATATAAAAATGACCATGTTGTTGGTAGGGCTATTAGGGTACTTTACGACTATCAGCCCATAAACTATCCAAAATTATTCTGAGACAATGCACTAGTCACTTTATTTTAAGAAGGATAGACTCAAAATATAAATATAGAAATGACCATGTTGTTGGGAGAGCCATTAGGGTACTTTACGACTATTAGCCCATAAACCATCCAAATTGGTCCTGTAACATAACGACAACGTGTGGATATTTTAACTGAAACACACGCACTGAAATATTATCACTCTTGAGTTATACTGGAAAAATCTGAAATAGGGCAATGATGAGAAAAAGAGAGAAACTACCGATGATCCCACTTGTATTTTGCACATGCTCTTAATATATGCTCTTTGCACTTTAGAAAAATAATATCTTTGCACTTTTTAGATTATTTTGTTTGGCACTTTAAGAAAGAAACAAATGAAAAATATAAAAAAATGCCTCGCATTACAATCAATGAAATGATCAAAACAAAAAAACAAAAAATTATTTGTACAAAAAATAGGATTGTTTTCATGTTTAGTCTGTCTTTACTTCTTATTGTTTTTAATTGCACTTGCACTTTAAATGAGACATTCTGAGCTCCAGGACTCTATGGTCCAGTAGAAGGCTGGGAGCCGAAACGCGTGAGACCGTCCTCTGCCGTTCATGTTTGCACCTTGGTTTGAATAAAGCAACTTTGAAACTACTTGCCGGTTGTGGTGCAGTGATCCTTCGTCGAATATCCTGAAAACCTTCGGGAGGTAACTTTGGAGGAATCTTTTTCAAGTGTATATATATATATATATATTTTTTTTTTGTAATACAGAGATTGCGGTAGTTCCGCAGCACCCCAAAAACATTTAGAAAGGTTAACATTTTTCTTTTATAATTTCTATACATTTTTATAGCAGTGTACTCTGAACTGCATTTTTTTGTAAAGTAGGGCGGTCATTTTTAGTAATTAGCATGTTACTCTGTACACTTTATTGTACATATTTAAACATGTAAAAATTTAAAATACACTTTAGCACACTATATTTATAAAATATAGTGTATATGCTATTTTTTTTCCCGGTACAGAGGTACTCCCAAAGATTTGTTTTAAATATATAGATACATTTATAAATATTCTTCCCTACCTATTACCACTTAACTAAAGTGTTAACAGCTATGGGAAAAATACCAAACGTAATACTAAACTACATTGAATGGTGTAACACAGAACACAGGGAAACTGGAACTGAAAACAACATGGCTGCCTTTAACTTTTGCAAAGGCAGTCAGTAGCCAATCAGCAAATGACTTGTCATCGCTATATGCCTCAAGAGTACCGTGGTACTACCGCAGCCACAGATACAGCTAAATTAAAAACACTTAAAACAAATAAAATACTTACCCTACTTGCCTGCAGTATCCCAAAGAATCATCAGTGCACCATAATATAGAAATGCAAAGATCCACGTAAAATGGATTGGATTTTACACCAGTATTGGGAAACCTCCTTTTTTTTGCACCCCTTGACGAAACGTCGCATAACTTTCATGACTCCAAGAATGAAACAGGGGCAGTAGGTCTGCAGTTTTGCAGACATTCGTCAAACGGGTGAAAAGTTATTAAAGGACAAAAACCCCAATCTACTGTCACCCTAACTATAGCTACAGAGTGATATATATATATATATATATACACACACACACACACACACACACAATTACAACACTACGTATACATAACATTAAGTATGGCTTGTCTTCCACCCTGCGCCCCCTGCCCCCGCCCTCCTCCCCACTCTGTCGCCCTGCTGGGAACACACAGAGAACCTCCTCCTGGGCTGCCTGGTAAAACCAGATAAATTAATGTAATTATTTCAGATGTCAGAGGCTCTTGTGAAAGGAGAGTGTACCTTTCACTAATGCTTGCCAGGATGGCCTGACTTTGTCCCAAAACCCACGACATGCATTTAAAATTAACAAAAGCGTCGGGACATCGGGACAGTCCTGATAATCGGGACTGTCCAGGGAAATCTGGGCCATCTGGTCACCCTAAACTGAGGATATGTAGGCGAGTTGTTCAAATAGGGATTAAAATAATTTCCCAAGTAATATTATGGTTGTGCCGCACATGCCATTTTGGATGTACAGTCACATTTGCACTCAAAAGAAGATTATAATTTCGGCGCAGATGTAGGCCAACACAGGAGTTTGCTCCCATGTTCTGTGGCAGAAAAAAACATCGGGTCAGTGTAAACGACCAAATCCTGTAAAGTTGTGTGTTCCTTCAAACGCGATGAGCGAGTATGCTCTGTAACCTGCGAACACACAACTTTATCTAATTTGGTCATTTACACTGAAACCGATGATTAAATACGGATGCTGAAATACACCCTAACCAGACTATACGAGAGACTAGAGGATGAGGGAAAGACTACAGGGCACACAATACAATTTTCCGGGACGGAATTACAACCGGCTTTAAAGAGGACTACTAAAGAACAGACAGTCTTGAGGAAGTTGTGGGTTAATCCCAAGTGCGACAAAACACGTGTGGGCTTTGTGGCTAATAACAATATCAACCAAACAACAGATTGAAAGAATAAAAAAGACAACTGAGAAAACTTCAACATATCTGAATGGACTTCATACATTTTTGGCGTGTGCTAGGGGCTTAGAAGATACTATATTAGTGATCTCCAATCACATACTGGGGAGTAGGGTGAATCTCCCTACCTTATAAGCACCGCTCTCATATTGTTTGTACAACAGATATTCTGTGTATTTCTTGTTGAGCACTGTTTCTCGTCTACTGATCACCCACAAAAGAATATAATTATCCTAGTAGAGACTAGGCCAGTGTCAGGAGAGGCGACCAGACCACTGGCATCCGCCAGTTCCCCTTCCCAGTTATCCTTAGCCAAGGGCTCTTCCAAAGTGGTAGAGGGGGGGTCAGGATAACCAAAGTGATCCTCAGATCCACCCCAATCGTATTCCTCACACGGCCTGTCAGTAAAGGGAGGCGCGGTCTCCGACCCAGATGCTCTTGGTCCAGTTGGCGCCGAAGTCGACATCTGATGGCGCTGGTCCAGCTCCGGGTATATCAAAAGGGTTGGCGGCACCGGGAATGGCACCACTAGAATGACTTTGGGAAAGGCAGAGGACTAATGACTGGAGCCGATCTAGATCCACAAACCTATCCAAAGGGCCTGATTGGCGCCGAAGGAAAACACGCCGGCAGAATACAGTTGGGGCAACTGCCAAACCTGTGGCGCCTGCAGGAGCCAGAGCAACCTCCGTCCAGCTAAAAGAATTTTGGGAGGCCATGCACCTTATATTGGGAATCATATTCCTTTGATGCTTCCAGGTAATTTGAAAGCGTGTCTTCAGCTAAATTCTATCTTTTGCATCTCTTGAAGTCTTCACAAATTGTAGACGTGTGTGTACTTTTGAGTAGAAGGTAAATGCATAAAAGAACACGACAACTAAACATTCAATAGGAGGTGAGAAGCTGATAAATATACATAACGCTAGAGTGGACCTTCTAAAGAGAAACGGTAAAATAATATTGTTTTCCATCCATAATCATCAATAGGCAGACGAACTTACAGAGTACTGTATGGGTGTATATCGGAAAGAAGGAGGAAGTCTGAGACTTGAGTGGGGTATGGCAGGAAAGGTGCTGAAATGACTTGACTGATGTATGGCTGAGAATGTAAAGCCTGGAGGATTTGTGAATGTCAGTTGGACCCCTTCGGTCTTTTGCATTCAGTCTGTGTGTGAAATACAGTAGTGGGGTTGTGGATGTGTGTAGTGGCGGGACTGAACTAGGTCTCTATCTTGTGTTCTGTGACGGTGCCAGCTTTGTCAGGAGTGTGGGTTACTGCAGAACGTATTAATGAACATGAGCTTGAGGGTCCGTGACATACGGCTAGAGTGTATATGTGGATGTATAAAGTGCTGCAGTTTGAGGGCAGCAGACTCCGGTGATATCTGAGGTTGAGTGCTGACTAGATAGGCCCGCTGTGGTCATTGGACCTGGACGGGCAGTGGAGTCTGGAGTGCGCAGTCAAGAGGCTTATGAACATTTTAATCCTTCCTTCTTGGAGGGAAAAGTTGGGTTAGGCGATGGCTGGCTTGGGCCACGTGGTCACAGAAACTGGTGGAGTCTAGAAAGCACTGTTAGCAGGAAGCCCTGAGAATTTCTTGGTGTGAAAAGTAAGTTTGGGCATCGGCTGGCTACGGCTGTCTGGGTCATGGGACCAGGCCATGCAATGGAGTCAGAGGCACGTTGTCCACATTGAAGCCTTTGAATGACCACTTTAAGCCTTACATCATGACGGGAAAAGTGGGGTTGGGGCACAAGTGACAGGGCCTAAAAAATATTGTCCGATATGTAAGACTTACGGCAAACACGGTCATGGTAAAATGCAGAATAACAAACTTTTATTGAGATAGGCAAGTTAAAAATCTTGACTTGGAATGTGAATGGGCTAAGAACAAAGAGAAGGCGACAAAAAATCTTTGAATATCTTAAATTAATAAAGAGTGATATTATAATATTACAAGAAACCCACCTTCTTAAAGAAGAGTGGTTCGAAATCATAAAACAGGAAAAATGGGTTGGGAACAGTGTTTGTACAGACCAATCCTGTGGTATAAAGGTAGTATCAATTATCATTAAAAAATCATCGAATTTAACATTATTAGAGGGATGCGCAGATTCAAGGGGCAGATGGGCTTTCGCTAAGATTAAGTGGGGAGATAGTTTTTTCTCCGTGGTCGGGTACTATGGCCCTAACACGGATGATCCCGCACCACTTCAATCCCTTTATGCGCAGCTAATAACAACGTCCACACCACTCATACTACGTGGTGACTTTAACATCTTATTAGATCCTAAAAATGATAGGCACCCACCTGGTAGAGCCCCGAATCTTCCTAAAATGAGAGAGTGGCTGAATAGACTTAAAGACGATTTCGGGTTGGTTGACATTTGGAAGGTCAAAGGGGACCATAGTAACAGATACACCTATAGAAATCATAAATATGGCCATGCCTCTAGAATTGACTTCTTTTTAATTGATAAACTTTTAAGCAAAAAGGTGAAAAAAGTGTTCCTTGTGCCCGCCCACCTCTCAGACCATTCTTTAGTCCAGCTAGACATATGTTATAATTTCTTGCAGAGCGAGAAAAGGTGGACACTAGATCGTACTCTTTTATTAGACCACCAAGTAATAGATAAGTTAAGAGATACAACAGTAAATTACTTTAAAGATGACGTTAATGGAGAAACATCTAGCCATGTAATTTGGGACGCCCTACAAAGCTGTGCTTAGAGGGGTCTTAATTGGACTAGCAATAAGGAGAAAAGGCTTAAAATTAGTCAGCTAGAGGCCGATATACTAGAAAAACAGGTGAGGTGGGAAGCCGCAATTTCGGAGGAAGAACAAAACAAAGCAATGGGAGAAATATCAAAAAAGAAATACAATCTAGCACTCTACCTGGAGGATAGGGTAAGGAAAAGGTGGCAGGCCAGCTATTTATCAAACTACGCGTATGGGGAAAATAGCGGAAAACTCATAGCGTGGAAGCTTAAAACTGACTCGAACAGAAATAAAATTATGGCAATATATAAGGGCAGCGAAGGGGAATAGTAGAAGATAGGGCATGCATAGAAGAAGCCTTCGTAGATTTCTTTCAGTTACTGTACGAGGAAGACCTTTCGCCTTCAGCTTCAGCAGTGGACCTCTACTTAAGAGACTCACAAATTCTTAAGCTGGACGCAGATTCTTGCAAATTATTAAATGCAGCTATCACAGTGGAAGAGGTAATGGAGGCGATAAACAGCTTGAAAAGAGGAAAGGCTGCTGGCCCAGATGTTATCCCAAATGAGCTTTACTTAGCTCTAAACAAATCCTTAGCCTCTAGATTAGCGGACCTCTTTAACACTATCTATTTAGAAGGTTCCCCACTTCCAAAAACTTGGAATGAGGCTACTATTAGCCTAATTTTAAAATCTGGCAAAGATCCTCTCAAATGTGAGTCATATAGGCCCATATCGCTTCTAAACAACAACTATAAAATTTTTGCGCAGATCTTAGCAAAAAGACTTGGGTCTCTATCAAACAAACTTATTCATAACGACCAAAAGGTATTTATCAGAGGGAGACAGTTGCACGATCTCACTCACCAACTCATTGGAGTAATCGATATTGCCGTTCAGGAAAAGTCCCCTCTTGCAATTCTCACTTTTGATGCTGCTAAAGCATTTGACCGTGTGAATTGGTCATTTCTGCAGGAAGTCATCCTCCACTACGGTTTAGGGAAAATTTCTCAAGAGCAATAGTGAATATATACTCGGCTCCTGTAGCAAAATACTTATTAATGGTAGCTTATCGAAAGGTTTTCAGATCAAAAGAGGTACTAGACAGGGATGTCCGCTATCCCCCCACCTTTTTAACCTCTATATAGAACCTTTAGCTAACATGATAAGGAGGTCTCATGAAATTACTCCCTTTAAACTCAACGGATGTAACTTGAAAGTGGCATTATATGCCGATGACCTAATGATTTATACAAGCAACCTGAATAAATCCTTCAACAGCATAACAAGATTATTAACAGACTTTGGGAGTATTTCTGGTTACCAAATTAATCATCAGAAGACTGAGGTCATGCATTGGAACACAATCACACCGGTGATAGTATCTAAAAACAAAATCAAATACTTGGGGATAGAAGTTCCAAAAAATATCGATGAAATTGCCCAAGTAAATCTGGACTTAAAAGTTAAAGAGATGAGGAAGTTATTAAAATCTTGGAGCTGTTTATCTCTTACTTTTATGGGGAGAGCCAACGTCATAAAGATGGCGATTTTGCCAAAGTTTACCTTTGTATTTAACGCTATTCCTTTGGAGTTTAAATCACATTGAATAAGAAAGATTCAGAGCGAATAAATGCCTTCACCTGGGCCTCTAGAGTAAGGATAGCCTGGAGAAAGCTTTGCCAAAAGAAAAAAATCGAGGGGGATAGCCAGCCTAGACCTTATAATGTATTATAGAGCCTTCCATTTCAAGAATATTAGGAATCTTCTTCGACCGTATGAACTTTACTCTGCCTATTGGAAAGTAGTAACTGATTATGACCATGGTCTCTATAAGTTTGGTCACCCCAAATACTTTAAAAAAATTAAATTAAAGGTACCGGGGTCAGCGTACAAGCTATGGTACGAGATAAGGAAAATATGGAAGTTTCCTTATTACAGTCCGCTAGCACCAATATGGAATTCACCGGGAACACCAGAATGCCTGAAAGACTCCCTAGCAGGTCCTTTAAAAAGAGCAGGAATAGAGAAATGGGGAGAACTTTTAGAGCATGGCAACTTAAAGAGCTGGGACATACTATCGGAAAGAACCAACGCAGAAATCTCAAGGTTCAAATATTACCAGTTGGCTAGCTGGTCTAAAGAACAAGAGACAATGTCAGATCATATTGGGAAACTGGAGGAAGAAATACAGAAAGACCCAGTGCGAAAAGAAATTTCAAAATGGTACTGGTACCTGATTCAGAGGGATGAGGCCGAATTTACCACACCAGGCGATATCTGGAAGAATATCTTTCCGGCTCAAGACTTGCAACAACTTTGGCAAGTATCCTTCACTTTTTATGGTATATTATAGTTTCTGCACCCCTTAGGAAAAATCATCTTTTTACTTTGCACAGGTCCTACTGGACGCCTGAAAGATGAACTGAAATGAACAACCAGGTGACGAAAAAGTGTCCAAAATGTGGCGAGATAAAGGCAAACGACATTCACATGTTTCACTTATGTGTTCATCTTGATATTTATTGGAATGAAATTGGTAAGATCATTGACAAAGCTTTAAATAGCAAGATTAAGGTAAGCACCTTTACTGTTATTTTTGGCATTCTGGATACTAATGAACCTATTATTGTTTTAAGTAAAAACCAGAAATATTTATTATTTACTTTAATCCTATTAGCCAGACGGTCGGTCTGTATAAACTGGATTCTCCCATCTCCTCCTAAGGTGGCAGACTGGCTTTACTCAGTTGATGAGTTCAGGAAATTGGATAAATCTAGAGGGGAAAGCAAACGTACGAAGTATTGAGAACTCTGGGACAAGAACTATGTGGCAGGGTAGGAAGGGATGTCCAATGATTCCAATAAACGCGATCAAACAAATTCAAGGGAATCATCATGGTGGTTCTGTGATGGTAAACTCAAAGAATTTGTAGGTTCTTAAGACATGGTTTCTACCTTGTTATCCAAGGGCGGCCCCTTTCCACTTTATGAGGTGACCTTGTTTGCCATAACCACGAAGATTGCATAAATGACAAAAAAAAAAAAAAAAACAAGTGGCTGGGCCTGCTGTGGTTAGCTGAAGCCCAGCAATTCCCAAGCACTTACCAACTGTGCAAACACTTGGACTACCTTAGCTTGAACCAAATAAGAACTTTCACAAAAGAGATGATGTACTTTACATGGTTTTCACATTAAGGTCTAACTCTGCCACTCTGATCTCCGGGGTAGAAATGTGCTGCTCTTCACCTGGGCACCCAGAAAAGAGCATCCCCATGAATTGTCATTTTTAGCCAACAAGCAGACCTTTGATTTCTGTTGCTGTCACTTTGGAGAATGGAAGCCAGATCATGCTCCACTCTGGTAACATAGTCTGCCATTGTTATGTGATTTTACTTCCTGTGAAGATTCTGGGTCAAAGATCATATGCGGTCACTTCTTCTGATGTCAACAAGGTCAAAGGTTGTCAGATGTCACTTACACTACCCGTGGCATTTTGGTGAATCAATGTCCATGGGTGTAAAACAGAACTGGCGAAAAGTCCATACATGGATACAAGGGTAGGATCAGCGGGTTGAAACCAAACTTGCACTCAGGTAAACACTTCTTGTGTTGGAGGAGACGGCCTAGGATAGGCTCAGTGGGACGCACTATGGAAAGCTTGACAGTGTTAATGTGCAGCATGCTGAAACACAACTGCCCTTGCATTTCCCCCAAGGCGGACGCACACTGGACCCCCGACAGCCCAAGAGAGACAGCAGCACAAATGTGGGAAGCATTGTGAACTAAAGGGTAACCTTTCATGCCTGCCTTGGGTGAAGCTCTTTGCTCACTTTTTCTCGTCTCGTGACTGGATTTAGTACACTTGCTCTTGTGGGCGTCTAATGACTCTCCTTTTTTAGTGGCTTTTTCTGCTGCTGCCACACTGCTCTCTCCCCTTCAGGGCTCTGCCCCTATCTCCTTGATTTCTAGTACTCTATGATGCTGTAAATCCATCTTTCAGCACGATACAGGAGCAGACTAAGACACTTGGAGCAGCCTATTACGATGATCTATTCAGAAATGCCCGGGAGAACGCTTCCTTCTAAAATGCATCAGTCTCTCACCTACGACCACTCATGCTACAGGACATGGTCAGGGCTACTGCTAACTTACAGGTGGTCCTAGAAGAAAAAAATCCCCTTTCTTGCAGGCATACCCTTTAAAAGACTGCACCGATGGCACTTCAAGACTTTGAGTGTGGTGATGCACATGCTCAATAGGGACTCTGCATCTAGGCGGTATATCTATCTTGTAACCGGACTTGACAAGCGAAGCAACATTTATGTGCACCCTTAATGTGCAAGTAACAGTGCAACAAATGTGCATACAAGGACTGCATCACTTCGCACTGCATACCTGTACTTGCATGCACAGTGGTGCGCTGGGCGCAGCACAGGACTCCTAGGATCACTGGACCTATGCCTCATAAGGAAAATCTTACTTCTGCTCCCTATCCCAGCACAAAAACCACCAGCAGAGACACGAGTCCTATCAGTCACAATTACTCACTGACAGTAATTATCAATGTAATGGGTTTTAGAGGCGTCCGCCCATGCAAATTAGCTGCAGCTTGTTTTCTGGAAATTGATGACCACACTATTATTATACGTTACTTTTGTCAGAGTAATTTTCGGGCTAAGAACGACAACACCATGTTCCCACTACAAAAAATACTTTAGCTTTGTTGCAAATCATTTGTCTGTCAGTTTTATTGTAACGAAAGACAAGCCTTTTATGTTCCTGTGCTGGAACACAAATTATTAAGTTAGTAGGTGGGACAGGTCAATTTCTTTACAAGACAAGTAGATTTCTGTAGCATTTTATCCCATGGTCAAATAGATTATTTTTTTAAAAAATCAACACCTCTGACGAAGCAGCTAAGCAAGATTTTTGCATCATAAATTAGACTTTGGGGGCAAACGGTCAGGAAACCTGCAGAAATGAATATCCGCCCTGGTGTTTAACAGGTACCTATGCTCAATGTGCATGATTACCCAAGGAGCCTGCAGATGGATGCAGCACAGATGCAGCATCTAGCATTCCAGGGCCCGGTACTGAAAAATGCTTTAAACCTAAGCCTACGGGCAGAGCTAAGTGCATGTGTTACACATGTTCAGACTCATCTACATCTGAACTTCAAGTTAAGTGTCTGTGGCTGAAAAATATAAATAGAAATAACAAATAACGTAATACTAATCATCCTAGCCATGTCCAGTTACTATCTAGCTACGAACATCTACTTCCTCTAAGCAAGGCGTCAGAAACCCAAGATTGAGCTTTTCTATGCTCCTGGACAACTCAATGCTAACCGTTGAGAAGTGGCAAAGAAGCCAGGGCCTTCCTGTTTTCATTTTGGCCAATGTTTTCATGCATTTACTTAGCTACAGCACAACGTTGAACTGCAGGGAAGATTGGATTCAAAAAGGGGCAAATGACCTAAAACAGCCAGGCTAACTAGATATTTAAATTGGACAACTGCATGGCTTTTTAAGGTTCATCCAGTGGAGCTGAAGGATTAACTTTAGACTACTGCATGATTACTCTGAACGATAGCCTGTTTACAATTGCTGTACTTTCCACAACATTTGCTAGGTACTGACCAGATCAAAAATTCAAGGGTTTATAATTAAAGGGGAATTATTTCCGGTTGGGAATTATTTTAAGCTCAACACACAATTATAGGAAAGACTAATTAAATGAACACTTCCATTAGTCCTATATCGCACAATGGAAGTTGTACAAATGGGCATTTATATTCGAACTATATGCAGCCCTCACTATTTGAACTCGCAGCATCAAAAATGAAAGAAAGATCAACGCAGTAATTACACGGTTTCGTTTAGTAGGTTTTAAAACGAACCGTGACAGTTCATTTCAGTAAAGTGGAGGACCACACAAAAGTTTAACGATCAGCATCAGGAAATAACATTCAATGGTATGACTATAATTGCTTCCTAAAATGGCCCACGCGAAGCTTGGCTTCCTTAACAAGCCGATCTCCATGTGTTGCCTCAAGACACTATAATCTGCCCACGAGCTTAATTTAAAGGTCGTGTCACTCCAGTTTACGCATATTTCCATATGACATCAATTACAAACAGAAAGAGGAAGCCCGGTTCCAACAAAAAATAAACATACAAACATCACAGGATGTTCCTGGTCTTGCCACAAAAAAGTCACGATAATGTAGTGCTTCAGTATTTCTAAAACAATATCAATAAAAACAACAACACTTTACCATCCCTGCTTTAGCTGCACAGGGGCGTAACACAGGCGCCCGCAGCCCCGCGGTGCCCCGAGCTGCAGGGGCCCCCGAGCTGCAGGGCCCCCGCTCAGCACAGTACTCAGGCTGGGAGCTCCGGATTAAATCAGGGTGGGTGGGGGGGGGGTTTGAGGCCCTCCGTGTAACTTGCAGGGCGGGCCCCTCAAAGTTCGTTACGCCACTGCTTTAGCAAACTTTTACTTCTACATCTGTGAGAAAATTATGTTGAATAGTATTAAACATTTAGAAGAATAAGGTCTATCATGCTGACTAGGAAAGGGATGCAATACTTTTCACAACATTGAGAAGAAAGTAGTCTAATACAAAACGCCTGGCAAATTCAATAGGTCTGGCCGTAGCAAGCGTGCAATATTATTAATTTTTGTGGGGGAAGCATAGGAAACGTGCAAAGAAAACTGACAAATATAAAAAAATATATATAAAAAAAAACAAATTGGAGAAATGGCCTGGCTCACAAACCCTGGCACTGAAGTGCACTCCTTTTTAGATGGCAATGAAATTGTTATCTGGAAAAAATGCAGTCACACATAGTGGCAGACAGCCAATTACTCACGCTGGCTGAGCTATGATCTATGCTATAGTGAATAGAAGAAAAAATAAGAATGACAAGCTGAACACGCCAATGTATGAAGAAGACTAACTGAAGGCTCTTGTATGTATGTATTTATTTTTATTAAGAATATTTTGAAAAAAATTAGGTTGAGGAGACAGTAAAGGTAGGCTAGACCTGGAAAAGGTTAGGTACACAAAAAACGTGTCAAGGATGCAAAAATATGAACAATAACGTTAACGTAATGCTTCATTCTTCTTGGCACACCATTGGGACCCTGAACATAACACTGTATTACACTTTTACATGCCATTTCAGCTACATTAGGTGACATCATAAAAGTCTCAAATGACCGTTCTTAGCATCCTAATCTCAGAAGGGAACATTGAGGGATCTTCAGATCAAAATAAGTAACACATGCGCCAACCCTTTAAAGCCATGCAACCGCCAAACTACTCTGTTGGTCTACAGTGTTAGAAATTTCAAACGTGACAGTTTCGTGTAAACTCAAATATAGATGTATTTTGTGTAACAGAGCCCTTTTCAGCATCTTCTGAAAAACAAAACTTTGCACCTAGGTGGTAGTTTTTATGGTCTTTTGTTCTACATAGAAAATGCATCCAGTTACAAAATAGAAGGTAGACTCGTTCTGTACTGTGAACTAAAGAAATCAGCGACGGCTGCTGCCATCAATGCGATGTTGTCATATCTCACTATTGAAGCAATTTTGCAATTTGAGATGCCACTGGTGATGTTATACATGAGGTCATGAGCAGCACATGGCAAGCGTGCAAATTAGCTTGCTGTGGGTGGGGAATTTTTAACTTTTACACGGTAACTGTAAAGTAACTATCTACTATGAAGATTTCATGGAATTTCTTTGGTTTTTATAAACGTGATCTAACATGATCAAAAATAACTATAACTTACCTTTAAGAAACTTTTTCAGAAAATTTTATTTAAACAGCCTTGTGCATCAATTATTGTGCTCAGAGACTGGTATATGGTCATCCCATGCGCAGTAAATGTTCAATACAACACAGCTGTGTAAAGTAGCAGACGATGGCTGCCATATGACAAACCTCCCATATCAAGAAGGCTAAAGGTACTCTATAGCAGCTAACACGAAACAGGGTATCCAATCAAGGATTTAAGAACACCGGGCTGTCCTATGGTCTGGATGGTGCACCAGGGTGATTGCACTTGGAGGCAGCATATGTTGGAACTTTGAACATAAGTATGGATTTTTTTTTTTTTAAACGTGGAGAGGGTCGATTGATTCCTGGCAGGCCATTTTATTGAATGTATATGTATCTGTTACTCCTACAGTTCCCCTGAAGAAGGGATTTCCCGAAATGCATTTTAGAGTACAGCGCAAAGTTCAGCTGTCAACCTAAACATCAAACAACAATGTGATGTCAACATTGTAAACTGTTACAATATTGTTTGTGGTTGTTTCATGTCATGCATAAAAAGCCATGATGCAAATGGAAAATTGATTACTGTTGAATAGAAGAAACAAATAAATGTTTGGAATAGAATTTTCAGTTTAGTCGAATTTTTGATTATAGGATCACAAGAATACTAGGGTCTTGAGTTGTGCACCTTGTGAGGGTGCACAATATTTGTACGCCCTTGTTTACAGATTTCATCCGGACTAGAGCAGGTCTGGTTACAAGGGGGCACACAACTGAAGTACATTGTATAATTTGTCAAATTTGAGGACGTAGTTTGCAGGTTAATAAATTTTTTTATAGGCTTACTTTCTCTGCTCTAACCATTTAGCCAGCACCTCCATACAAACATAATGTTGTTTGAAGACATAGCACATTTAACGCCGAATAAGGCAGATACTAAGGTTTACACCACAGAAGAAGCAGAATCCACATTCTCTAATATAGAAAGTTAGGACATTTCATGCTATGCCAGGATCAGTCAATCAACTACTTAAACAATTGGAATATACATTGCAGAAAGAAGTGAATCAGAGATTACATGCCAGAACTCTGATACAATACCATATGGTCAAACGGATTCCAAGAGGATTGAGAATCTCTCTCAAACCAATGCTATTCAAATTCAACAAACATTTTATGATAAGATGGTATGCCATCCTAAATAAATGTTCTTTAGATTTAATACTTTTGATCATCGAGGAACTTTCAAATATTCTTAAAGAATTAGCGGCTGAGATGTATTATTTGAAGACAGAACTTGAGAAAAGGATGGATGGGGACAGTTGGACAAAAACACTCAATGAAATTAATGAAAAAACTAGATAACCATGCACGAGAGGTTCATGAACGGAAATTAAGAAAATTTAAAAAGGATACAATCGGTTATAAATTAGACGAAGTTTATACATGGGCAAATGCATACGCTCAACGTCGCGTCTTCAGAAAACAAGAGGTGTCTTCATCTGAAGAAAGTGTTGTCACAGATCAAGAGTTATCAACATCACGCGCTCCCATTTAGCCAACTACCAGCACCACGGAAAAATCTTCCGAGCCTCAAATAGTAATCACCTCATCAAAGGATTCTTTTTTAGAATCAGGTCACACGTCAAACCATCCACCGGAAGTAAAAGGAGCCCAAAAAGAGACGAACAAGGGGGACAGAAAAAAAACAGAGAATCCACAAATACTGAGAAATCTGAAGAAAACCTAGTCATGAACATCTCGGCCAGGTCATTAAGTAAGATGGAATTGTCGGTGCTGAACAAAGGCATGTCATTTGTTCCGACTTACTTAATGAATCTTTTGGAAACAGATTTCCATGTTCAAATTTATGAGAAAACTACGTCTATGCTGGTTCTTCTACAACACATCGCAGTCTGAGGACAGGTCAAGACAGGAGAGAACAGAGGAATTCAAACCCAAAAGCACGTTCATGGCACCATTCTCACATAAATCGCTCAACACTTTTGAACTATTGGTCAAGAAGGATTTGCAAAATTTAAGGTACCATACCGCCAAAGCCAAAAATGTATCCCCTAAAGAATTTGGTGTTTTACGAAGACTCCAACAGAATGAATAAATAATCTTTCAGCCAGCGGACAAGGGGGGCACTGGTGGTCATGAACAGATCTTACTGTGAAATAAAGGTACAGATTCATGTTAGCAATGAAGACATTTATATTCAATTGGAAACAGATCAGACAGACATTTAAAAGCACTCTAAACGCTCTACTGAACAAAGCACTTGAGATGGGATGGATTACAGAGAACACCAAAACATTTCTAAAAAAGATCATCCACAGAGACCACATATGTACACGCTTCCGAAGATACATAAAGATCCTCAGGATCCCCCTTTTAGACCCATCGTGGCAGGATGTGGTTTCATACATGAGCCTTTAGGTAGATACCTGGATCATTTTCTGGAACCGTTGATACAGTCTTGGACCTCGTATATACAAGACACAACGGACTGTTTGAATAAACTTGCTAACATCCAGCAGGATATTCCTAAAGATGCTTGGTTATGTACCATAGATGTGGTTGCATTATACACGTCTATCCCGCATGGAGAAGGGATGGAAGATGTTGAATGGATGTTGTTGAGAAGTAATTAGGACGAGTCATTAAAAGTTTTTCTCTTGGAGTGGTTACATTTTAGCTTATATCATAGCTACTTTAGTTGGAAGAACTCTTTCTTTTTACAAAAATCAGAAACCTCTATGGGTTTTCCAGGGGCACCATCGTATACAAATACGTTTATGGCCAAATTTGAAAACACTCACATTTTTCAAAAAGAAGCATGGAATGAGGATCTGCTGATATACATGAGGTTCATAGATGACATTTTATTAATTTGGACGGGCACATGTAAACAGTTGGAACACAACATATCAGTCTTGAATGAACAGAATCTTCGTATACAATTCACACATCAAATGAGTCAGACGTCCATAAACTTTCTGGACATTCAATTAGATCTCACTGAAAGAGGGTTACACACTAGCGTTTTCAAAACCTACTGCAGGACTCAGAAGAATCCACTCGCCCCCTCGCATTGTCGAGCAAGATTTATTCAGGACAAGCTATTTTTAGGGACTACTCGCCCTTGAGTTGAAAATCCTCTAACTTCAGGAAAGAAACTGACTTTTGACCCGTCTCTGAAAGCAGAGCAAATTTGACAAGATAACAAGATTTAAAGGCATCTTTATTGCTCACAAAGTGAAAGAGCAATAAAAATGCCATTAAATCTTGTTATCATGTCCCATTTGCTGGATCTCAGAGACAGAGGTCAAAAGTCAGCTTATCTTACTACATGTATTTTTCTTTCTGTGACTTAAGTTAGAGGATTCTGTAAAGTGAACTGTGTGACAATTGAACTGTGCAAAGCATGTTAAATGAAAGGCTGTAAGATGTCAGGCTTTTTTCTAACACAACACTAAAATAGCTAAGTGAACTGTTCAAACATTTCAAATATATTCCACTAGTTATGAAGACCCATTTTTGTAATTATGTGGTGAAAAAAATATTTTTATAGGATCAAAAAAATTAGAACACTTTACTTGGTGATGTGCAAATTTTAAAATATTTTTGATGAAACCCAATTTCCAAAAAGGTTTATGTGCTATTATAAGTAAAACTACATGTTAATGGGGAAGTTTTGTGGCCATTTCAATGGAAAATATGCTATCTGTAAATGACAATGCACTACCACATCATGCTTTGGTAATATATTTATGAAGTGAGTTTTTAAACATAAATTTGAGAATAATTTCTGCTCCTGCCCAGATGACAATGCTAATAGTGAACTAAGAGGCAAGGTACGAATCATGTGTACCCTATATATGGGCTTGATTCTGGTTATACATGGAGCAACCATTTAGTCTAGTAAATAAAGAGTTTTTTTGTTCAGCAGAAATATTGAACTTGCATATTTGAAGGTGCACTCGTATTTGATAATAAAGAAAAAGGCAGTTCCATAAGACAAAATATTTGCCTAGGATCACACAATTTGAGACCAGTTCACGGGTCAAGTACATTACAGTTAGGTCGAGTAGATTATTAAAGTTACTAGACCTGCAGGTCTAGTAACATTTTTATGATTTTTCGAGCCCTGTATTGATAAGTATAATGCCTTGCACTTCACAAGTTTTCATCCTCCATCATTGAAGAGACATTTACCACTGTCACAATTTACTAGAATTAAGAGAATTACCTCAGAGCCAGAAAGATGCTCAGAAGCCATAAACAATGCTCATCAACAATACATAAAGAGAGGCTATCCCACTGATGTATTGGTTGAAGCAAGGGGAAGGTTGAATTGATGAATCGTCAGGGTCTCTTACAGCAAAAGATGAAACTCTCAACAAAGGGAAGTAGGTGTATTGAAATTTTCCACTGAAGCATCGGCCATCAAACAGAGCATATTACGAAGATGGGAGATCATAGAACAGAACCAGATTTTCAAGGTCTTTTTTCAACCAAACCCATGTTCGCACATTGCCGTTCCAAAAACCTCAACGAACTTTTGAAAACCAATACTCCACTCAAGAACAATAATGACACAGGAATGAAGAGATGTTTCAATTGTAGACAATGCAGCAACGTTATAACAGGCAACACGTTTACCCACCCACACAGGCAAAAAAAATTAATTGAGGCACTCAGCAGATTGCAACACAGAAAAGGTAATTTATGCCATCAAATGCCCACATGGGCAGGTGTACGTAGGGAGAGTAACAGGTAAGGTCCGAATTCGAATAACTGAGCATAAAAGCATGATCAGAACTCAGAATAGGAACTCATGGCTGGCCGCCCACTGGATAGAGAACAACCACACTATACCCCAACTTCGGTTTACAGTCTTGGAAAGATTAACCCCTACTTTTCACATAGACAGCAATAAACAGTTAGCACAAAAAGAAACGATGTGGATAAAGCGATTGAACACGTTAACACCTAATGGATTGAATGACAAGATTCAGATGACTTGTTTTTTATAACCAACTTTGTGATATTAATGGTCTATAACTTTATGTTATTGTCATTGCAATTCTTCGGCTTTATGTAGCATTAGAGGTCATCGAGCACATGATTTCTTCGATGTTTCAAAGGATGGTAGTTTTATGTGTACTATTCTTCTGTGATAGAAGCGATACTAATGATCGTTTGGTAAAGGTTCATCTGTAAAGCGGATATCTCCGATTTCACTATGAATTATCTAATCCACTATTTTTATGTTTGAATAATCTGTATTCCCTCGAGGTTTAAGGGTTAATTTTCAACAACTCATGTTCAAACTTACGTACACTGCTGTATCACTAGAGAAGATAAGGGTATCCTTGGCAGGTGAGGAGATGGTCAGACCGAAATTGCAAGGAGTCTGGAAGGCAGGATACTTGCACATATACGTGTGCTAGTTAATAGAGTCCCTTGGAACATAGTTTCTTTGATAGTTGATGATAGGTGCCCAGGAGACACACAGTATAAGGGTTCTTTGACAGTGCTTTATAAGGAGGGAGCTGGAGGTCATTTTATATTTGCATTTATATTTTCTTTGACCATAATATTTCCATTTACTATTTCTTTGGAAATTAAACAGTGACTTTTTTTTGTGACACTCCATATAGAGTTGAAGGGATTGTTTACGTTACCATCTATTTTCTGGTTCCATAACAGTACGGGCTTTTTTAAATGTTTTTGCACGTTTTCTTATGTTTTTTTCACGCTTTTTACGTATCTCTCAACATGCCCACGTCATATGGGCTACACGCATTGAGTGTACGGGAAGCGTTCTGGTTGAGTGCGGATGCGGTCTTAACTTCACTGTAAGTGCAAATAAAATAGAAGCACTCAGGTTTTTCATATGGAGCTTGGGAGAGGACCGAGATAATCTATGTCTCATTTTGTAGGTTATCAGAACTCCGTGAGGAGTTATTGTGATGTTGATACTGCAATGGTGAATTAAATGCACTCGTCTTCGAGTAAAAACAGGGGCATTATACGGTATTTGGGATATGTAGATCTTATGTTTGATCCTTGATGTGTTCAATTCAGTTGGTGGAACCAAAAGCTTTCACTTGGATTAAGCGCCTTGACGCGCCGTAACCGGGTATGAACTCAGTCATTTCATGGAGAACGTTGAGGGCACATTGCACATTTCACCATCTTTGGGAGCACGTTGGTTAGGAGTATGTTTTTTTTTTAAATAGTGGGCATACAACACTTGAATGTGTTTGGCATGGCACTTATTAAGCACGATTCTGAGGTTTCTTGTTACAATGAGGCACACCTGATAACATGGCATGTCGTTTATACCAAGAAGGCTAAAGGTACTCTATAGCAGCTAACACGAAACAGGGTATCCAATCAAGGATTTAAGAACACCGGGCTGTCCTATGGTCTGGATGGTGCACCAGGGTGATGGCACTTGGAGGCAGCATATGTTGGAACTTTGAACAGGAGTATGGATTTTTTTTTTTAAATATGGAGAGGGTCGATTGATTCCTGGCAGGCCATTTTATTGAATGTATATGTATCTGTTACTTCTACAGTTCCCCTGAAGAAAGGATTTCCCGAAATGCATTGGGAGTAAGGCACAAAGTTCAGCTATCAACATAAACATCAAACAACAATGTGATGTCAACATTGTAAACTGTTACACTATTGTTTGTGGTTGTTTCATGTCATGCATAAAAAGCCATGATGCATGGCGAACAAATGGAAAATTGATTACTGTTAAATAGAAGAAACAAATGTTTGGAATAGAATTTTCAGCTTAGTAAAATTTTTGAATATAGGATCACGAGAACCCTAGGGTCTTGAGTTTTGCACCTTGTGAGGGAGCACAATATTTGTACACCCTAGTTTACAAACCTCACATATCCCCAACCCCTGCTAGGCCCAGCTGTGCACAGTGTGCACTGGATGCTCTCTGTGTGAAGGACCTAGCCCATGGCCATGCAGCGCACCATTCTCTGCATCAGCAGGGTATGGTCTTTGGCCACACGCATGAGGCTCTTGGCTGGGCCTGCAGTGATGGCCTGTGCTGGCCTACATGCCACTGAACTAGCAGCACATAGCCTTTATCCGAGCACCGCTGCCTCTGGGAACAATGCATTAGCCACTGGGTCCACAATGCTTTTTTCCATACATAGTTACAACAGTGAATATTCTTTCCTTAAATTGTTCTTCTTGGATTTGCAAAATAAATAAATACAATTTATGTTTTCTAAAGTGTGTAGAACTACTTCTGATCAGTGAAAATCATTGCGAGCTACTGAAGGCCAAGCCACTCGTGCAATGTTACCAGACAACCCCACGCCCAGTTTCATCAAATCTAAGTCTTATGTCCATAGAGCCAAAGACTGGGGTTTGAACAAAATACTTTGACTTGGGGCACTATTACAAGGATGCCATCTGTGTCAGTGAGAGCGTGGTCTTTTGGGGATCTATGAACATGTGTGCGTATGAATGGGATATATGTGTATGGGTGAATGAGAGTGTGTTGTATGTACTTGTGGCATAGAACATACCTTTCGCCATATGTGGCACTGTTACATGTATAACACAAGCATACAACCATTTTTGAAATGGCAGAAATTTAACGTGCAGAAAAATGTTATGCAAAAAATGTACATAATATGAAACATTTTTCTGCACTTAAAAAAATGGCTGTATTTTTCAGTTATAAATATGAATTTCAGTCCACCAGCCACTGGGAGCAAGATGCCTGCTGTGTGTAAATGCGACACTTTGAAATGGTCGAACATTAGACTGAAGAGTTAACTTTATGTTTATATGGATTCCATAAAACTCATCATTTACATTTTCTTCCATTTCAAAGTGTAGCATTTACAAACAGCAGGCATCTTGCATCCAGTGGCCTTTAGACACTGTCATATTTATAAAAGAAAAATACAGCCATTTGTTTGAATAGGAGGAATTTAAAGTAAAGAAACATTCTTCATAAACTATTAAGACGTAATTGGCTTAATAGAAAATGGAGAAAAACCATTGACAATGTTTTTAATAGAAATCATTTTATCCACTTTAAAATTCTCCCATTTGAAAAAAATGACCGTATTTTTCAGTTATAAATATGTCACAGTGTCTACTGGTCACTGGGAACAAGAGGCCTGCTGTTTGTAAATGCAACACTTTTAAATGGGATAAAATTAAAATGAAGAGTTAACTTACTCATTATGTTAGCCCTTCATTTTAATTTTCTCCCATTTAAAAGTATTCAGAAACATAATTTTCTTCTCGTGCTGCAATACTGAGTTGACAAGGACTTTTATTTAAGATTTAAACAACTCAGTGCTTCAGTTCCTCACCTCTGTGCCCTGGGTCTTAACCTGACTCCAGCACTGCTTATTATCAGGCCCTATTATCTGCAGCCTGAAGATAATAATGTAAAATAAACACAGCCTTCCTTTAACTTTACAAAGAAAATGTGACCCTGTGTTTATTTAAAAATAAACTCAAGGCTGTGAGCTACTCTGAAGGTGTCTGTGAGCTACTGGTAGCTCACGATTGACTGGTTGGAGACATGTGGTGTAGATTTATCTATACATTTGCAACCTAAATATGGATTCACAAATCCTGTGAGCAAATCACACCTTATTTATTTTTGGGGTGCAACATCTTCCCTTTTGGGAACCCTCCCAACTACCAAAATCCTGAGTGTGATTAGGGATGCTCGCTTAGTACCCTCGGTTACTTTTATTCAGGATGTAGACTTCAGTGCCCAGAATACCGTAACTGTTGTGACAACAAATATTTCAGTTCCTGACAGCCAAATGTGATTGCCCGGATCCTTGAATCGCCTGAGGTTCCATGGAACCCACACTGGATACACAACAAATCTTCCCTCTTCCAACGGCATTCGTTTATTTATCAAATCTAGTATCCATAGAGATTCAAGGGAAACGATCTGAGAATGATTTCAACCACTACTGATTGAATTTACAAGAAACAAATCAAAGTCACTATTCTTGCCTCTATATATCCCTGGTGGTTAACGCTTCAGCCCTATTCTGCTAATCCAAACATAATGTTAACAGCATATCGGGCGACTAAGACAATGATGAGTGGTCAGAGGACAAGATGGCCTTCTGTAAAATAGCAATTTTTACCCACCTTTGCTTGATCCAGTTTAACTTCTTCCATATGATTTATTACATGCCTGCATGACACACATCTAGACATTTCAGAGGGGGTGGGCACCTTCTTACATATAAAGTGCGATTACTCACTAACCCGCATTTACTGTGTTGAAGTGGGGGATCCGGCCAATGGTCCTGGGGTAGTCGCTGGATCTGGACCCAAAGTCATGATTACTTGAGATCATGGAGGGCCTGTGGACCACAAGGGGCGCAAGCTTGCTGGTGGGCAAGGGGTTTGTCCTCGCAAAGAGGGATATTGCTCAATACTGGTGTGCTGCAGTAGTGCCCACATAGACATCTGGCTGAGAGAGAGAGATCTCTGCTCAGGCTTCGAGAAAACAAACAAAACGATGGTGAGCACAGTTCCAAGATGCAGGTCTTTGAAGAAAGTTTGAATAAATCAATCACTAAAGATGGTTTGCTCTGGGTGTCTATCTTTGTATGTCTTGTATCCTAGAGCAATAAATATCTAGATTGATAACAGAACTTCTGCATTAGTTATTGTGAGAAAGTGGATTATTAATTGGGGTGGATGGAAGTCCACCAGAAGTAATAATGTCACTATTATTGTTAGGTCTGCTAAAGGTTTCAGTAATTTAAACCAGAATTCAACCCTCAGTAGTTATGCACAGAGCAGTCAGGCTTAAGAAAATATGCACAGCATTTAAAAGCAGCAAAACAGGTAAAAAGTCGAACACACAGCACCATAAAAATCTTGCTCCAATTGATAAGAATAGAAATTCATTGAATGAACAAAATGACACTAAAAGGACAAAAATACAATAATAGGCACAGGAGATATGAAATTTTAACGTTTTAAATGAAAAAAGCATCAAAACGCCTTCAGCACAAACAACAGTCCTCTGGTTGCCCTTGACTAGAACCTAGGCGAGATATAAGGTCAACTGTAATGAAGTGTGGGTCAGACACAGAAACCAGATTTCTACCTTCTGACTTCGTCACTTCTTTGGAGCTCTGATTCTTCCAGCGAGGCACAGCTGAAAGCAGTAGCTAAACACAGCTCAACAAGCCCAGGTCCAGGGCCTCCGAAGGTCTTCAGAGCCAAATATTTTCTAAGCCCCAGATATTGAAGGATGTTACACAGCCAATGAACCAGGACCTTAGGAACAGCATGTGGGGGCCAAAACTCACTCCAGAAGAAGCCACTAGCAGGGTTAAGGGCAGGTCCAGTTGTAACTGGTCAGCTTGGGTATTCAGGAAAAAGGGCTTCTAGCAGCCTGCTGTGTCCCCATAGCTTAACAGTTGGTCAGCCAACTGACCCTTGGAGTCCACTTCTTTGCCCTAGGTACAAGCAGGAGCAGGTCCAGCCTTTCAGGTCTCCTCACAGGTCTCAACAGCAGGTACAGTTCTTCTTTGGTCTTCCACAGGTACTGCTGTGTTGTGAACAAGGGGTCTCGGGATGACACATTTATGCCTGGTACTAACCTGTGGGTGGGGGTGACTCCTGGCCCCTCCCTCACCAATAGAGATAAAGTTCCCAGGGGTAACCCAACCTACTTTTGAAGCAGGTCCTGTGTACTCTACTGCAAACAATTCCACAGTGCCCTCTCTACCTAAATCCAACATGGCAGAACATTTCTTACCCAGTGAAGCGCTCCTGTGCCAACCTTGGAGGTGCGGCCAGAAAAATGAGCAACTCCTCATCTGTGGTCAGTAAAAACCTGTTCTGGGGGTTACTCCTCTCCCACTGGCATTGTTGACTTACTGACTAGATGGATAAAGGAGGGAGCAGGCCCACTTGGTAGCTACATCTGCCTGTGAAAGGGTAGGCCTCTATGAAGTTAATTAAGTTCCTGAATAATGCTCAGATGCTCACCCTATCAGAGGAACAGAACATCTCCCCACACCCATGGCCTTTGTCTCAACTCTGGGAGCAAGTTCACACCTCATCAAAGGGGCTATTCCGCTCCTGGGTGACAGCTGGCGGGCTCATGCAAATGGGCTTGTAGAAGCTTTAGGCAGGTAAAAGTTGACTTTTTAAATAATGCCTTTTGTAAAATATTTAGCACAAATCTGACTTTATTAGAGAATTGGGCCTGCAATAAACATTTTGAAAAGTTCAAAAATAAACTTTGTAGCTGTTTCCTAAGCGTAGATAACATTTAATTTTAATATTATGACCCACTGCTTTTTTATAGAATAGCTAACCCTGATGCAGCGAAAATAGCTTTTGGGGTCTTGTCACTGTAAGGACATGTTTTACACTAAACTTTTACTTGTCCTACTTTTAAATGCTATGCACCCTGCTTTATTGGACATTAAGACCTTCTTAGGGGTGACTTAGTAATATTTAAAAGGAGATTTTAGGCCTCTCAAAAGGGGTTATTTTGACAGGTTGAATTTCCAGTTTTAAAATTGCACAGACAAGGTACAGTGGTAGTAGGCCTGAAGTCATGTTTTGCACTGTCACTCTAGTGGTGGCACAATGTGCACTGCAATCCACTAATGCCCTTTAACATACAGGCCCTGGGTACTTTTGTACACTATACTAGGGAATTATAGGGAAGATAAATATGCCAATTAAGAATTATAGCCAATTTCAAAATGTTTTCAGGGTCAGAGCACATGCACTGGACAATAATGTCCCAGTAAGCAGAGTCCAAAAGCCATCAATAAAATCTAGCAAACAATGGGAGTAGCCACACAAACAAGGGGCATTTTCCTACAGTTATGATTCATATATCATGCGTGGAACTAATAAATACAAATCGTATTTAAATAATATGAATAAGTGCAACAACAAGAGGACAAAAAGCTTGCAAATCTTGCTTTCAGTGAGCCATCAAAAGAGTTCAGGATGTCCATGTGACATGATTTAGGCAATCTATTCTCTTTCAAGTGTCATTCTGAAAGCCACAAGAATAATGTCTGAGATTACTAGAAGATGTTACATTTCTCAGACCCTGTGCAGACCAAGTATGGTCATCGACTAATATCCAGACTAAAATCAGATTGTTAAAGTGGACCTTTCTTGATGGACAAGCCTAATCTTCATCAGCTAAAGTTTAATGTGCTTTTTTTGATAGGTGTGCAGTTGTTTGATGGTGTCAAATGATTACTAACACCTAGGACACAGGAGATAAAATTAAAATATCCACTGATCAACTGGGCTTAAAGTATTCTTTCTGGTATATGAGAGATTCAAGTTTTAGTCTACTATTGAGTAATTTAGCAGCAATATATTATGGTAGAGCAACAGAAAAGGCCATAGAGCAAATGATCTTTGCGTATGCTATGAGGTGAACTTGGTTGTAAACTGGCAAAAAATAAATTCCAGAAGGGGCTCTCCACAGACAGCTCTGTGTTGCTAGTAGGAACTGACTCAGGAATGCGAAGAATGCATACATTGTTCTGAAGTGAACTCCAGAATACGTTTTTGCATTCTGTATTCTTTAAAGTGATCTCTATTGTCCATTAACTCTTGTACCACCACATCATCGTTAATCTAATCATCACTAGTGTTCTGATGGGTCACTGCTTTTCCATACCAGCCTGCATCAATTCCACTTCATAGGAAATTTGTGAACATGGTGCTAATGTCCTCAATGTCTGCTTTAAGTACTAGAAATAAGGAGTTTATATAGAATTTTGGATTAGGAGATATATTAGCTGCTGGGTGTGTTGGCTGGCTTGTTGTTTGTCTGCCTTGCCTGCCTGATGAATGTGAAAAGCAATTTCAAAAGAAAAAACACAGCAGTGAGTAATCTATGTATAGGGTTTCTGATTTATGGTACAATCCCGCTAGACAGGACACTGTGCTTTTCTGAGGTGAACAATAAACCTTTATTTTTATCCACATTTGTAATGCTTCCGCTCCTTGTGGCAACAGATCATTATGAGGGTAATGTCCTTGCTTTTTCTGTGAGGATTGTTGTTACCACCCTACTGTAACGGGACTTGAATCTCCATTTTTGAGCAGTTGTGTTACAAAAATGCTGATAGGTATTGGTGCAATTAGGTAGGCACCACTTCAACTTTGCTCAACCCTTCAATTTCTTCACAAATCAAGCACCTTCTCAACCTCTGCAGGTCACATAGATGTGACATATTAATACTATTATCAACAACAGTAAGTACTTTATTCAAATTATCTTGATCAATTGGTCTTAAAAGTGCAGCAGCTTCTATTTGTGACAATTTCCAAATTTCATTAAATGTAGCGTAAATAAATCTTTTAGTGCGCAGATATTTAGGACCCAACAGAAAATCAGATAGGTACATGGCCTCCGATAGAAGAGAAGCTCTGAGAGTATGGAGTTTACAGTTTCAACATCCCAATCATCAGAATATAACCCAGGTACTATCACAGCCCCAATAGAAACCCTAAACACATATGGTATCTGCAGGATCTCGGAAGAACCAAATATGTTGTAAGGATCTTTATCCCAAATAATTCCATCAGTTACTGGAACAGCTGAAACGTTCACGAAGGACAAGTTTCTTTTTAGCTTGAGTGTTCTGGAAGATAGTGGCCATTAATCAGCAAGAAAAAAACTGACACAAATCTAATCCACAGGAATAGAAAAACCAAGGAACGTGTTATCCAAACATATATCCAAGGAGGGACCAGATAAGTGTGTTTCAGCCATGAAAAGAAAACATAGATCAGTTCAGGCGTGTCTAAAACGGAAGAATCATCAAAGGAATCCAAAGAAAAATCATCTTGACCCACATAATACCCAGAAGCAGTTCGTCGACAAACTGGTGCTGTGGGTACATTTAGAGAATCAGTAAAATTCAAGAGTGGTGGATCTGTATAAATGACATCTGCTGCAGAAAATGCTGTACTAAGTTCAGTACTCACTTCAGTTGAGTTGCTGGCAGATGTAGTGGATGCAGGTATGGATTGAAGTGCATTCTCCGCACTCCCTAGAACAGCTTCGGTGGTGCTCACTAGCTGTAGAGGAATTTCCTGTATGGTAGAGAGAGGAGTTATGGAACTACCAAGGACTCCTCGTGGCCTACTGTTGAGAATCGGCCATGTGAGGTAATGATGTTATCAATGGAGGCAAAACGATTGTCTTTAGAACCAGGAAGCGGTGGCAAGATTACAGTTCTTGTACCTTGAATACCAAGAACTGGCACCGGTGCTCGGTATGATGGCCAAACTCCTCCTTTACAGCCACCTTCACTCGCACAAGATTCCCAACTTGTGGAATCCAGCTGGAAGGTTCTGGTTTCTCTTTGATTCTTGCTGAGGCAGACGTCTTCAACTGCTCGTTGGATTGGGAGTAACAGAACTTTTGTGGATCTTGTAAAACTGCACAACTATCATTTATGTCAAAGGGTGTGGCTGCTGTCACAAAGTCTGGACCATCAAGATCTGGAATGAACATTTTGTTGCCAAAGAGGACATTGTGTTGGGTCCGGCCACCCAGAGATCTTTTTGGGAGATTGTTGAGAGCCCGCTGAACCCCATATAGGTGGCAAATCCAACTACGCACAGTGCCTAGTACTTGAGCTGTTAAGGACTGCTTAAAGTCACAGTTCATTCATCTCCCCAACAGAATAGCCCTCGGGCCTATATGGGGAAGAATAATGCACCGGTACACCCAGGGATGCCATAGTGTCCAGGTACGCTTGTGATGCGAAAGCTGGGCCCTGGTCTGAGTGGAATGTACTGCATGCATGTGTCCCGATAAAGACTTGCATGTCTTTAACAGTGCGAGCGTCAGCCAAATGCTGTGGCCAAACCCGAGGAACCTGGAGCAAGAATTAACCTCAACTAGGATACATTTAAACGCTGTATCCGAAATACCAGTGGTCCAAATAAATGCAGCTGAAAGGTTAGTTGGAAATTAACAGGTGTGTCTGAAGTGGACGAGCCACGGTGGAAGCTTTAATTTGTTGACAAATGTCACAACAAAGGACATATTTTTTGGCCTGTTGATATAAGCCATGCCACCAATAACATTGCTGTAGAAGCAAAATTGTGGCCGCCACATCTGCCTGTGCAGAAGGAACATCTTTGGGCGCAGCTATCACTAAAGCTAGTCTGCTGTCTTGATTGGGAACCAATCGATCACCAACTCCTGGAATAGTTACAAAAGGAATGTTCTGTTCACTCAAGTGGTAGGTATAGCAAGGGGGTGCCTTCTTTATGAGCTGTAATGGCAGCTAAAATATCAGAGTCTATTCTCGTTTTAGAATGAGTATTTGCGGCAACAGTGGCAGGCGTAACTGTAGATTTGGCCACTTCATCAGCCAAAGAATTCCCTACAACGTGCGCTCCCACACGCAGATGACTCAATGTATGAATAACATGAGCCTGCGGCAACCCATCTCTGAGGTCTGCCACTTTAACTTAAAGCATTTTATGCTTGATTGTCTTGCCTTAAGAATCTTTTAATCCATTCGGACGCCAATAATGTAAATTATCATTAAAGAACTGTACACAGTCATACGAATCACTCACAAGAAGTATGGGGAATTCAGGATCCTTATGTTCGGGTGCAAGAAGCAAAGATTTTAGTTCAGCCAACTGCGCAGTGCAGTACCCTAAGGACTGCGTGCAAATTTTTATGGTTTGAATTTTTCGACCAAGATCACACCAGAAACAGTGGCATACGCTGCTGAATACTGCTGTTTAGAGCATATAGCAGGCTGGGCTGAACTATCAGTGTAAACAAACCGTTTATACTGTTCAAGTGGTAAGAACGAATTGGGCATGGGATAAACATGCTCATACTGCCAGAATTCTTGTGTCTGGAAAGACTGGTCAAAGACATAGTCCACATCAAGAGCTGTTAAGGATTGTGCCCATTGTATTCATCTAGGATGGAGGTCTTCAGCGTTCGTAACACTATCCTTTGTGACAGCCTCTAAGGCTGGCACAGGAGTAACAACAATAATCAATCAATCAATCACAGAATTTGTAAAGCGCACTACTTACCCGCGAGGGTCTCAAGGCGCTAGGGAAAAAGGGGGTGCTGCTACTGGTCGAACAACCAGGTCTTGAGTAGCCTCCTGAAGGTCAGCAGGTCTTGGGTCTGTCGTAGGCTTAGTGGAAGGGTGTTCCAGGTCTTGGCGGCGAGGTGGGAGAAGGATCTGCCGCCGGTGGTAGTTCTTCGAATGCGAGGGACGGTGGCGAGGGAGAGGTCGGCGGAGCGGAGTTGGCGGTTGGGGACATAGAAGAGGAGTCGTCTGTTGAGGTAGGCTGGGCCAGTCTTGTGGAGTGCCTTGTGTGCGTGGATGAGGAGTTTGAAGGAGATTCTCCTGTCGACGGGGAGCCAGTGCAGGTTCCTCAGGTGGGGGGTGATGTGGCTGTGGCGAGGTACATAGAGGATCAGGCGTGCGGAGGCGTTTTGTATGCGTTGCAGTCGCTTGATGAGCTTGGCCGGGGCTCCCGCGTAGAGGGCGTTCCCATAGTCAAGTCTGCTACTGACGAGGGCCTGGGTGACTGTTCTTCTTGTGTCTGTCCGGATCCACCTGTAGATCTTGCGAAGCATGCGGAGGGTGTTGAAGCAGGAGGATGAGACTGCGTTGACTTGCTTGGCCATGGAGAGCGTTGAGTCGAGGATGACTCCCAGGTTGCGTGCATGGTCGGTGGGTGTCGGGGCTGCTCCCAGCGTCGTTGGCCACCAGGAGTCGTCCCAGGCTGAGGGGTTGGAGCCGAGGATGAGGACCTCTGTCTTCTCCGTGTTCAGTTTTAGTCGGCTGATCTTCATCCAATCGGCGACGGCCTTCATTCCTTCATGGAGGTTGGATTTGGCGGCGAGGGGTCCTTGGTGAGGGAGAGGATCAGTTGAGTGTCGTCGGCGTAGGAGATTATGTTGAGGTCGTGCTGTCTGGCGATGCGTGCGAGCGGGGCCATGTAGATGTTGAACAGTGTTGGGCTGAGGGACGATCCCTGGGGTACGCCGCAGATGATCTCGGAGGCTTCGGATCGGAATGGTGGGAGGCGGACTCTCTGGGTTCTGCCGGCGAGGAAGGAGGTGGCCCATTCCAGGGCCTTGTCTCGGATCCCTGCGTCGTGGAGGCGTGCGTGTAGAGTGCGGTGGCAGACAGTTTCGAAGGCGGCGGAGAGGTCCAGCAGGATGAGGGCTGCGGTCTCACCGTTGTCCAGCAGGATCCTGATGTCGTCGGTGGCGGCGATGAGGGCAGTCTCAGTGCTGTGGTTGCTGCGGAACCCCGATTGGGATGGGTCCAGGATGCTGTTTTCTTCGAGGTTTCGGGTTAGCTGTTTGTTGACGATCTTCTCGATGACCTTGGCTGGGAACGGAAGCAGGGAGATGGGCCGGAAGTTCTTGAGGTCTCTCGGGTCCGCCTTGGGTTTTTGAGTAGGGCGTTGATCTCTGCGTGTTTCCAGCTCTCTGGGAAGGTCGCGGTCTCGAAGGAGAGATTGATGACGTTGCACAGGTGGGGTGCGATGGAGCTGCTGGCTTTGTTGAAGATGTGGTGCGGGAAAGGGTCTGACGGGGAGCCGGAGTGTATTGTGCTCATGGTCTTGATGGTGTCCTCGATGTTCACGCTGGCCCAGGCTGGCAGGGGGTCATGGTCGATGGTGTGCGGCGGGTCTGGTGCATCGATCTTAGTTGGGGCTGTCTGGGTGTTGAAGCTGTCGTGGATGTCGGCGATCTTGCGGTGGAAGAAGGTGGCGAGGGAATCGCACAGGGGTTGCGACGGCGGGTTGTCGTTGGTGTTGGAGCTGGGGTTGGAGAGTTCCTTCACGATGTTGAAAAGCTCCTTGCTGTTGTGTGCGTTGTTGTCGAGGCGGTCTTTGAAGGAGATTCTCTTGGCGGACTTGATGAGGTGGTGGTGGTTACGGATGGCGTCTTTGTGGGCTGCGTGGCTGTCCGGTGTCTTATCACTGTGCCATTTCTTCTCTAGTTTCCGGCAGGTACGCTTGGAAGCTAGGAGTTCCGAGGTGAACCAGCTGGCTCTTTTGGTGGTGTCACTGTAGGTGAGTTTTTTCAGCGGGGCGAGGGTGTTGGCGCAGTCGTCCATCCATCGTCTGAGGTTGCATGCAGCGTCGTCGGTGTTGGATGGGTCGGAGGGAGAGCTGAGAGCGAGGGTTGCCCGAAGTTGGTCTTCGGTGACTTTGCTCCAGCAGCGGCGTGGGATCTGTTGGGTGCGGTGGTGTGTGGTGGGTTTCTGGAAGGTGAAATGGATGCAGCGGTGGTCGGTCCAGAGGAGTTCCGTGGTGTGGCTGAAGGAGACGTGGGAGCTTGAGGAGAAGATGGGGTCAAGCGTGTGGCCGGCGGAATGGGTCGGTGTTGTGACGAGCTGGCTCAGACCGAGGTTGGCGAGGTTGTCGATCAGGGTGGTGGAGTTGCTGTCGTTGTTGTTCTCCAGGTGAAAGTTCAGGTCTCCGAGGAGGATGTAGTCGGTAGAGGTCAGGGCGTGCGTGCTGATGAAGTCGGCGATGGAGTCGCTGAACTGGGGTCGGGCCCAGGGGTCTGTAGACAAGGGTGCCTCTAAGGGTGGTGTTGGGGTCCGTGTGGATCTGGAAGTGCATGTGTTCGGCGGTGCTGAGAGTGTCGTCGGTGCTGGTCGAGACCCTGATGGTGTTCTTGTGGACGATGGCGATTCCTCCTCCTACTGCGTTGACGCGGTCTCTGCGGGTGATCTTATAGCCGTCTGGGATGGCTATGGCGATGTCGGGGGCGGAGGAGTCGTTCATCCAGGTCTCTGTCAGGAAGGCGACGTCTGGTGATGTGTCGAGCAGGTCCCAGAGCTCGACGGCGTGTTTGCGTGCGGAGCGGGTGTTCAGTAGGATGCATCGGAGGTGGTTGAGGTCCTTCTTGGCGGGCGCCTCGGTGGCTCTGAGGCTGGTGTAGCTGCAGTTCCGGCAGGTGAAGGGACCATGGGTGCGTTTCGGGCGGCCTTGAAGCAGTTGTGCGTCCGTCCGGGGTTGAGAGCGTGGAGTGTGGTGGCATCGTATCGGCGTCGGTCCTCGAGGCTGGATCGGGGCGCACGGCCCAGGGGTTCTGGCGCTGGGCGCGGACGGGCGCAGACTGGCTTGCCTTAGGCGCGCCTTTGGTGCGCCAGCGGCGCGGCCGCGCAGCGGCCGCCATATATTGGGAGGTGGGAGGGAGGAGCAGCTGGGAGGCGGGAGGCAGGGGCAGCGAATGGACAGTCAGGGGGGCGGGGCCGCAGGGACGCAGCGGCGGGAGTGGAGAGAGGCAGCGAGGGGTACAGAAGGCAAAATGGACACAAGGGAAATGGGGGCAGCGAGGAAACAGAAGGCAAAATGGACACAAGGGAAATGGGGGCAGCGAGGGAAACAGAGGAAAAATGGACACAAGGGAAATGGGGGCAGCGAGGGAAACAGAAGGCAAAATGGACACAAGGGAAATGGGGGCAGAGAGGGAAACAGAGGAAAAATGGACACAAGGGAAATGGGGGCAGCGAGGGAAACAGAAGGAAAAATGGACACAAGGGAAATGGGGGCAGCGAGGGAAACAGAGGAAAAATGGACACAAGGGAAATGGGGGCAGCGAGGGAAACAGAGGAAAAACGGGCACAGTTCAATGGGGGCAGCGAGGAAACAGAAGGCAAAATGGACACAAGGGAAATGGGGGCAGCGAGGGAAACAGAGGAAAAACGGGCACAGTTCAATGGGGGCAGCGAGGGAAACAGAAGGAAAAATGGACACAAGGGAAATGGGGGCAGCGAGGGAAACAGAAGGAAAACGGGCACCGAGGCCACAAGCAGAGGGGCGAGCTTACCTGCAGCAGCAGCGGGCAGGACACCACAGGCGGAGCTGTGTGGCGGAGGAGCGACCTACCTGGCAAGGTCAACGGTCGCTCTCCTCACCGCGCAGCGGCTGCCATATATGGGGAGGTGGGAGGGAGGAGCAGCTGGGAGGCGGGAGGCAGGGGCAGCAAATGGACAGTCAGGGGGGCGGGGCCGCAGGGGACGCAGCGGCGGGAGTGGAGAGAGGCAGCGAGGGGTACAGAAGGCAAAATGGACACAAGGGAAATGGGGGCAGCGAGGGAAACAGAGGAAAAAACGGGCACAGTTCAATGGGGGCAGCGAGGGAAACAGAAGGAAAAATGGACACAAGGGAAATGGGGGCAGCGAGGGAAACAGAGGAAAAATGGACACAAGGGAAATGGGGGCAGCGAGGGAAACAGAGGAAAAAACGGGCACAGTTCAATGGGGGCAGCGAGGGAAACAGAAGGCAAAATGGACAAGGGAAATGGGGGCAGCGAGGGAAACAGAGGAAAAATGGACACAAGAGAAATGGGGGCAGCAAGGGAAACAGAAGGCAAAATGGACACAAGGGAAATGGGGGCAGCGAGGGAAACAGAAGGAAAAATGGACACAAGGGAAATGGGGGCAGCGAGGGAAACAGAGGGAAAAATGGACACAAGGGAAATGGGGGCAGCGAGGGAAACAGAGGAAAAATTGACACAAGGGAAATGGGGGCAGCAATGGGAAACAGAGGAAAAATGGACACAAGGGAAATGGGGGCAGCGAGGGAAACAGAGGAAAAAACGGGCACAGTTCAATGGGGGCAGCGAGGGAAACAGAGGAAAAAACGGGCACAGTTCAATGGGGGCAGCGAGGGAAACAGAAGGAAAAATGGACACAAGGGAAATGGGGGCAGCGAGGGAAAAAGAAGGCAAAAAGGACACAAGGGAAATGGGGGCAGCGAGGGAAACAGAAGGAAAAATGGACACAAGGGAAATGGGGGCAGCGAGGGAAACAGAGGAAAAAACGGGCACAGTTCAATGGGGGCAGCGAGGGAAACAGAGGAAAAAATGGGCACAGTTCAATGGGGGCAGCGAGGGAAACAGAAGGAAAAATGGACACAAGGGAAATGGGGGCAGCGGGGGAAACAGAGGAAAAATGGACACAAGGGAAATGGGGGCAGCGAGGGAAACAGAGGAAAAAACGGGCACAGTTCAATGGGGGCAGCGAGGGAAACAGAAGGCAAAATGGATACGTTTACCTTGTGCAGGTGACCACTCCTTAAGAATAGCCACCATCACTGCAGTCAGTATTTTTTAAGTGGAGGCAAAACGCATTTCCTCATTTGAATATAAATGCAATTTATATGCCATTGGCACTGTCTCACCTTCGTTAAAAGTCATATAGGTGAATCCAATTGCACCTGATAAAACAGATGACTAGGTTCGTGGCATTTACACGTGTATGTAAGTGACGTGTGGCAAGCAAGTCAGAGTGCAAAATCTGAGTGTATCTGTGTGTTCTGATTTCAAAAGTGTATTGGTAGAATCAGGAAAAATTAATTAATGTAGTGCTTTAATGCATTGGGTATAATCAGGAATGTATGTTCTGCCAAAATTAAGGAATCCTAATAAGAATTGTAGTTTCTTTAATGTATTTGGAGGTTGCAATAGTGCACACTTCTCCCAAAAGTGAGGGACAAGACTCCTACGTGTAAGTTCATATCCTAAATAAAGGATACTTCAAAATGCGATTTCTTAAAGTTGAACTTGTAGCCATATGCAGTAAATCCTAAAATTATGCAATCCACCCCAGCTAAGAGTGGGTTTAACTCATCGTCTGTCAGGTAGATTTCATCTACATAAGACAATGCGGGCAGCAAATAATGCCGGGCTATTCTTATAGCCCATAGGGAGCCTTCCATATCTTCTTTGAAAGCCAAGCGCCGAGCAGGCTGTCCAATCTCTGCTTTCAGGGGCTAGATTGAGACTGAAAAAAACGTTGTAAATATCCAAGGTCGTTTACAGACTATATGGTTAATTAGTGCTGAACTGTGTGTATTTTGGATTGCAAATATGCGTGTATGACTGTTTAAATGTCTATAGATCCGGTTTCAAAACAGGAAAAAGAGGATTATTCATCTGAGAGATACAGGGTTTAATTACTCCCCGGTACTAAAACTGCAGGAGTTTTTCTTTAACGGGTGCTTTAGCATTTCGTTTAATAGGATATTGTAGTTGCACCTAGGGACTGGACCTAATGAGTATGATGTGATAAGGAGAGTCCTTATCCCAGCCAACATGATTGTGGTATAGAGCCAGGGCTTGTGCAAGAGCCCATTCTGCTGCATAAGCTTGTCTGACCTCATCAGGGACAAGAGCAGAATATGAAGGCAGTATTACATCCTCACCCTGTAGGGATCTTTGGACAAAGAGTGGGGGCCACTCGACCTCCGCTAAAAGGATGTCATAAGACAAAGTTAAATTCTCCCATAAGATTACTTTAATGGTGCATTATATGTCAACCACAATTTGTATATCTAAGTCACACAACCCATCTGGAGGAGCTACGCACCTATCTGGGGGTTCAACTGTAATAAATGTATCAGCTGCTTTCGCTGCCAGAAACTCCTGGTGATTCCAGAGCACTATGGTGACTTTTACCACATTGTCGAGGAGATTCCCTGCCCAACTCCTGTTAAGGACAGGGTTTTCAGTGTCTGTGGCATATTTTGCGGTGATAGCCGCAACTTTCTTCTTCTGAAATTAGGGTTTAAATGGAGGAGATATCTCCTCCTGCTTTATCTTTACGTCAGACGAGCGTTGTGAATCTCTTTTCGGCATCACATACTCTCCTTGTCTGTGCTCAGATCGCCCTCCTCCTACTGCTTTTCAGATGAGCACTGCAAGGAACGATAAGAACGTGTATCAGAACTCTGACACATGTCTGGAGCCTTGATTTTAGTGCGACCACGAAAATCGTAGTGTCTCTCAGAGGGCTCCTGGGGTGGAGAACCTCCTCAAGGTTTATCTTTTTGTGTTTGTTTAGATTTATTCCATGGTTTTTAACAAAAACACGATTTTGCTTGGCTTCCCTGTCTGTACTAAATTAGCCAAGAGGTGGTTTAGTAGATCTGATTCCCAAATGTTTGCGTCCCAAGAATACGTACACATCAGCAATAATTATAGATAGCCCAAGTTCACGGTCAGCTTGTGCGACCGCCGCGAGCCTATTATAGCAAGAGCTGTCGCTTTCCCCTTAATGTTAGACAGAATCATTGTGGACACCACAGGTAAGTTTCCCATTAGTTTCATCCCAAAATCCAGGGCAGCAGTTGCCCTGTGCTCTTTCTCTATATGTTTTAACACATCCGGCAGGACTGACATGGATGGAGTGCTATGACTGATGGTATATACAGTGGCAAACACTGAACACCATGAGTTGCAGTCACCTAATACGGGAACCAATCCATGTGGTAAGCGCATAGTTAATATTCTGTTTTTGTCTTGTGGTCCCGTAAGCAGAAAGACCGCTTCAAGTTGGTCAAATTTTTGGGGGCAATCCAAAATGGAATTTCCTCACAATTAGTGGGCACTTTGCCCATAACTGAATGAACAATTACAGGACCTATTGTCTGCACTGCAGGCAACTGGGCTTGTCCTAGCAGGCCAGGCCCTGGTGGCACAGTCAACAAAGTTCGTGAAACATATTGAGTCAAGCGTCTATATAGTGTAACCAATGCAAGATAGAATACACGTTTGTCCATGATTGAGATTAGCTACATCAGGGTATGGAGTATATCCAGCTAATGCTGGCCAGATCGCCCTATCATTACCTAAGCGTACAGGTGTTGGTACATGTGGGAGGGCGCCAAGGAACCAAGTATTGTGTTCCCAGTAAGACAGCCGTATTTCCATAAGCGCATAAGCCCTGTAATGTGCTGGTAGTGCAGGAGTAGTATTAAATGTTTTTGAATTAGCATCCACAGCTGGAAAAGTCGACCCAAGAATAAAATACTTCAAAACGATAAGCATCATCTGCTTCTACCACAAAGATAAAAGCACCACCTGCATTAGTAAGTCCATGATGAGTTACATGTGCATGGACAGCAGGTCTGCAATTAACAGGAACGACAACAGCGGGTGCAGCCATTAATAAAACAGAAATGGAAAAAAGTGCAATACAAAAATGGGTTATCCTTTTAACCGTTAAAGCTTGAAAAAACACAGAATTTGGTGCTTCCTAAACACTGTGGAGGATTAATCCCCAACACCATGGACGTCTCCAGCGGTAGGTGCAAGGGTTATTATGGACACACACAAGCACTACTCAGGAGACCTGTGCAATAAGTACCAAACCAAGCGTTGGCAGCGCAATGTTGCAAGCATTATGTGTAACAGAACTATGCCTGGAATCACAGAACGTCAGCATGTAGGGACTGAGTCACCATACCACATCAGTACCTATGAACCCCAATCCTGACTAGCTCATAGTGCCTTACCTGCCCTCCTACCCTTTCCAGAGTGACAGGTAAGTTAGCACCCCAGAACACAACACTGTAGTCCCCTCAGGGAACCGTGGAAACAGATCGTCACCTTTCATTTTCTCACTCATGCATGTCCATAACAAACAAAACAAAGACACAAGAACAGTTTACAATATTTATTGAAACTATCGTGCTCTATTATAAAACGACTGCGCTGCGACTATAAACACATGCATGCCAGCAAAATGAGTAACATCACAAGTAAACTGTTTACAATGAGAATCCCTACCATGTTTAAAGATATATCTGCCTCAGCCGATCCGCACTATGTGGGTACAGTGATATAAATCTCTGGGATTAGAACCAAACCCAATACCTTGTGTTATTGTTAGGTAATCTGCATCTCAGGTTGCGCAAGGCTTGCGCGTTCATCTCAGGACCTCTCCTGTGCAAGAATTCCCCTCTCTGTTTTCAAATGGCGCGTCTCGGTGTATATGATATGAGGTGTCTTTATGAAAATAGCAGATGTGTATGTATGTTGTGTCTGAATGCCAAGTTACATTGCTAGTTGAGCACAGAAGACGGGGAACAGTGTTGTTTGACCTTGTACGAGATGTTCAGACATAGTCCCAGAGAGAAGAACCAATAACAAATACATGTGCAGTGTTTTGCTACAATATTGTGGCTCAAAAATAAATGTTCAGAGTGTAATGTGTGCAAAGCAGCCTACAACTGGCAGTTAGGCTAAAATAAGGGAGAACTAAGTGGGCCCTAAAGGGAACTCACGACAAGCACAATTTCTGCCAGTTAATTCTCAGTCCCGAGACTTGTGCAGAGTTATGAAATGTGTGTGTGCCACGCTGGGCGGAATTGTGGAGGAGTCCTTGAGATAAGGCAACACACTGTCATTGAACAGCAAGACTGAATGTGTCCCATCTAGCATCACTTAATATTTTCATAGTTTTTAAGAGTGTTCTTGTCATGTGCTAACGGAAACAATAGTGGATGAACATACAAGAAAATGCTTAAGTTAATATTAGAAACAACTCACCCTTATCAAAGCTTGCATTAGCACCCCTGTCGAGGAGAAGACGGACCATTTCCAGATTTGCAACACTAGCAGCATACATCAAAGGTGTCCACCCAAACTTGAAACGGGATTCTACATCAACTCCTATCAAAGAAAAAGGACAGATGGAATTGTTATGGGTAGATGAGTCTATGCAACTATAGCTTCACATCTTACAGTCAAAAGTCTAAATGAGTAACATTTCATCTTTTCTAGGACTACTGCTTAGAAAGCAGATAACACAGCAAACAAAAATACCTTCGATAGGGGCAGGTGGCAGACCGGTAGTTAAGAGGAACAGAAACTTGGTCTTAAAGAACAAGTTACTTACATTCGGAAACGCTCTTCTGGTTGAGAGACTCTAGCTGCAGAATCGTCACTGAGTATTCCCCAGGCATCAGACTGGATTCTGAAACTTTTGAGCAGTATCCCTGCACACCAGTAGGTGGCGCTGTGCTGCTACACACAGAGGTCATTCTGCTCCTGAAACGATTTGTGGAGCCTATATTGGTGCCACTCCAGAGTGCTGATGTCAGTTGCTTTCAAGAGTGTCTGCACCACCAAAAATAGAGCCCAAAAAGCAAATTGGTATGACCAGTGTGCAGATTCCTAAACACAGGATTTTACCAAGGGATTAAATCCAACCACAGAACGGCAAGGATGGGAAGGTCAGTGAGCAATCTGTGGCTAGATAGAGTCTTTACCAGAAGGAGTATTACCGAAGGCCAGTAATTTGTTCTTCTGATAGAGGCTTCTAGCCACAGATTCCTCACTTTCAGAATAGATCTCAAAGCAGTAACATGTGGAGGTGGGTTTGTGGATGATCTCAGATAAAGTCTTACAGGACCGGGTGGGCAAAATGTCCCTCTCGGTGAAGCTGACTGTCCAGACATTAGTACTTTGTGAATGTATGGAGGGTCCCCCATGTAGCCACGGGGCAAATATCCAGGACAGGGATTCTGCATCCCAACGCAGTGGTAGCAGCTGTGGCTCTGATAGAATCAGCAGGCAGTTCTTCGGAGGCTACTTTTTGGCCAATGAGTAGCCGATCTTAATGCAGAGCATGATCCAGTGGGAGATGGTACTCTTCTGCAGAGCCTTGCAGAACCCCACTAACAGCACTAATCATCCAACCAGTGTTCATTAGAGGAGTGAGAAAGACCATAGAACACCAGCAAGCTGATGTTCTGTCTGATGTGGAACGGCTTCACAACCTTAGGCAAGAATAATGCCCAAGTCCACAAGATCAACTTGCTGGGGAAGAAGGTGGTGTATGGCAAGATGACAGAGAGCCTGTAAACTCCACACCAATGTTATGGTGATGAGGAACACTGCCTTGAGAGTGAGAAGTTGCAAGGAGCAGCTGTGAAGCAGCTTAAAGGGAGTGCACATCAGAAACGCAAGAACCAAATTAAGGTCCCACTGGGGCATGACAAAGGGAGGAAACAAATGTTGTAAACTTTTCCAAAAGAGCATAACCACTGGGGACTTTAAGAATGAGGGCTGATCCGGCAACCGCAAAAACCCTGAAAGGTACCCTTTAACTGTGCCCCCAGCAAAGCTTTGCCAGGGTAGTGACAAAACAAACAACACAACATCAGATAACTTCGCCTGGAAGGGTCTATCTGCCAAATATCGCACCAATCCACAAATCTGTCCCAACAAAAAGCATATACAGTTTTTGTCGAGGGACGTCTGGCTGTCAAGATGACATCAACCAACTTTGGAGGAAGGTCGAAGGTGTCAGTTATCGCCTCTCAATCTCCAAGCATGAAGGTGGAGATTACGAAAGCCCGAACCATGCCCTGCTGCTGCGACAGCAGATAATCCCAAAGGAGTAGCCTGATCGGATGACAGATGCTCAAGCCCCGGAGTTCTAGATACCACACTATTCATGCCCAATACGGGGCCACTTGGATGCCTTGGTCCCGGTCTGTCCAGATGTTCTTGAAAACTCTGGGCAACATTGGTGTTGTCTGAATGGCATACAGGAGTTCCGAATGCCACACTAGAAGGAACAAGTCTCTGAGCAAGAGACGCCTTGGAAATTCTAACATGCAAAAGTGCTTACATTGCGAGAACAGATCATGCCAAGGCTCTTCCCATTCACGAAAGAGACCTTGCACCACCTCTGGATACAACTGCCACTTGTGATCCGCTTAGGTGGCGACAGCTGAGCTCATCCACCCTGGAATTCACCAGTCCAGCCAGGGACATTCCTTGGTTATCCAGTCATTTCCAGAGGCCAGGGCCTCCCGGCAGAGGGTCCGTGAACTGTCTTTTCCTTGCTTTTCTCCCGTTTTTTGAGTGATTTCTCCTTGCTTGTCCTTCATTTTCACTGCTTTCTCCTGCTTCTACCCCTGTTTTCTGAGTGCCTTTACCTCGCTTTTCCCTCATTGTCACTGCTTTCTTTTGCTTCTTCCCTATTTTTTGCGTGCCTTCTCCTTGCTTTTCCTTCGTTTTCACTGCTTTCTCCAAGCTTTTTCCCTCATTTTTTTTTAGTACCTTCTCCTTGCTTCTCCTTTCTTTTCACTGACTTCTCCTTAATTTTCCTGTTTTGTGAGTGCCTTCCCCTTCTTTTCCCCTCATTTTCATTGCTTTCTCCTGGCTTTCCTATCAAGACTAGCCTGTTTGAGTGAGCCTCCGGGACCTACAGGCGCATAAATATCCGGTTGGGTGATTAGCTGCACTTTACAAATCCATATTGATTGACTGTCCTTAAGCACCTGTACCAGTCTCCCATTGATGGATGGAGTGGAAGTCTTTCAACATGAAGTAGATGGTCCCCTTGATGATGGGCCCATTGAGACTTTAGATGCTACTGCAGAGCCTGCATATGTCACCTGGTGTGCTTGACCAGCAGAATGCAGGCGGCCATCAGTCCCAGCAGCCTCAGAGTCTTCCTCACTGAAACCCAGGGTGCTGGGGTTGGACTGACTGGCAGTATGGGGTATTTCTGCTGAAGTCATGAAAGTAACGGTAGGGCTGAGGCAGCTGGCGAGATGGGGGCATATAAGCTGAGGGGGAGTGCCATTACCCCGCTCTCTATGAACAGCTCAAGAGCAGTGTCTGCCTTGCCCCCGTACAGCTGAGTCCTGTTGAACAGCAGGTTCATGATGGATGACTGAAAAAATAGTGGACCACAGCCAACTGTGATGGCGAATGAAGACACCAGTGCCAATGCCCCGCCCAATGGAACTGGTGGTGTCCAAGCCACAACAAATTGTGAACTTGGCTGTGTCACAACCATGCGTATGGTCTAGGCGAGGGACCAGTTGGAGGTCACCTGGGAGGATTTGACCCACTGAGTCCCAAAGGGTGTGAGGCTAGAACCCCAGCAGCCATCTGGCATTCACTGACCTAATTGCCAAGCTGGTAGATGAAAAAAACCTCTTCCCGAACGTCTCCACCCCTTTTAACTCCCTATCAGAGTGGGAGCTGGCAGGAATGAGTAGGAATTAGTCTTGTTTGCTGATGCCTACATCACTAAGCTTTCAGGTGAGGGGTGTTTAGAGAGAAAGACAGTCGCTGAGGGCAGGATGGTGGTGTTGTGTAATTTGGCGGCCGACTGGGGGGGTGAGGGCGAGCGAGGTTTGGCCTGTGCCCCCAACAAAGTATCCATAAGGACCTTGTTAAATGCTAAGAGGGGCTCAGTAGATGTCTGCCTCGGCTGAAGAACCTCCGTAAGAACACTGGTCTTTACCTCCAAGGTGGGGACCTGGAGATCAAAGACTTCAGCCACCCTACGCATAACCATGGTGTAGGAAGCACTCTCCTCAGTGGAGGGGCCAAGGGGCGAGAAGAGACCGGACTCAGGCCATTAGCATCCTGCAGGTCATCATACCAATTCTCTTTGTGAAAAGGTTGGCCAATCTCATCACACACATCATAAACGTAATCCAAATCTGTGCCAAACAGGGAATTCAGGGTATCCTGTTGTTGTGGAGGAAGATCAATAAGGAGGAATGGAGCCTCGACGGCAGCCGAGCTAGACTTCGATCGAGGTCTAACAGGCATGACTCGACGTCAGAGAGGAAAATTGGGGCCTTGTCTACAAGTGTCGATGGAGTCTGCATCTAAGACCAACCCCTGGAACGACTTCTGGATCTCAAACGGGACCAGGACCAGACTTTCGACTTGTATTGGGGCTGTCACAGAGTCTTCCTCTTTGTGAGGATCTATTCCAGACATATGTTTGCAACCGTACTTACAGGGTTTAAAACCTGTTATTTTGTGAGGTGACATGTCCCTTGCACACTGCAAAACAAATTCTTTGAGCGAGGTAAGGGTCTCAAAGACAGGAGAGTTAGATCCGGATCAGTGTTTGGTGGCATGGAAAGAAAAGAACTGATGTCAGTGAGCAGGAGTGGAGCCTATATAGGCTCGCTCAGCACATCATTTACGGAACAGAATGAGTCAGTGTGGAGCTGCATAACCCCTTACCGGCATGTAGAGGTACTGCTCAAATATTTCCATATCCAATCTGACACTTGGGAAATATTCAAAAGGTAAGGAATCTGCAGCTTAAAATCTCTATCAAAATTGAACTAATAAAAAATAAAAAAAGTAAAAAATAAAAAGATACCACCCTCTCTGCATGGCCAACAGCCTAGCTGCTGGTAGTAGAAAAGTGTCCTACGCTATGTAAAGCCCACACTATGTAACACACGTTCATGCAATGAATAGCAAGCAATGTTGGTCACCCAGTGTGACAGTAATCTTTGGCTAGGGTTCTGAGTGTATTTCTACTATCTGACAGGTCTCAGGAAGTCTTCCTTCCTAATCTCAATTCAACCTCTCATTAGCGAGCTCGTATCACTCCCAACTATTCCCTTTGATTTCTAGGTCAACCACATAGCTAAACACATCCATTCATATGGATTGACAAAGTAATCTTTGTCTATGGCTCTTAGAGAATGTTTACTGTCTGGCAGATCTCGGGTGTCTTCCTTTCTCCGCCTACTTTAACCTGTCACTAATGAGCTAGCATCACTGTAAACTATTCCCTTTGATTTCTAGGCCCACCACATAGTTACTGTTGCAAGTGGGTTCCGCCTATTTAGTATGTCCAGATTTTGTGCTTTTTTTGATCACCCAGTTTTGGAATTTTTACTGTGGGTGAGTCGCACTACTTGTGCCTAACCTACAGTAATCACAGGATAAATGGACTGTGCGTGTTCACCACCAGTGTTTATCTTTTAAGATAAGGCCACTGCGATGCAGCTAGGATAAGGGACAGTTGGCTGGTTACACGTAACCAAGGGTACACACATGTTTGGGCTGCACATAGGAGAGTACCGTCATGCGCAGCCCAATAACTGCACACAGGTAGCTTGGTGCAGAAGGGACTCTGCAATGTTAGATGTTGACTTAGGATAGGCCATATAATATTAGTGGGCACTTATAGGTCAGTTTTTTGGGGGGGAATAATCTTTATTCGTTTTCTATTCAGCACATCATACAGCTTTATATACTTCATTATGAAGTACAAAACATAATACATCTTCATTTGCATGGTTGTGCCCTCTAGATGGGGGGCAAAGTGCTGCATTCAGTTTGTCTCCCAAACATTGGAAGCATAAGTCACTTCAAAGATTAGCAACAGATAGTACTGTACTTAGCTATATTGGAACTCAATGCCAAAGAGAAAAGAAAAGAGAAGAAACATAGAAAACTTTCAAACTTGATACCACAGTGCTATTGTGCCTATACTATATATGTCGCATGTATATATCTGCATAATATGTTGCTTGTGCAGAGTGCTGACTGGCGGGGCCCTGTTGTATTGGATACGGTAATGGGAGCAAAGTGATGAGGAGAGAACGTTGCCCAAGTGCTGCATTATATGTGGGTGCAAGCCAGTCATGTCGGAGATGTGAGGCAATCGTCCTGAGGTGTCGTGTCAGCGTATATGTGCGTATGTCCCTGTTACGAGCATTCCCGGATGTGGGTGCGCGAGGTGTCAGTAGTTGCTTTAGGCAGGGGCACAGCCGTGTTCATGGCTTATCCCCCATGACACTTATAGGTAAGTTAAGTAGGGTTTACTGGTTGATCTGCAGTCTTTGTATTATACACATAGGGAAAATCTGCCTTATATTGTAGTTTGGCTTCCCTTAGGCCTACAAAGTTCAGTAAGGTTTCAAACTGGGGGAAACGTGTGCCAAGTTTGAATATGCAGGTCCTAATAACCTACCTCTACGCCTTATGAATCTTTTAGAATTTTATTAATTCTCTGACTCAGCTCAGGATCAGAGTCACGGCTTTTAGTCAACCTGCTAATTACTGCTCCCCAGCAGAAGGAACAGAGGGCTCCCTACACAAAAGGAGTAATTAATCGTGCTTCGCCCAGCTACTAAGGATGAAGGGGCGTGTAAGAAAATCTGCATCTGTTAATATCTGCCACACTGTACCAGGTTTGGGACAGCCCAGGGCCACTGAACAAAGGAGTAAGCCCAGACAACTGGAACCAACACAGGAGGGGGCACCCATGTCAAGTTTTGGTAAGGAAGTCCCTGTCAGTGATGTTAGCTAGGGGCAGAGCTGAGGCCCCCAGAGGAGATATGAACAGACACCTCTTGACAACGTCATCTTAAATTGTCCCAGAATGATATGCAGGAAGGTTGAGACAGTGATGGAGGGGTGATGTGGCATCCTAGGATTGGTCAGGGGTAGTTCTAGAATCTTCCACCCCTATTTAAAAAAATACATTGCTGAAGGGAGATACCGAGTTGGACTTTGGACCTTGACTGCAACAGCAGCAACCCCATGGAAAGCTGGGAGGACAAGCTCCCTGATGCCCTAATACTAAGGTCTCTGCCAACAGCTCACCCCAGGACCAGTGGGACTCTCCAGGACCAGTGAGGCTGGTTCCCTTATACCCCCTAAGGAGCAGTCGGGGGAAGATCTGGACTTCTGTGCCCAGCAGGAAGAATAGAGCACCAGAGGCAAAGACAAGGAAGAAAGCTGGCATAGGGAGCGAGTGGAACCAGCTCCCAGCAAAGTAGGCTGCTTTAGAGCCCAAAGCTTGCTTTCAGGAGAGAAATTAGTCCAAGATCTTTGAAACTGGCCTATCGGGCCAGAGATATCCACTATTAAAGGATTTGAACTTTGACAACCGCCCTTGCGAACAACAGAGTGCATGGGGCTCAGTCACCCCCTGAATTTTCCCACCAGGGTGGGCCAGCACAAGCTCCTGGTTGTTGATGCTCCCCCCAGTCAGTTATTCGCAAAAGGGGGCATGGGACCCAAACTCCTGCCCCTGATAAAGAAAAGAGGAAGGAGGAACACCACTGTGCCCCCCCCCGCACGGCAGTGGCCTCAACCCCACTTCCTATGCCCCTGTCTGGGGAGCGGGGCAGCCACTGTAACCACAATACCTTGCTTGCAGGGAGGGAAATGGAGACTGCAGGCTCCCGCATCAGCAGAGACAAAGCCGGCCGGGCAGGGAGTTGGGTGGACAGCGCAGGAGTGGGCTCCTTGTGCTACCCCGATGCGGGAATAATGTCAGGGATGTCTTGAGTGGGACCAGGCACACCAGCTCTGAAGAGAGGAAAAAAATAGAAAAGAAGAAACCATCCAGCGCTAGGCTGTGCAGCTAAAGGAAGCGGCAAAAGCTGCTAATAAAAAATACTCGAGAGGCTTATTTGCATGTTTTCATGCCTTCTATAGTGCCCCAAGGAAAACAAGAGCATCACCACCATTTTTAAGGAAGTGCTTGGGACTACAGCAGCGCTCCCCTTCAGTAACTTTGGAAAGCAGATCATATGTGCTTCTGGGGTTATAACATCTATGACCCCCAAACCTTTTCTTCACTAGTTCAAGCACTCCTAAGGCTAGAGTTTTTGTCCTTCAGCCCTGAAGTGCAGCAACCTCTAATGGTTGGTATTATGGCTGCATGTTTTATGGTCTAAAAGTGTATAAGAAAGACAGATAAATGCGATGTTCATTTTAAATGCTCCATTAACACTACATGGCTGACTGTGTTCTTTTTTTCATAATCATTGAAATGCTTGATTGATAATGATGATGCATTTAAACATGGGTATTGATTATGGTGGTAAAATGGTGGGATTTATAGCACATGGCTTATTGGTCTTTTTGTGCAGTGAACCTTAGAGGAAGCCTTACATTTTGAACTGATGATCCTGTGTGTTGGGATGACCCTGTGACAAAGCCAATAGGCCTGGTTCATTTCATGTGATACCCCCTTATATTGTGATGTTCTATCTGGTAAAGGTGGGGAGGGGAGGTACTGTGATTTCAGGGGTCATGACCCAGTAGGGGTCAAATGTGATTACAGAATGTCCCTATAGGTATTTTCAATCTGCCTGTTGTTTATGTTTGTAAAATAATGCATAGTATTGGGGGAAGAGGGGGGTTGTGTTACTATCCTTGTGGGGACTGGAGTATGATAACACACTCACGCTGTGGGGACTTGATTGCACTGTGGGGACCTGAATTCAAGTCCCCACAAGGTAAAGTCTTCTAAATGATTGGAAATGACTTCAGAAACATCTGTGCCAATTTTTACAACTTTTTTAAAAATTGCTTTGTGGGGACCTGTGTTTCACCATGTGTGTTTATTTTTTTGCTCAGCTCTTCCCCCGTGGACAGGAGGTGGTACTGCAGCCTTAAACACATTTAGCATATTAAACACACTTCAGTATTTGAATCTCATCTAGCAACAGAGGCTAGTGATTTTGAAGGAGCATACCCATCAGAAAGCATAATACCTGAATGCAATGGCCTTTTTCATTTTATGGAACTTTTTTTTAGAAGCAAAACATTAATCAAATGAGGCTACTGACTTTGCACTTTTATTATTTTTGTAGCTATTTTCTTTTGAAAGCCAAGAAATGCACATTTAATTGAATGCGATTTTACATTTTGAACACATGACCGAATCCCTATTTAAGAAAAGGTGCACTTCATCTTATCAGTACTCATGGATGTGGCAACAATCCAAATATTTAAAAGGGCATGTCCAGGAAAGTGGTATGGTATAGTCATTCTCTTTAATCCTTAACCAGCATTCCCCTTTAATATATACTTTGGCATTGAACTCATCAGTTCTGAAAAATATATGTGAGACATTAGGATTCGTCTAAATTCAGAGCACCCTATTGAAATGATGACTGCGTTTACAACACTGTAATTTAAACAGCACCTGCTTTGCTTTAGTGATGTATACATGAAAGAGCATGAACATAAAACAATTTTGTACCAAAATATAAAGTCACGCAGCACCCTGTTTGAATCGCATTTGAATTTGCTGCAATGTGTCTTGCTGCAAGGAAAGAAAATCCCTTGTTGCATTACATCAGTTGGAGATGTCGGAAACTGCCTTGAGAGGAAACTCAAGTCAGAACTTTAGAATGGGCAGCCGCAGACATGTAAACGCACACTTGTGCATGACAAAAACACATTAGCAGGACTGCAGATCAGCATGCTGAAAGCCCGGAAGTTGATTAGTCTCTGGTGGGCGCTGCTGCCAGCACACCTTCGAACATAGAGGTAGTTCAGCTTGGGACTGACAGCAGCCAAGAAGGGAGTCAGGTGCTCAAACAAAAACTGCAGCTGATTTCACGCCTGCTATTAAAATGCATCATTTTCGAGTTCAAGATGATATAGCACACGTTTGAAAAGTTACTTTATAATTATGCAATGTATTCTCTGTAAGCAGTCTGCAGATTATTGGAGTTTGAGGTCAATGACAGAAATTGAGGCCTTCCAAACTGAAACTCTTGGGGTTATTTTCTTGCTTTCCTTGACCAGTTAGTAGGCCATGTACTGCATATTAGAAAATGCCTAATGAGTTTCTTATACACCCTTCTTCGTACACAAGGCCTCCTTCAGGAAATACCATCAGGGAACAATGTGGACTATTTTTTCCTAAAGCAAATTGCATATGGCTCCGTTCTGCAAACTTTCAGGTAGGTCAGTGTGAAGTTTAAATTACACTGGCAAATGTGTACAATTCTATGGTATAGAAATAAAAAGTAAATCTCTGAAACCAGATAATTACTTCGACTGCAAAGCACCGAGATAGCAAAAATTATACATATCTATAGTGAATGGATCCTTTTTTCTTCAATTCGAAAAAAATATTTACTGAGCTCAGTCGCGTTTGTACCCGACTCAGTAAAGCTAAACCTTAAGCAGAATATTCCATTTTATATATATATTTTTTAAAATGCTTCAAATATCTAACTGCCAGACTTCCGAAAATTAAAACAATCTAATTGCATTCGTGCTAGCTTTATTTTATCTTTCAGCATCGGCATTTGACCATAATATGAACTTTGTTGTGCAGTCTGCTTATTGCTTATCCTGCTTTACCTAAAACATTTGCTATTTCATTTCTTAGATGAGACGGTTTGTTTTAAAACTAACAGTTTCTTTAGAGTCTTGTCACAAGAATGCCAGTGCTCTCTGCAGTGTTTTCAAGCGGGGAAGTAAAGGTAGCCAGGGCGTTGCCAAGGTGAGCCAAAGATGTGCAAATGCACTTTCGTGCATAACAAAGGGCCAGTTAACTAGCAGAGCTGAGAACACCTCATGTCAGTGGCTGTTGCAGACTGGGGGATGGGCGGAGCTGCAACAGATTACAAACACCTTGCTGGGCGAGCAGAGAGTGCACCAGCAAACAGCACTAGGTTTGCTTGGCCTGAAACTTCAGCAGCGCTCAGAATGAGGTTGAACTTCTTAGACTGTTAACCTGCTTTTGCGCTTCCAATAATGGAAAAAAAACGTAATAAAGTGCCGTTTTTAGGTCTCGCGTGGCGTTGCAGGGCAGAGCCCTGCTCCGCGAGAGATTTTGTAGGAGAGGATTTTCAGAAGAGGACTTTAAGCGCCGCTCCTCATTTCCATTGGCTGGCGTCACCGTTTATGCTAAACGGTGGCCAGCCATTGGAAATGAGCTATCTATGTTGCCTCCCTTTGGCTTTTTGTGCCGGCCCACTTGGACTGGCTCTCCTGCTTTCCTTCTGTCGTAAACGATTTCTTATCTTTATGGGGCCATGTGTTTAAACACACAGCCCCATAAAGACATTAAATCGGCAGCAGCGCGGTCCTCTTTCACTTTTCGGGACCGCGCTTGTTTGTGTTTCCCTTCCCACACCCACAGATACAGCCATAGCTGACTAGTGAATCAGACCCGACAGGTATAAACATTTGCTTTTATTTAATCAGGAAGGTAGATACCCGGGGAAAATGCATCTGAAATATGCCGTAACCAAACAGGGAATTCTTAGGTTTTGCGGTTTTTGCCTCCGGGGCAATGAAGGGTTATAAAAACAAACCACAAGGAAAGGGAGTTTTAGAAAGGTGCTTCCGTGTGAATTTACAGCAGTCACTTTAATTGCATGTGCAGAAACTGATAGAACACATCCTTTGTACGTGAAGGAAGTAACAACGTTTGCTTTCCTCGTATCCGCATGAATTGGCAGCAGTTGCTTTCATTGTGATTGCATGAATTGTATGACACCAGTTGCTTTCCTTGAATGTGCATGATTTGACAGCATTCGCCCGCGTCCTGTGTGCACGAAATCACACGTGTTACATTCATTGAATATGCATCGGTTGGCTCCGGTTACATTAAAACAATGTGCGTGAATTGACAGAAATCGCCGCCAATCTATGGACATTATTTGACACCCGCTGCTTAATTGACTGAACACGAATTGACACTTGTTACTTTTAATCAATGTGTATTTCATTGAGGTGCATGGACTGACACCAGTTACATTTTTTGTGTGCGCGTTAATTGACACGAGCCACTTCGACGAAATGTGCGTGTATTAGTGCCCATGACGTTCACTGATGTGCACATCGTGACACGAGTTGCATTCACTCGAAGTGGAGAAGTTGGCTCCGATTACATTACGAATGCGGTCGTGTTGGTAGCAGTGATTGTTACTGTATGCGCACAAGGTGGCGCGAGTTGCATTCACTAAAAATGCACAGTTGGCTCCAGTTACATTCATTGAATGTGGTTGTATTCTTCCCTGGGGTTTGTACTGTATGTGCACAACTGTCACGAGTTGCAGTCACTAAATATGCACAGTTGGCTCTGGTTACATTCAGTGAATGTGAATGTATTGGTAGCAGTGATTGTCACTGTATGAGCACACACTGACACGAGGTGCTTAGAGAGACTGTGCCGGGAAAAAATAGCCTGGACATAAATTACCAAAAGGATTACAACGAAATAATGCCCGCGTGCCTGCGGATTATACAATCTGTTGATTTCATCCACTCGTTTCCTCGCTCCCCTGGCTTTGGCCGAACCATTGCGAGGAAGAGAACCCGTGGACGTGGGATGGCGTGCCATGAGCCACCCATGGGCCACGTGGTGCCTAGGAAGAGAACCCGTGGACGTGGGATGGCCTGCCATGAGCCACCCCTGGGCCACGTGGTGCTTAGGAAGAGAAGCCGTGGACGTGGGATGGCGTGCCATGAGCCACCCATGGGCCACGTGGTGCCTAGGAAGAGAGCCTGTGGACGTGGGATGGCCTGCCATGAGCCACCCATGGGCCACGTGGTGCTTAGGAAGAGAACCCGTGGACGTGGGATGGCCTGCCATGAGCCACCCATGGGCCACGTGGTGCTTAGGAAGAGAAGCCGTGGACGTGGGATGGCGTGCCATGAGCCACCCATGGGCCACGTGGTGCCTAGGAAGAGAGCCTGTGGACGTGGGATGGCCTGCCATGAGCCACCCCTGGGCCACGTGGTGCCTGGGCACAGAATACCCACAGGCAGTGGACATATGCTACCAATTTGTTCCTTGGAGCCACCTGGCTTGGGGTGGCACCCGTGCCATCCAGGTAACACTAACAGATGTGGGCGCAGAGTGCCACCTGTTACTGCAGCTGAGGAAGGGAACAGGGCGGCCAAGAATCACTGGTCATTACTTGTGGAGTCTGTAAGGCAGTACGGAGGCATCTGCCCATGCACCCTTTCCTCCGTGCGAACTGCGAAGTGTTTATTTCTGCCTCTGACCTCACCAAACAAAACACTATTTACTCAAATTACGAAAAACTGCAACGCTGAACCGATGGTGGAGGGGGCTGAGTGGGAGCTCGGCTCAACGTCAAACAAGAGGGTGAAGGGTCACAACTCATCTGCCTTCTCGCACTAGAGAGGGATAAAATGGGCACAGCTCTGGTGCCTTCTCAAGCAAGAGTGGGTTTTTGCGGGAGGGGCGCGCCTCTAGTGCGCACTGAGCTCGGACAGTGCGCGTGAATGTTTGACGGAGCGCCGCAGCTGGGACACCAGATTACATAGATGGGCAGTTAAAGCGGTGCCAAAAGCGACCTTTCGGAAGCGCTCTTTGAAAGGCGTTAATTTCCATGAGGGAACATTTTCTAAAACGATCTCTCACTCCAAGCTGAGGAGGTGGGTAAAAGGTGAACAGAACGGACATATTCGAAGATGCCGCAAAAAGAGGGTGTTCTTTAACAAGTTTTTTTTTAATTCACAAAATTCAAGCAGTGTCACGCGATTCGTGACATGAATGTGGTACGAGATTAAAGAAAACGGCAAAAAGGTGTGAACTATGGCCTTTTTTAGTTATTTTAGTAAAATGAAGCCAGAAGTTCAGTGTGTCGAAGTCTGAACCAGTCTGCGGTTAACAAATTAAATGTTATGATTGTTATCAATTTTGATATTTTTAGTTGAACCTTGCATGCATATAAGGTGAGTACTTAGCAATAATAATAATAACAATGACGACAATAATTCTATGTACTATGTTCTAGTTAGCAGTAATAATAATATAATGAAAAATAAAATAGCAATGATGATTATAATAGAGTTTTTGTGTGAAACCCCGTTTTGAACAGCATAAGTCACAAGTAGTCGGATATTACTGTTGAGTAATTACGTTACAGTCAGTGTCCGTGGGGAAGTCAGCTACTGGTGCCTTCACTCAATTTCTAAAAGTGAGATGAGGGGTGGGCTGCTCGCCTCACTTTCATTCTCCGGGGCCTAAAAATGCAATACAAACTTAAATAACTTTTCGAAAGATACATGAAAGCATGCGAACAGAACTCTGAAATTCCCTCGTCTAGGGTGGCCTGTCTGGCAGTTCTGCACGGCTTGAGCCCGCCTGCGCCCCCTGGGTCCGTTCTTTATATATTTCCCTGTAGCGCTGCGTGGTGGTGAAGAGGCCGGGCGGGGACAGGCGCAGCAGCAGTGAGTGGCTGCGGTGCCGTCCAGATCCTCAGAGCAGGCTCTGGCATAAGGGCCGCCTCGGCCGGTGCACACATGGAGCACAGCACAGGTGTATACACTGCACAGAGCCACACCCTGCCTGTTAGGCACAGGAACACAGCTCTCCACAGACACTGCGCGCAACAGCCCCTTGTGGTTACATACCTAAGCAGTTTGGCGCAAAATACCTAGCCTTTGTTTGGAAATGACACCCAGAGACCAATATTACGGAATATTATAATTGTTCTACAGTATGGTGCTTTATGTGAAAAAGCGCTTCTCTTTTATAGATTGCTACTTTTATTTAAAAAAATTATGGGCAAATTCAAGTGAAGGCACATGACATCTATCGAAGTCTCCTTTCCATATGTAGATGTAAATGTATGTGTAGCTTTGTGTACAGCATTCTGGACTGGGATGTATTATAGGCAGGCGCGCAACGCCCATTGGGCTCAAGGGCTCCAGCCCCCACCCGTCGTGTGTGACCCCGGGCTGAGACAGCTTCCCGGGCACACGCAGAGCCGCACCCAGTACTTCACAGGTCTTTAAAAGACCATTTACTTGCTAACGAGGCTTTGTTTTGTTTTCACACCTTCTTACAGCCCCTGCAGCCACTCTGCTGACACACCACTGCTGACACACCATTGCTGCTACACCGCTGCTGACACCATTGCTGACACACCATTGCTGCTGACACACCATTGCTGCTACACCGCTGCTGACACACCATTGCTGCTACACCACTGCTGACACACCATTGCTGCCGACACACCGCTGCTGCCGACACACCGCTGCTGCCGACACACCGCTGCTGCCGACACACCGCTGCTGCCGACACACCGCTGCTGCCGACACACCGCTGCTGCCGACACACCGCGGCTGCCGACACACCGCGGCTGCCGACACACCGCGGCTGCCGACACACCGCGGCTGCCGACACACCGCGGCTGCCGACACACCGCGGCTGCCGACACACCGCGGCTGCCGACACACCGCTGCTGCCGACACACCGCTGCTGCCGACACGCCGCTGCTGCCGACACGCCGCTGCTGCCGACACGCCGCCGCTGCCGACACGCCGCCGCTGCCGACACGCCGCCGCTGCCGACACGCCGCTGCTGACACACCACTGCGTTTGGCAAGGATTGTAGGGGGAGAGGACATGGGAGAGTTACACGAATAGAACAAGCATTGAAAATGCAATAGGTCTTGCCTTTGATTAAGTTAAAGCCATTTGCTTTGCTAATGGTATTGTATAGCAAAGCAAATAGCTTTAACTTAATGAAAGGCGAGACCTATTGCATTTTTAATGCTTGTTTAGAGAAGCCCTTGCAGTGGGACATTTATTCCTGTGTATTGCTGACAAATATTGTGAAATAAAAAAGAGAAAGGCCAGGGCATCCGCATAGTTTAATGGGTGCGCCGCACTCTAAGCATAGTTATCTATTTTAACAGCACACCAAATTCACCTGAGCAAATGTGAAAAGTTTAATAGCAACATTTCCTCTATTTAATAAAGAAAAACAACTTTTAAATTTACATTTTGGGTGTCTACATTTTATTTTTCTTTGAACATTTCAAAATCATTTCTATCACATTGTATCATATAATGTGGGAGGGTTGACGAGAAAAGGCAAATTAAGCAACATAATGCGGCACATTTGTGATAGTATACTTCCTTATTTTGTCATGCTTTTCAAACAGGTTAACACAGTTTGGGCAAATGTTTCATCTCATTAGTACCAGTTTAAACCCCAAATGCAGCAATATGCAACAGAAAGGAGACCAGAGAACCTTTGCCAAGGGCCTTCCACTGCTGGGCAAAGTGTGTCACTTCGGGTTTAGTCGATTTTGTCCATTTGAGGTAGAAACATATTTTTCTGCTAAAATCTGCAGGTTATGCAGCACATGATGTGGCAAATGCAGAACTAAACTGAAAATGCCATGCCTGCAAAATTACATAATTCAAGTGGCCCCACGCATAGAGAGCAAAAAAAATGTGTCTGACTGGCTTAAGACGGTCTCAGCAGCCAGAATGAAGCTAGGACACTCAGGCTGACCATTTTGTGATCACAGCCACCAACTCAGCGTGATTTTATGCTATCTACAACTAAAACATCAGAATATGCTATGTTAAAATGTATTGCACAATGTTGGAAATGGTACTAAACATACGAAAAGTGCATTAGAATTCATGTGGAACCCTCATACGTGTCCTCATAAGGGGAACAACCATGATGAGCACAGCCTATTTGTGATATATGAAGAGCTGCCCTTCTAATAAAAAGGTAAGGCATGGGCTGAATTACTAGTTGAAGGTACAGTTTTTACGTTTCCAGTTTGTCGTTTTTTTCTTTTAATATTTCAACAAAATAAGAAAGGGCACTACCTTATTTCTCAAGAAGAGAAGTATGGATCAGGTTCACAAAATTGCATGCAGAGCAAAGCTGTGTAATAATCAGCAGTACTGCATTGAATGAATGGCAAAAAATTGTGCAGTACCTTATGTAGGAGTCAGATGCTGACGTCCTCACACATTTGTGCTAAAAAGTCATTTTAGCCAGAGGCTAAACTTCATGCAATAGCACAAAGGTGAGGTAGGACTACCTTGAGTGAAAACTTGACCCTGCTCCAGTGGGAAAAGTCCAGCCTGAACCGCCAAGGCAGATCCTGCCTAATTCCACTGGAACCAAGCTATGCCAGACTGAAGAGCTTTAAAACCTTCAACACCAGTCTTGAGTTCCTTCTATTCCGGTTCAAGGAGGACCTGGTCTGGCAGTTCGGGCTGGACTGTTCCCATTGCAGCAGGGTCAAGAGTAATTTGCAAATGGCTGTGTCCAAATTGAGGTAGCATAGTGTGCAAAATAGCAATGAGCTATGATGTAGCCCGAGAAATTACATGTGACTGGGATTAGTTCAAGCATTCCATCCATCATTTTTTTGCATACCTCAGTGTGATGTCGTGAATGGAATGGATATGCTTAGACGTGGGTCCTGTGCCCACTGAGCCGCTGGAACCAAGTTATACCCAGCTGAGGAGTCCTAATAGGGCAAAACCCATCCTCGGTGGCTTGTGTTTGAGTTCATGGAGGACCTGTTCTAGCAGTTCAGGCTGGACTGTTCCCTATGGAACAGGGACCAGACTGATTTGCAATAGCTGGGTCCGAACTTAAGTGGGCTGGTGTACAAAATAACAATGGACCAGGATGGGACATTGAGTATTTACCAGCTGCTGAGATTTAGAGCTTTCCATCTTCTACATTGTTGTATACTTCAGTTTTTCTGGTTGTGAGCAAGCAATTTTAGATGGAAGCTACCAGAAAGAGCAAGCTGCCTGTTTGCATAAGACCAAGGGTCTCATTTACAAGAGGCCTGCGCCGCCACAGCGTCAATTTTAATGATGCTCCGGTGGCGCAGGCCTCTGAATCATATCCACAAGGCCACGGAAAGCTACCATGTATGGCTTTTCATGGCCTCGTAGATATGGTGTGGCCTCACACTGCCCCGGGGAGACGTGCCATGGGTGTTGCTGTAGGTGTTCCCAATCAACGTTCATGGTTTTTGACACTTTCCCAGATTTACAACAAAGCATAAATCTGGGAATGCATCAAAACCCTGCACCTCCCCAGGGATGGCATAAGGGTTGTTTTTGTGAAGAAAGGTGTCCCTTCCTCCACAAAAACAACCTGATTTCAACGCACACCCCCTTGCACCATGGTGTAAGGGTGCCTGCGTTGGCACATGGAAGCCATTCGTGCACCAGTGCTGTGAAAGAGGACAAGAATGCACCATATCTCAGGGATACAGTGCATTCCTGCCCTTTTCTTTTGATGCAGGGCAGTGCAGTAAGAAGCCTTGCAACACTGCCCTGTGCCAAAACTTTGTAAATGAGGCCTCGATTATCAGCTTACCAAGATCTTACAGTGGGGGAAAAAGCCCACCCATTGCTTGTCATTGATTGGCTTTATTTTCGTTCTCATTTGCCAACTTCTGTTTAGATTGCTTGTCTTATCTTATGTTTGTCCCTCCCGTGGAGCATAACCTCTTTACTTGTGTCCTTCCACTCCTCACTTTAAGGGAACTCATTTTTGTGTTTTCCTTAAGCAGTCCACAAGAGTGCATGTGTTTTCCAGCTGTCTTGTTTGTGTGCGTCTCTCCTTCTCCCTTTTCTTGTTGTTCTTTCTCGCCCGTCTGCTTTTCTCCCTCCTTACTGCTATTACTGCTATCTTTTCTTTTGTTTTGTTTAAGCACTCCACAAGTGCATGTGTTTTCTAGCTGTCTCCCTTGTGTGCTTCTCTCCCCACACACTGTGTTGCTTTCTCTTCTCCTTGTGCTTCTCTCCGCATGCTGCCTTCTCTCGTCCGCATGCTTCCATCCCTCCACTCCGCACACTCTGTTGTTCTTGATCACCTGTGTACTTCTGTGATGTTCTCTGCCTCTTGTGCTTCCCCGCGATGATGCACTGCTTTTCCCCTTTCACGCTTCTGCATTACCAGGCACCTCCACCACCAAAACCTGCAGTCCTTTTTTAATTGCCACTTTACATCTTTCATCTTGGATCAGTACATAAAAGAATGGCAGCTGTGTCCTTCCACTGGTGAACACATGCTTTCTGATGCATGTATGCATCAGTGAAAAGATGCCACCACTATTGTGTCTTTCTTTATTTTTTATTTTGATGATGTTGCACAGCATCCCAATGGTGTACAGCACTGCTGAAAGCAATTGGCAAAGCCAGTAGGCCTAAAATTCGAGATATATTGGCTTTGTCAATGCTTGTTTTGGTCAGGCGCTAGCCACTCTCTTGATGTTACAGTGTGTTCTCAAGTATTGCCTTAGTTGAGTGATGGTGTCTGCTAAGAGATGCTATACCTGTGGAAAACTGTGAAGATGTTGAGTAGTGGAGAAATTTAGTGCGTTTAGATATCTAAGGATACTGCAAACAGATGCTGCACTGATGGGTCTGTAAATATTTACGGCTAAGGAGAGAAGTAGGGAATTTGCAGACCTCTGGAGAAATGGGAGTCTGACCGGAGCCTCAACTCCAGGTAGGATTCTTAGAATGAGCAGCTGGGCCCGCCATGATTCTGGAGACCTTATCTGTATGGTGGAAGGATTTGCTGCATTTGCAAGTTCAGAGTTTGGGTTGGAATTGTGGACTGTTTGTTTCTGATGAGGCACTATGACAATGTAGGTGATCACTATATGTGTGGTTATTCACCTACCACTTGTATTTATTTGGTTCCAAGTATAACACATTTTAATTTGTTAAAGGCAAGATCAAAGGTATATCCTGAATGGGGATTTGAAGGGAACATTCCCATATTTAATGATGATGCAGGCATAATGGTTTTTCAGAGAAAAATCCCTCCTTGGAGACAAACATGCTGATGCATGTTTGAATTACATTTTACAAGTGTAGAATGTTCCAGCTGGCCGAGAATCTCCCGTGTTTCCTGAACCCATGTTTTGGGGTTTTAGCACTTTACCCCTTCTAACCAGCGCTGAAATGCTTGTTGCTCATTCTTTAAAACATGGTAAAATTGGCTTGCACCCAATTGGCACATTTATTTTACTTGTCACTCCTTAGTAAAGTAGTACTATATGTACCCAGGGCCTGTAAATTAAATGCTACTAATGGGCCTGCAGCATTTGTTGTTCCACCCACTTAGGTAGCCCCTTAAAACATGTTTCAGGCTTGCAATTGCAACCTGCGAACAGCTTTGAACTGCCAATTCAACTAGGAAAAACAGTCCCTTGCCAAGTCTAAACCTTCCTTTTTTTATTACATATGTCACCCTTAAAGGTAGGCCCCAAACAGCCCTTGGGGCAGGGTGCAGTGTATGTAAAAGTTGGACATGTACTTTTAGGTTTTACATGTCCTGGTAGTGAAAAACTCAAATTCATTTTTCACTACTGCAAGGCCTACCTCTCCCATAGGATAACATTGGGTTATCTTATTACATTTAATAAGTGCTCATTTGTGATTGGGAACAGATAGAAAGGTCACGTTTTGTCTCAAACAAATTGTAATTTAAAATCCTCTTTAATGGTAAAGTAGGATTTTAAGGCACAATTTTGAAATGCCACTTTTAGAAAGGCATTTTCTTGTTCTCTTCACATGGTGCCTGCAGCCTGTGTTCTGGGCCACACGACTAGGTGTAGTTGGCTGGTAGTTGGCCTTTATGTATTCCTCCCGGACAGTATTACAAAGGGGACTAGCTGTGGGCAGGATGGATCATCCTGGCAGGATAGGTGGGGATAGAGCTGTCACCTACCACACTTGCACAGATGGACCATCCTGGCAGGATAGGTGGGGACAGAGCTGTCACCTACCACACTTGCACATCAAAGGGGCTGCCTCATCCTACTCACAAAGAACATCTCGCTAGCCTATTGTCACCTCAGAACCTTAGGAGCCAGGGCAGGGGAAGGATTGAAAAATCCAGGAACAGATGTGGCGGAAGTCTAGAGGTTTCTCCCCCATTTCAAAGATGACACCAGGTATAAACATGTAACCCTGAGACCAACTCATTAGTACACTCCTGGACCAGTGGACACTACAGAGAAGGACTGCCCTGCTGCCAGAGGACTGAACTGCTGGTTAAGACCTACCCTGCAGTCTGAGAAGGAAGGCTGGACCTGCTTTATTCATCCCAGACTACCCGAGTGATTTCAAGGATCAGTTGTCTGAGCTACTGAGACACACAAGCTTCTGAGGCCCCCTACAACTGCTCACCTGACTTGCTGCAACTTGACCTGCCTGGACCTGCAACTGGACCTGCCCGAGACCTGTTGGCCTCTGCTAGATTGAGTCCCTGGTCCCCAAGGGGCACCTCGCCAGGTCCTGGGCCTTTGGTTGCCATCAGAGGTTTTGGGCTCTTTGCGACCATGAACGGGCCAGTTTGTGCTGAGATTTTGTCACCCGCAATGACCGATAACACAAAGCTCTGGTGGACTCTACTCTTTCCATGACAGAGACCACCAGCAACGATTAGCAACGTGAGATTTGCACTTCATGCTACAGCATCAACAGCCCACTGTGACCGCCAACACGAAGCTCCAGGATCGACCACCGTTGACGCCCAACAGGACCATTTTGTTACAGTGACGATCATCCACAACACCCGACCTGCTCATCGTACTACAGCGATGAACATCTGTGACACTCTCCTATCTTCTCGCTGCATCTTCCACAGCGAACTGAACTCTTTGCGTCAGACTTTGAGAAGCTAACTTTTTCAGCGCTACTAACCTGACCCTGTATCAGGCCTGAGCTCCATTGGGGTCAGCCTGAACTTGTGACTTTCCCCTGGTCTATCATGAGTAGATGACCAGAAGTAGTGCTTTGGGCTTTTAGCTGCAAAGCCTACAGAAATCTTTGAAGTTGCATATCTCTGGTTCTTCTGATTGGACTTTTGCTGTTTTGGTCTCAGATAATTTATTACATTGGACTTTTGTTGTTTTGGTCTCAAATAATTTATTACATTTTACTCCGTTTTTCTAAATTGGTGTGGGAGGTTTCTGGTGTTGTTTTTTTAACTTCATTATTGTTTAAGTGTTGCATAAATACTTTACACATTTCCTCTAAGTTAAGCCTGACTGGTTATGTACCAAGCTACCAGAGGGTTAATAACAGGTTACTTTAGTGGCTTTTGTGGTTTACCCTGACCAGAGTTGTGGCTGTTGCTTGAGAAGGGCTCACACCCAGTCAACCAACAATGTAAATTCCTATGCAAACAAATTAGGATCTCTAACAAAAAGCTCAGTGAATTGAGCTCAATCTGTTTTTAGTCAGGATGACTTCTTCTGAGCAGATGGTCGGAGCATGCACTATTTTTTAAAATGTGCATTCAAATTTAAGTTACAGCAGTTACTTGTTAAACCACAAGCTATGCTATGACTCATTCATTCATGCATGCATTGCAAATAAGAACTAAATCATACCATCTTCATTTCATGGCTAGTTTGTAAGTGAGAGTCTGAGTCCCACTGGATGGTTAGACAACGAAGCATACTTTTCTGTGAATGTGGCTTATTGGAGAAATTCAGAGTGTTGTATTTACAAAAACACAAGTATAGCTAAATATGAAAGTTTACCTCCTTGGGCGGGTGCATATTTACTAATTTAAAGGAATCAGAACAGTTTGCTAGGTTAAGCCAGATTTCCTGATGTTCAGTTGCAAAACGTTAGTAAATTACATTATTCCATGTGAAAATGTACATGTTGTAAGTTCAGTTCTCCAGGGCCTGTCAAGCACAAGGGCAAAAGCTCAACCCTTACAACAAGTTTTACGGTTGTCCTTGGAAGGAAAGGAGTCAGGTACTACTGCAAGGTCAATGCATTTCTAAGTCCCTTTTCTCTGATCTTTGCCTTTCAAAGGTAAGACAGGCAAGGCTTACTTTTGGAGGTAGTACAGGGTAGAAATTAAACTTTAGTTATTCTAGAAAAATATGCTTATTAACATGAGGTAGTCTTAAGGCATACATCTTTACTGTCAGATAATTATCACAGATTCTACATAGCCAGATATATGACTTCTCACATCCAGCACAAGTTCCAAATGGTCCATCTAAAAATGAAACCCTACAATCAATTGCAGCATTGGTTTCTGTCAACTGCAGTCACTGATTTCAACATCTTACTTCATAGTTTGAAGGGTGCCTAGTACAGTGCTTCCCCAGACTCCCTCTTCCCAGATTCCCTCAGATTTGCCCAGCAGTCAATGATAGTTCTTCATTTGCTAGGTTTGGTCTTTGATGAAGCAGACAGTGGCCACATGAAGGTAAATAAACCCTCACACCAACATGGTGCCGAGACAGAATATCGAGTTGGAAATGTCGACTTACACAAATATCGAGTTGGAAATATCGTGATTCAGAAATATCGACAGCAAGAATATCGTGGTCAAGAATATCGAATTTAAGGTAAGAAATATCGTTTTTAAAAATATAGAAGTCCTTAATATTGTTTGCAAAAATATAGATGTTTACAATATCGATGTTTTATAATTAGTGTTATGTATTTTAGTTTCTATTTTAAATGTATGTGATGTATGTTTTTTTGTATAAGTATTGTTTATGTTTTTTAATATATGTATACAATTTTTAGTAGTTAGGAATTTTATTTAAATTAAATTTTGCATTTGTTAGTTCCGTAGCGGGTTGTGGGTTTATAGGGAATAGGGTGGGAAGTAATATAATTATAATAAATTGATGATTATTTTGTATTTATTTAATTTAGATTTTATAGCGTTAATAGTGGGAAGTAAATTTATTTGTAAGTAGTTATTAATTGGTTGTTAATTAATATTAATTAATTAATAATTATGGTAATTGTGTATTTTTATTAGGTGCGGGTTGTGGGGTTTATATGGGTAAAGGGTGGGAAGTAATTTGTTTCATTAATAATTAGTTAATTTATATTAACTAATTAATTGATCACTATGGTAATGGAGTGATTTTTTAGGTGTGGGTTGTGGGGTTTATGGGGTAAAGGGTGGGAAGTAATTCATTTTTAAATAATTAATAATTAGTTCTTAATTAATATTTATTAATTGATAGAAAATAAATTATGGAAATTGTATAATTAAATTTAGGTGCGGGTTGTGGGGTTTATAGGGGTAAAGGGTGGGAAGTAATTTATGTTTAATTAATTAATAATTAGTTGTTAATTTATGTTAACTAATTAATTGAAAATTAAATATGGAATTTGTGTAATTAATTTTAGGTGTGGGTTGTGGGGTTTATAGGGGTAAAGGGTGGGAAGTAATTTTTGCTTAATTAAAAATGAGTTGATCATTAATATTAATTAATTTATATTTAATTAGGGTATTTGTTTAAATTTTTTTGTGTGTGGGTTTTGTTATAGGGGTAGAGTGTGGGGAGTAAATTAATTCTATTTACTTTATAATTAGTACTTAAATACTATTAGTTTTTTAATTGAAAAGAAGTTTTAATTGTGTAATTAATTTTTTACAGTTTAATTTCAGCTGTGGAATGTGGGAATTATAGGGGAAGTGTGGAAAGTAAAATCATTTTTATGAGTTTTAATTTGTTTTTTAATTATTATTTCATTAATTGGTAATTAGGTTAGTTGAGGAAGTACTTTTTTTAATTAAGATGTGGGTTGTGAATTGTGTGGTGTTATAGGGTAGGAAATAAAAAAGTAAATTTATGTAATTAATGTTTTTGTTTCAAAATATTTTTAATTAAAAATATTTGTTTGGAAAGTATTTTTATTTTATTTAATATAATATTTGTAGATATTTGTTATATGTATTTAACATTATAATATGTTTTTTTAATTCAATATTAAATATATTTGTATTTGAATTTTTAACATTTATATATTTTTTAATTTATTTTGTTTTTTAAATATTTTTATTGTTAAAATTTTGTTTGTTTTGAATCTGAACTGACTGGAGTGAGAATATTTGTTACTCCTCTGCAATCCAACACTTTCCCTGCTGCTACACTCACTGGAGTAGGAATAGTAATTTTACCCACCACTATCCAACACTTTCCCTACTTTTACAATTATTGGAGTGGGAATAGTAAATTTTATCCGGTCACTATCCAACACTTTCTCTACTGTTGAACTCACTGGAGTGGGAATTGTAATTTTTACCCTCCGCTATCCAACACTTTCCCTACTGTTGCACTCACTGGAGTGGGAATAGTAATTCTTCCCCCTCCGCTATCCAAAACTTTTCCTACTGTTACACTCACTGGAGTAGGAATAGTAATTTCTACCCCTCCGCTATCCAACACTTTTCCTACTGTTGCACTCACTGGAGTTGGAATAGTAATCGGGCCTTGCGGTTTATGGTCAATGGAGCTCAGGGAACAACAAATGCATGGTCATGATGAAGGCACATAGGGCCTCATGTTTCACATCAGCATCATCCGTGGAATAAATGTGTTTCATGCTCTTCATACTTCTGATCAGTGCTGCTTGTTTAAATCATTAGTTGGCCTGCACAGTATCTGTGGTCTTTTGTCTTGGCCATTACAATCATGCCAACCATCCTCAAGGAAGTTCACAGTGAAACTGTATTGTTCACTAGGTTGTGTTCTGAATCAGTCAACATACCACATGCCAGGTGAAATACCTCTTCTTCTTCCTTTAGGTTGTAGTAGCAAAAACATGCTGCGCTCAGTACTTACTGGGTATAGTCTAGGGGAGTAGATTGCTATCTCTGGTTCAATTTTTATCTCTGCACAGATGTGAAAAGCTCTATTCAAGTAAAACGTTAGCACTGAATAAGCCAAACGGGGCCAGTTATATTGAATACACTAGAATCTAGCCTACAATGAACTGGCCACTCAAATTAAAGTTGGCTTCCAAAAAGGCAGTCAACCCAGTCAAAATACATTTCCTTGAAGCCTGCCTTAGCTCCATGGTAGCACGGCTAGAGAATAACTGTCACTCTGGGTTTGATGATGGTTGAGATGATTTCTGCTTAGTTAGGTGCCATTGCTGTTTCACTTTACTTTCCAGCAGCACAGGCCAAAAGATGCAGGAGATCATCAGATAGCCCATCTATTTTTGCAGGTGTGCAGCCTTTAGCCATTGTCTTGCCCACAGTCTTTAAATGTTACCTCTCTCATTCCCAGTCTGGACTGCTAGTGCTGGCTTGTTCCAGATCAGATAAGGACAAAGGAACCACACTGCTTCCTTGTGTGGATGTAAATTAAAATCCAGACCTATTGACTTAGCCTTAAATGTTTCTACAGAGAGGGAGGAAAGAGAAGCTGGGCAGGGGGGCAAGCAGGGAAGAAAAGAGACAGCAGAACTGACTAACAAACCCTATGGAACCCTATACGACCCTAGAGGCTTCATACAAACTGGGGGGATTCCAACATGGCTATCTCACATTTTAGAACCCCAGGCCCAACCCATGTACAGGCCAGGTCAGGCAAGAGAATTTTTAATATTCTGTCCTTGTAGTGTTTCCATTGTACACATTAAAGGGAAGTGGTCACGTTCGATTTTGGTGCTGTGACACTGTCAGCTTTTAGTGTGAAATAGCTTTTGTGCTCAAAAGTTGATTGACACTACAATTTGTGCTTCTTTGCAACTGCCCAAATCTTTAGTAAATCTGAGCCATCATATTCCAGTCTTCCTCCTCCACTTCTTGGTCCTTCATGAAAAGGCTGGTGAAATACAGAGACTTACCTCCATGTGTCACACCTTTGCCAGCTCACCCACTAATACATTTAGGGCTCGAAAAACTGGACAGAACAAATCTTGACCCTTCTCGTACCCCTGCCATGGAAGTGAACAACTCAAGTCCTTACATTACACTAGGTCTGGGCAAAATATTAATTCTGCCGGAATAATAAGAGCAACTTTGGTAATTTCACATTACACTTGTGACACAAAATTAACCAATAATTATGCGATTGCGGACATTGGCATAATTTGGTACAAAAATGCCTACCCAACAGGACTGGAACAGAGCACGCCTGACTGCTACTTACTTTTCCTGTTCTGTTGCACTTTGCGCTATTTTCTCAGCGCAAAATGCACCCTTGCATCCAAATGAACCAGAGGATGTGTTTTACACTAGAAAAATTATGTTAATTGTAGGGTTACACTCCTTGCTTTAGTCTGCACAATGTAACGCAATTTTGCTGTAATTTTACATAATTACGCTACAGCAAATTACGTAAATTATGCCTATCCCTACATTGCATTACACTTGACTTTTAGCTGTCAAGATTAAGTCCAAACCAAGAGACTTGCACTTCTCTAAAAGGCAATATGTATCCCATGGGATAATACTAGTCACTTATTCCAAAATCAGTCTATCTATTATCTGAGAAGGAATGCCAAATTGATCCAAGTCCATGATGCATCTGCTTCAGGGACTTAAAACTCTGCTCCGTGGAAGGCCAAAGGAGGGACACAACCAAGACATGTAGATGCTACAAATGGGACCATGAATGGCCTCTTTATGTCAATCTGCATAGTTGCTTTAAATGTGGCTGTTGTTTCATATGTGGTGCTTACAATGGGTAAAGGTTTCCAGATGAAAGCTTGCATAGACTGCTGTGTCATATTTGGACACATCAGCCATCTTAGTTGAATGTTGTCCCTAGCATTCCTTAGCACATTGTGCCTTGTTACATCAGTTTGCTGCTAATCACACACACTGTATGATGTGCTCTTGATATTCTTTCAATTGGAACAACTACTGGCAAAGCCAATTGGCTTCACTTATGAGATCTATTGGCATTGCCAGTGTTTTTTAGTCATGTTACAGTGTGGCTGTTAAATTATATCTTGTGCTAAAAATTAGTGTATCTGGCCTTCAATAATAGTGATCAGTGCAATTATGCTTGGAAAAAATGTTAAGGGTTTTAATATGCAGCTTGCTGTAAATTATATGCTGGAACCTTCATTGCCAGATGGCCATTTATGCATGCATTACAGTCCACATGATTGCGTTAGAATCGTTCAAGCACATCATCATACACCTTATGTTAAAGAAATCCACAGTAGTTCGGTCGAGCTTTGCAAGTCACATATCCATCCCAGGCCTCCACTGTGTGTCCAACGTTCTTGACACTGTTTCACATCAAATATCTTTCCTCTTGGAGTCCACCGACCTCCTCACTGATTGTCAATCTGGATTCAAGCTGCAGAAAAGCACTAAAACCACTTTATTAAATGTAAGAAAGGGGCACCTATCAGCCCACGACCAAGGTCTTCCTTGTGTGATGGTATTACTTGTCCTACTTGCTGCCTTCAACACCATTGATCACAGGGCACTTCTAGATAGATTGGCAACTTCAGCTGACATAGCAATGCAGCTTTTGAATGATTCTTCTCCTTTCTACAAAATCACCTGTCAGGTAAAACGTGGTCATTTGCTTAAAAGAACATTAAACATCCACTGTGGTGTTCCTCAAAGCTCTATTCTATCTCCCACTCTATTTAACATTTAGGCGACGTCCTTAACAAGAATTCTGGATTCCTCCCAGATTATGTATCATTTGATGCAGATGTTCCCCAGATGGAAAATAGTTAGCTGTGTCTTAATGAGAACAAGACTGAACTCCTACTCTGTGGTTGGGTCAGCCCTTTTGCCTGTCCTAGTGATTTGGTCTCTCCCTCCAACCTTGTCAACCATGCATGTGATCAATTGAAGGGAATCTTACCTCTGCTACACTGATCACAGAAGATTGCACTCATCCTTGCACTGGTCATGTGGTGCGGTAACTACTGTAATGGACTCTTCTCAGTTCTCCACACCACTTCCCTCAGCCAGGTAGGTGTGAAAAATTATGCTCCCAATCTGGAGTACAACCTCAAATGCCATGATCATGTCACCCCTGCCCTTGAATCTCTCCATTGGTTCCCTATGCAGGAAAGGACAACATTCTAGAAACTCTGGGCCTTATTTAGAAAGTGTTTTAACATTGACAAACCCTTGGAGGGTTTGTAAATGTTAAAATACAATTTGAAATGAACCAAACCCAATTAACGAATCAAAAAAGCCATTGCGAAATGTTAAATGGGTTAAGGAAACTATAAGTAATTGGTATTCGGATTGAGCGTGTTTAGAGTGTCCCTTTCATATACTGATTCCTCAAGGTATGTCTTAATATTTAGCAACCAAAATCTGGTCGCAAAGTATTAATATTTACCACCAGCTCAAAGGAGGTGGTAAGCCATTTGCACATTGAGACCACTTCCCCTTTGTGAATGTTGATAAAAATGTTTTTTTAGGAGTAGGCAGTGGTCCTTTGGACCAGTGCCTACACCTAAAAAGGTTTGTGTAACTCTTGATTTTTTAAAAAAGCATCCTGTTTTCCTTTAAGGAAAATGAGCTGCATTTAAAAAATAAGACTAGTTTATGTAAAAGCAGTCACATACACGGTTGTCTGCTGACCCCAGCAGGCCATAATCCATGTGATTCTGACTTACGATAAGGGTCGCAATTAGCGACCTACCTCCTTCATATTAATGAGGTATGTCAAATTGTGACCCACTACGACTCAGTATTTTGAGAACTGACCTATTAGTACTTGAGTCGGTTCTCAAAATACCAATACATTCAGTAGAAGTCAGTGCGCAAATTACCAGACACACAAGGTTGTGCCCCTTCTTTAAGGTCTTCTTGCATTCTTCCCTTGAGAAGAGCTGGGCACCTGCTCTATCTGCACTTTCTGTTTGAACATGTATTATTTCCTCTGCACTCTGCATTAGGAAAAATTGCATAAATGTAGCACCGAAATGGGTAGAATTAGCATTATAGGCTTCAGCCGATAAGACTTTGGAGTGCTGGACTGTTGAATGGCAATTTGCACTTAGAATATTTTTTGATTCTTACTGGCTCTTTTTGTATTAAACATGAGTTAGACTTCTATGAGCTTTCCCAAGTGTCTGATTTCTTTCACATATGACATGGGATTTGAGGTCTTGGCAAGAGGTAAGAAAGGGCTGTTGAAATGCCACAGTACAATAAAATAGCAATGTGACTCTCCAAAGACAAGTACTCAAAAAGCATTATTCTTTTATTTAATCAGGAACTTGAACTAAATTCTTCTGTTAAATTGTATCTGGATAAATCTGGGTCAATACCAGGTGGCGACTGTGCAAAACTGATTTGTGCACAGTTGTTTGCTCAAGGACAGTGTTTTATGCTTCTAGGAATCAGGTTGTGTTAGACCCTAGTAAAGTGCACAGTGTGTGTCTGGGACTGTAAATCAAATGCTAGTAGTGGGCCTGCAGCACTGGTTGTGCCACTCACATGAGTAGCCCTGTGAAGGTGTCTCAGACCTTCCACTGCAGCGTCTGCACATGCAGTTTTTAATTGCCATGTTGACTTGCCTTTAACCTAACCTTCCCTTTTCTTACATGTAAGGCTCCCCTCAAGTAGGCCCAAGGTAGCCCTGTGGGCAGGGTGCAGTGTATGTGAAAGGTAGGACATGTGCTGGTGTGTTTTACATGTCCTGATAGTGAAATACGGTGTATTTAGTTTTTCACTATTGAAAGGCTGTCTGTCCGGTAGTTTAACATGGGAGCTGCCTTGTAACACCTTAGAAGTGTAACTTTCAATTGGGACAAGATAGAGAAATGGAGTTTAGGCTCTCTGAACTCAGATTTTGTTTTAGTAAAGGTGGTCTTTAAATTGTGTGTTTGAAAATGCCACTTTCAGAAAGTGGGCATTTTCTTGCTTTACCATTCTGTGTGCCTCTGCCTGTTTGTGTATTCACCGTCTGGTTTTGGAGTGACAGGAGCTGGAGATGTGCATTCACTCTAGACAGTCACAAGGGGGGTTGAGGTGTGTCCTGCCTGGCCTGGGTGACTCGCATAAGGCTGAATAGACCTGGTCTGCATTTAGAGTGGTGGGAGGAGTTTCGCTAGCACTTGAATAGGATGTGTCCCCTTTGCACAATGCTATCTCCACCCCCTGTGCTCAAGCTGGACCAGGGAGGGCAGAACTGGTTTGGACTGAGCTTAGAGACTCTGAAGCAAAGAGAACATTGAGAAAATGGGGTACAAGTATTGGACCTAAAACCCACTTTAGATTACTTCTGGAAACAGGAGGACCCTGCCAAGAAGAAGAGCTGAAGAGCTGTATGAGGAGCGCTGCCTTTTCTGTGCTAGGGGTGGGTTGGCCTACAGTTACTGTTTTTGTCTGTGGTGGAGGAAAAGGACTGATTTATTTAGCCCTGCTGTGGTATCCTGCTTGTGAAGAATCTCCAAGGGCTTGTGCGTGCTTGCTTTCTGTTGGAAGTCGCAGGGAGATAAAAGACTTCAAGAAAAGATCCTGGCTGCAACTAAAAGGAGAGCTGAAGAGATGTGTGAGGAACACTGCCCCTGCTGTGTGAAGGGTGGGTTGGTCTGCAGTTGCTGATCCTGCACGGGAAATGACTGGGCTGTCCTTCACCTTTTCTAAAGTGGAAGCGTGTGAGGAGTGCTTTGTGTTGCAGCCCAGGAGCACTGTGCTTGGGACAAGCACTCTTGGCAAAGGGAACCCGGGCTGGAGTTCCAGCATTGTCGAGCAAAGCTGATGCGACCTGTGGGCGGGGCCCAACCGCTGAGTTGATCAAGCAGCACGGTTGCCAGCAAGTGGTTGACTCAGCAGGCAGCACTGGCACAGAAAGACCGAGGGAGCCCGCAGCTGGCTCCAATCACTGTTTGCAAATCGGCCTGGATGCTTGAGATTAGAGGAGGTCTCAGACATCACTCCTGTGATCTCCGGAAGCGTCAGGCGCTGAGGGCTGGTGAGCATCGTGTGGCGAGGGCTGCAGCACGTGTTCACGGGCAACCCCATCTGCTGATTCTGCATGCAGAGGACCCAGCAAGGTCTCCCCACCAAAGGTGGCAGTGCGTGTATGCCACCACCCCCGTCCTGACACATACCTTGGGGGGCATTTGCTTAAGTGCTGCAACACGGGGAGAGTCCTCAACGGAGGCCCCCGGATGGAAACCGGCCGCAGGTAAAGAAACCCCCTATGATTACCGTATTTCTTATATTAGAAGCGCGGATGGTGCTCCTTCGGTGGTTAGGGCATGGCGATTCCTTTGCCATGGGGGGTTTATAGTGATTTATGTATTTTAGCTTTGCATCCAACTACTGCATGTTTATGTCCTGATGTCAGGATTTATGTCGTTTTATGACTTAATAAGACAGAATAGCAAATATCATTTTCAGAAACTGGATATTACGCACAGTGATTTTTATTTGACAACGTGTGCAACCTATAAGTGTTTACTTCATTACACTACTTGTAATGTTATGACAATTGCCTAGTTGGCAAAGTGATTTATGGTTTATGTGATTCTGGTCTAATGTGTTGATATATAATACAAGTGATATTTTTATATAGCCTGGTGTGGAGTCTCTTTTGTGGTGTACCTAGTGTGTCTCTGGTGTGTGTGTGTTGTGCAAACGCTTTACACATTGCCTCTGGGATAAGCCTGACTGCTACCAAGCTACCAAGGGGGTGAAGCAGGGGTTATCTTGGATGTAACTCCCTTACCCTGACTTGAGTGTTGGGTTTTGCCTGGCTTAGGTGCATACCCTAGCCAACCAGAAACCCCATTTCTAACAGGTTGCTTGCATGTCCTTTGCTGTGTTCAATGCAGAAACACTTTTTAAGAAGTTGTTCCTAATTTTGAATATGTCAAAATGTTTATACAATATTTTTAGTCACGAGTCACTTCGTAAAATGTGCAATAAATGTACGAGCTCTGCTGACATCACAGCTTAGAAACATGGCACAGTGGAGCCTGCCTCTCCATATTTCTTAGCTGTGGTGTGTGCTGCTCATTTTGTAGCTCACAGAGCTACCGGGTTAGATCAGGTGCAGAACTTGCTGCAGATATGGTCCATGTATCATGGAAACGTTGCTGTACCTGTACTTGTGATCGACAATAGGATGAGTATTGATAAAAGACCCCAGTGATCATCAATACTCCATACAGAACAGTAACCAAACAAATAGGTGGAAAAAGGAGGAACACATCAGGGAATAAACCAGGTAAACTGGCAACCGTAGCTAGAAAACTCATTAAAAGCAGAGCAATAAACTTGACTTTTTTCAGAATGTGTGCCACTGGTTTTGATGATAATACATCTGCCTAAATAGGAGGATAATCAGAGGAACAAAGGTGACAATGAGATATGGGACATTTCCGCTTAATTCTTGGGGAATAATCCACCTGGACAAAGGTTGGTAGATCGAAGTGACATGACCAATGGGTTTATATAAAAGACAAGGGGTGAATGCCTAGTCCAAATTTTAACCAGAGGCATACAACCTTAGATGATATAAGAAGTATTCTAGATGACGATGGGAAGGTGGCCCATATCATTTTGGGCTTATAGACCATCTTAGACACAGCCAACCATTCCTTCTAGTTTTGTAAGCACTCTGCTGCTGAGATCCGAGGAAACGTACCTTCACTGGAGTAGTTTCATTATTTTCTGAAAGACTGGTCTCGGGTGGGTGCACTACCTGCTGTTGCTGTAATTTGCATTTGACTAAGTGTTAGACAACAATGAAGTTCACATAATGGGTAACACTAAATAACTTTGGTATTACAGTAAGAAAACACATGTAACCCCTTAAAAAACAAACATGCCTTTTGAGTTTGAGCTCAGATGAGCTCAAGTTTAATTTTAGCAAACCAGTCTCATGGTACTTAGACCTCTGGCAAGGGGAGATGTAATGTATGCACAGGGCTGGTGGTGGTTCCTTCTACGCCTATGATTTCACTTTAAACTTGATGTGATTACTGCTTGAGGATGATGTTTGTGTGATGTGTGAGACACTGGTAGCATGCTCTGGACACCGTGTCAGACCTCGTGAAGACCAGCACCATCACCTAAATTTAATAGGCATAACGCTTCTGCATTTAAAGGAGCAGTAATGTATACTTCAAAATTTAACCTGAGCAAATGAACAAGTTTTGTGCCTTTAAGTCAAGAAGTTTTGATTCACAAACATAGGCTGTAAAAGTTGTAAATCTACTCCTGTAGTTTCATTTCTACATCTGGAATATATTCCAGACATTTTGTTTCCGTTTATAGAGGAAACACTTTTCCAGTTGGAGAAATCCCTAACACAACAACCCCATCAAATGTTTGGCTCATGCCAATCCATTCCCACTTTAAAAAGATACTCTATTTCACAAAAGTGATAATGAATGTATTTGCAGAGTAGTAAAGTACCTTCAAAATTACCATAAATGAGCAAAAACTAGGCCCAGGCAAAATTTACATTATAAGAGCATATTCTCACATAATTTGTGTACATTTATATTACTCTGGTTACACTAAATTACCAAGATGACGCTACTGCAAACTCTTTTCTTTGTGGCTACATTTTACTGTGAGTAGTCAGTACCAATTCAAATGACCAGAAAACAAGTGGCTGTTGCTCGCAGCATCTGTATTTTCTGCAAGTTGTTTTTATATGAAATACGTCCTTGTGTCCAAAATAGAAGCAAGGATGGATGATGTAGTGTCAAAATATAGTGCTCAATCTCGTAATTGCTTTTTGAATTAAGCATTATTTTCCTTAAATTTCTTGTAATTATGCAAAAGCAAATTTCGCACAACCCTACCGAAAAGGTACACCTTTAAGGCTGTTCATTTTATTCAACGTTATCTTTGTGGGGATCTTGGTAATCACACACAATCTCTGCGGGGACTTGAATGTGACTATCATCTCAAACTATCTTTCTGAGGACCTGGGCATCACTATAATCACACACTATCCCTGCAGGGACTTGAACATAACTATTATCACAAACTATTGTTGTGGAGACCTGATCATCAAAATAATCACGCACGTCTATGAGAACTTGAGCATAACTATAATCACATACTATATTTGTGGGGACCTGGGCATCAATATCATCACACACTATCTCTGTGGGGACTTGAACATAAATATCATTACACACCATATTTTTGATGACCTGGACACTACTATAAACACACACTGTTTCTGTGAGAACTTGAACATAACTATCTTCACACACTATCACTGTGGGGACCTGATCATCACAATAAATCACACACAATCTCTGTGGGGACCTGAGCATAACTATGACCACACACTATCTTAGTGGGAACCTGGGCATAACTAATTATATACCATCTTTGCAGGGACTTGAACATAACTTCCTCTCACACTATCTTTTTCGGGATCTGGGCATCACAATTATCACACACATTTTCTGTGGGACTTGATCATCACGAACGATCTTTTTGGGAACCTGGGCATAGCTATAATCACAGACTATCTTTGCGGGGACTTAATCATAATTATCATCACATACTATCATTATCATTGTGGGGACCTGGTCATTACAATAATCACACACAATCTTTGTTGGGGACCTGAACATAACTATCATCACACACTATATTTGTCGGAACATGGGCATCACAATTATCACACACAATTTCTGTGGGGGTTGATCATGTCTATCATTGCACACTATCTCTGCAGGATCCTCATCATAACTCCAATCACACACTATCTCTATGTGGTCTTGAACATGGGTATAACGATAATACATGGGAGCCTACAACTCCTATATAAAAGCTCATCTCTATTTTCCTTATTACAGTTGACTTGAAACATCCCAAGTTGCCTGTAATAAATGTAGCTGCTCAGTTGGAATAACCTATTACAGTCAGAGTCAGCACAATGCCTTTCAGCAGCTGAGAGAAAAAGCAGATCACAGGGCATAATTAAAGCTGTACTTTAAATACAAAACAAACCCTGGTGCTTTCTTTGTCTGTTCTGTTTTTCAAGATGAACACTGACAAGCAGAAAGGATATATTTATGGATATATGTCTATTATAGGAATCATAGAATGGTTCTACAAATTCTGAGGTACAGCATTTTTATTTAATCTGACTTGTAAGCTGATTCACATACTTTTTGCAACAAATATTTGTGTTAATTTTTCACTAGAGATTCTAATTTTATTCTTCATGTTTAGAAATATCCCATTATATTTACAAACATCCTATCTTGTTCATATGACAGAGCACCACACCAAGGATTTAAGTGGTGTGTGGGAATGGCGATGGTAGAACCATGAATTATAAGAAATAAAGTACCCCTGGCATACATTCAAAGGATATTGCAATCCATGTTGAAGTTCCATGACCCAATAAAGGAGCTCTGCATTCAACCTCATTCCTCTATATGATCACAGTAGTCCTAGGTGACATTCAATATCCTTATAATGTAGATCTGGTGGTACTTTATCCTATCTATTGTCACACAGTACCTCAATGGGTACTTGAATATGACTGTAATCAAACACTATCTCTGAGGAGTCCTGGGCATTACTGCAATCACACACTATCTCTTAGTGCACTTGAAAGGACTATAATCACACAGTATCTCTGTGCAGGCCTATGCATCAATATAATCACCTATTATCAACGTGGATTGAACACGAGTATCATTGCACACTATCACTGCAGGGACTTGAACCACACTATCATCACTAACTATATTTGTGGGGACCTGGGCATCACTATCATCAGGCACTAACTTTGTGGGGATCTGGACATCACTATAATCACACATTATCTCTGTGGGGACTAGAACATAACTATCATCACACACTATCATTGTGGGGACCTGATCATCACAATAATCATGCACTATCTTTGTGGGGACCGGAGTATCACTATAATCACACACTACCTCTGTGGGGACTTGAACAAGCCTATCATCACACACTATATCTCTGGGGACTCGAACATGACTGCCATCTCATACTATGTCTACCAGCTCTTGAATATTAATATAATCACATGCCATCTCTAAGAGGACTAACATTACAAGGTCACATTAGGCACACAATGCTTAGTGGTGAATTCAATGAAAATGGAACCTAATAATCTAACTCCCGCTTTCTCACCTAACCCCATTGTATGTTCTATGGCAAGTCAGTTATTTTGCCTGGGTGTACTTTCTTTATCTCTTAACATTTTTGGCCATCATCGCTGTGGGGACATGAAAATAACTATATTCACACACTATGTTTGTGGGGACTTGAACATCATTATAATCATACACTATCTCTGCGGGGACTTGAACATAACTATAATCGCACACCATCTCTATGGGGACTTCAACATAACTATAATCACACACTATCTCTGCTGGGAGTTGAATATTACTATAATTGAAGCCATATCTTTGGGTACTAATATTGCACAGCCATATGAAGAAGAGGATGCCTAGTGGTGAAGATGATGTAAAAGAACAAGGTAATCGCATGCTGGCTTTACCATCTGACCACACTGCAGGATCTTTGGCATCTAAATCAATTTGTCTATGTTTTTTCCTTATCCTTAAAGTTTGTGAGCACTCGGCAACAGGCTACATATCTATAAATCACCTTCCATGCACCCAATATGCTATGGTTTCCTGCTGAAAAATGCATTATCATCAAACTCCATTTCTATATGCTCCTAAGACACAAGAGGTTATTCCTACATGTCAAAACTACCATGTAATAGTGGTGAAGCACTGAAAAATAACATTTAGTCACTTGTTAATGAATGCATTCAATCACAAATTACATTTTCGGAGTAAGTCCCCACAAGGTTAGTGGCACGTGTTTAAGTCCCCATAAGGATGGTTCTGTGCGCGTGATGAACTAAAGCTATATTTGCAAATATGAAGCAGGATCCTGAGTCATGATTTTTTTCTTAATAATTTTCTGTAATTATTATATTTTAAGACCATTGGGAAAGGATAGTGCCCACAAGGCAGGTATGGGGGGTGGGGGGGGGTGTCTGTGTGCCACCGAATGTGATTACTAGCCCATACCACCTCCCCAGAGTAAATCTTGGACTGCTCTGCTTCGCTACCCTGAGTGAGTTAAGTGTTACAGTAGTGTGCTTGGTTCCCAGTAAGAGGAAATTGTGGACCTATTACTTGCACAGTCCTAACATCCTGCATAACTTATAACCTGATTTCTTACAGCTACATACATTCGTTCATATGGACAACCCAGGGCTATATCATGATTCACCTAAAGTTCTTAATTGTCTATCAGTAGCACAGCAATTGACTCCAATGCCCTTGGGTAAGCTAAACCAGACCATTCAAAAAACAAAAAAACCACTGGTTATCAACACCTGGTCCTTATATACTTAGACACTTATTTGCCATACAACATTTTCTTTCACCCTCAAGCTTTCATAGGTAATCTCGTCATCATGCTCTGCAACCATGGACCAACATCCTAGATCACAAGAATGGTCTTATCACAGTCTGCACTCTCTAACTGGTACAATCAATTCACACTGTAAGGAAATGTTTGTCTTACACATTTCCGATCCGTAAAATTTACTACACAAATAGAGTTTAAATGAATTCGCCATTCAGCTTCCTTTAAATTCCCTTTCATGGAATAAATTACAAGGAAAGCAAGAATGTGTAGAGAAGAGCCATATGTTCTTGCTAGGTGTCAAGCACACTGGTGTGAAGGCAGCCTAGTAAACCAACACATCATCCAACGCCGAAGAATACAAGGAGAATCATGACATTGTTGTCACTTAAATATCCCAGATCTGAGAGGCAAAAGTCATATAGGAATGAACAGATACTCCTAAAAACGGGGCTACATGAAAGGTTTCAAAAATCTATTAAGTAGTGCATAGCCTGGTGGTTGTGGACTCAAGTGTTTCTGCAGCGCTCTGCTCTAATCCGGTCTAAAAGCATCTGTGGATGATCCTGGGTACCTTGGCAGAATACATAAGCCTGCTTGTAACCCCTTTTTTGCATTGTTTATCCGATGTAAAAACAATTTTAGAGTACATCGTAAATAAAAGGATACAATACATTTGGAAAGGGGACATATTCCCAAAGATGGGCCTTCCTATCAAATTAACTGAGAAAGGCCCGCAATTTTTACCCGTGGGCATGTCCAGTATTGTTCATGTTCCTAAGCCTTTTCCTAAAGAAAACGGACACAGAGAGCAGGTTAAATTAGTTCTTATTTTCCTTCTATAGCAGTCAGTTATACGTTTTTGAACATGGTGCTGTGATTGGAGGGGACCAAGACGTGGCAGAATAATGTCTAAGTCGTTTCACAAATTTCCCACAATGTGCAAGAGTGGTAACATCCAAATGAGAGAGGCTTACTGCTGATGCATCTATGCAGGTGAGAGCCCCTGCCTCAAGAATATTGGCCTGAGTAAGGCTCTCCTTTCTGCGGTCAGGGCGGGACAGCAGCACAGAAGATGCAACCAAGATTCTCGTTTGTATTTGCATAGTCTACATGCAGCTACTTTGCCCTGATTGGCCCATGCCGGGTTGAAATATGATATTGGTAGGCCAAGAAGGCGCATGTACATGATCTCTTCCCATGTTCTGCGACTGATGGCAGCAGCTAAGTAGGGCTGGGGTCTTGCAACCATATACAAGGAGTTTAATGGGCGTAGTATCTCCAAGGATTTTAGAGAAGCTTGATCTTAGTGAAATGAGGCCATTCGTACCTATTTATGGTGTTTTTCCATGTCATATAGGAAATAGCATCCAGTCCAAGTGCTGCTCCATGTATTGCAGAGGTTGCTATTGCTTTCTGTAATTGTCTCTTCCATGGTGATCCTGGTTTCTCAAAGATGGGTCTGAGACAAGCCTTGAGTGAGTTTTCTGGTGCTTTTAATGTACGAATATAAAATTTCAAAAAGTCTGCTTCTATGCTTAGAGATTATTTCAGCAGGCCAAGTTCCAGTCTAAGCCTAGCTCTGCGAAGATATTTTAGAAGTTGGAACTTGTATCCAACACACTGGGCGTGTTCTAGATATTCCGAGCACGTGCAAGGGAAGGCTTGGTGCCCGTATTGTAGAGCAGGAAGAAGGGAGGCTTGAGTTACCTTTATTATTCCCTCAGACGATGGACTCTTTAATTTATTATTAAGACCAACTAGGCCATATATGATTGCTGTTGCTTTCTTCTTTATTGCACTTTTATGGGCGGATGGCTGAGCGGATTCCGTGAACCACACCCCCAAATAGTTATATTTGGGGGCAGAGGTGATGGTCTTGGGGCCCACAGTGCATGTAAGCACGTTCCTGTTCTTGTAGCAGCCAAATACTACTATTTTGGTCTTTTCTTGGTTGATGGTGAGCAAGTTTCTCTCATTGAATGCGTGGAGGCTAGTCGGTGCTCGCTGGAGGCCGACTTTCATATGGTCCAGGATGACAATATCATCTGCATACTGAAGAATGTGGAGTGGTCTGTGGCCCAAATGGGGGAGAGCAATGTTACAGTTTGCCAACGACTTCCCCAGATCCGCTGTGTATAGGTTAAAAAGTAGGGGTGCGAGCTGCGCTGTACAAGATGATGGCTCTACCACGCCTTTTATACATTATGTAGAATACCCCGTACCCAATCCCCCGACAATCTTTATACGCGTGGCCCAAGAAGTCCGGACATTGCTATGGCAGGGCGGTTCACCCAGAATAGCACTGCATAAACTGCAGAAAGGGGTCTATGACGGCGGCCTCGCCGTCCCGGACATTAAGCTATATTACTTGGCCTCACAGCTACTGGTTGTAAATGACTGGGTCTACACAGATGAGTGAGCCAGCCTATAGGGTAGACAGAGACGCAATGACGGGGAGGAACTGCGAATCGCTTCTATATGCCAAAAAGACACGCCCTGAGTGGTCTTGCCACACTGCGACTGTGGTGGCGTGCTGGAGGGAGGTGCACAGACTCCTGGGATGGCAGGTCAAATTAACCAGCATGACGGCCTTGTGGGCTGGTGACCAGTTGAAAGAAGTGGCGACATTAGGAGGCTTTAGGGGCTGGCAGACAATAGGCATCGAGCGACTGGGAGACGTGTGGCGGAACGATGCTCCTCTTCCCATTGAAGACTTACAAAAAGAGTACAGTCTGACTCCGGCTCAAAGATTTCCCTACCTGAGATTCACACACGCCCTGCGGAGGCACATACAGCAGGGCACGACCCTCCCAGACCACTCACCCAAGAGGACAGACTCCTGGCAGATCATATCCCTGAAAAGGCGACCTCAACCATTTATCGAAAACTCATGAATAATATGCCAGACCCCCTGATGACCCTCCGGGTGGCTTGGATTGACGATCTAGGCAATATAGACGACGAGGAATGGATAGAGGCACTGCAAAGCCCTAGAGAAATAGCAATCCGTACAAGATTTAGGCAGGTACAGCTTAAGGTACTACACCGCACATACTACCCATGCACACTGTTGTTCAAATGGGGGGAGGACACCAACATCGCTCTGCACCAGGGGCTTCCAGCAGGAAGGCTCCTTTTTTCATATCCTATGGGAGTGCCCCAAGATTGCGCAGTTCTGGCAAAGAGTCACAACAATAATGGCAAAAGTGTCAAACATGGAGGTCCCAATGGACGCCAGATGGCTCCTTCTGATGAACAGGGGGGGGGAGTCAGAGAGATCCAAATATGTCAGTATTTGGTTGACATTGGCGGCAGGTATTGCAAAACCAAACACAGCCAGACGCTGGGGCGCGCCCCAATCTCCGTCAGTGACTGAGTGGGAAAGAGATCTAGACTGGTGCCAACGAGCAGAAGAAACTGTGTACAAGAGCAGGGGATGTATTAAGAAACAGGAGAAATTTGGTCACCATGGCGTAGATACAGGGGGACATAAGGCGACCTGAAATATATGTCACAAATGCCTACCAATATGTAATAACTGGGCTACCCATGGAGTATGCACCCTCCGAGCCACCAGCAGGGTCTCATGTAGTGATATTACTATTTATATGCTTGCGAGAAACGGAGTGGCACCCACCTACCTGACTATGTATTACTGATTCAAACCGATGTAATGATATACATGCATACTTGTGAACATATGTACTGTACTTTGAGCTTGTGCAATAAAAAGATTTATTAAAAAAAAAAAAAAAGTAGGGTTGCTAGCAAACAGCCCTGCTTCAAAACTCTAAAAGTCGGAATTTTGGGGGAGAGTGTGGTTGGCCCGATTCTCACTCGAACCCACGGTGCAGAGTTTCAAGAAAAAGAACAGGTAGTAGTGTTCCCTGTAAGGGAAATAACCGCACATCCAATAATTAAACGTATTTCAAAATATCAGTAATTGGCGTGAGAAATCATGTAAATGTTGCTATGTTGGCAACCGGGTGCTAGGTCAGCTTCAAACACCTACTACCTAGAGGTGCTCCCTGCACATTAAGGACTAACATGCATATCACTAAATACAACAAAAGAAGCTATTACAGCACATCCTTATCACCTAAATTTATAAATATCCAGAAACAATACTGGTCATAAGTTAAATAAATTCCATAATCAGGTTTGTATCTGCACGATGAGGACGATGAGAGAGAACCAATAAAGTATATGGTATTTAAAATAATCCAATAAGATCATGAAATGGCAGACTGAAATAAGAGAACGAGTCCGTCCCCGCAGCGCATCCAGTAGTGAAGTACAGAGTCCAAAAGAGGATGTCGTCGTATGTAATAGTCAAAGCAGAGAAATATAGTCGCGACCGTCTACACGCGCGTTTGCGGGCGGGACACTCTTATTTGGAGGTTATAAACTTACCAGAGTTGTGCCTCGTGGTGTCCAGGGGAGACTTGTTACTCTTGGAATGCTAATTACTATACGTTTATCGTTTGCTACAATTGCAGTGTGAATCATTATTACATACACTTCGCGAAATATATTGAAAGCTATCGGTACACATCTTACGGGTAACACCGGAGCTCATCTCAGCTCCGTTTTTTTGGATCTTGTTCTTTTGCAGAGTGTCAGGTGCCGCACTACAGCATATTTCTCTGCTTTGACTATTACATACGACAACATCCTCTTTTGGACTCTGTACTTCACTACTGGATGCGCTGCGGGGACGGACTCGTTCTCTTATTTCAGTCTGCCAATATTCCCATTTTTTGCCTTGAAAAAGTCTAAGTACAGACGAAACACGTGTCGGCTAATCGTGTGCTGGGAATTTTAATCTTTTGGACATTAATAAAGGAGACAAGAAATTACTATTGATGATCTTATTGGATTATTTTAAACAACATATACTTTATTGGTTCTCTCTCATCGTCCTCATCGTGCAGATACAAACCTGATTATGGAAATTATTTAACTTATGACCAGTATTGTTTCCGGATATTTATAAATTTAGGTGATAAGGATGTGCTGTAATAGCTTCTTTTGTTGTATCCACGGTGCAGAGTACAGGGAAGTTCTAGCTCTTAAGAGGATGGATGGATGGAATACCCCAGAGTGGTTGCTTCCTCCACAGAGTCGGTCTGTCCACTTTGTCAAACACCGCAGGTAAATCTATAAAGCAGCAGAAACGTGGGAGTTGTTTATGTTGGGCAGCCTACTGACTAAAGGCAGCCAGTGCGATATGGTCAGTTGTGGCTGCTCTTCCACGAAAGCCTGTTTGCCTCTAGGTCTAAGAGTGCTATTAGGCGATAATTTGCTGGCATTGAGGGGTCGCCTTTCTTAAATATCGGGCATAGAGTGAAACCTCTCCATGCTTCTGGAATTTGCCCTGAACTGAAGGCAAAATTGAAAAGCGGAGTTAAAAGGGCTGCCCACTCCTCTGGCATGCATGTAAAGATACCAGCTGGAAGACCGTTGGGGCTTGGCGCCCAGTCCCCTTTCATTTTTTTAAATGAGTTTTAGCGTTTGTGATGTTGAAATTAACTCCAGTTGGCACTTTAGGGTGGGCCCTAGAATCTCCATGCAGGTTGCAATTGAATGGTTCCCGGTGAATTGGTCGAGATACGTGCCTCTTCCATCCAGCTTCCGTTTTCCCTTGTTGGATAGGGTGCTTTTAGTTTGTTAACATATCTCCAGAAGTGAGCAGATGATCTCTCCTTGAGCATTTTATGTAGCACTAGCCATTCCTTTTCTTGAAGAGCCGTCTTGGCTTCTCAGACAATTTTATGGAGTGCCTTATGTGATTCTTTGACCATCCTTAAGTTTTTACTCGTGGGGTTTAATTTGCATTGGTGGAGGTTTTTCCTTAGATTCTTCCGATGTAAGTTGATACCCTGGTTATCCAGCTGTTTATGGAGGGGGCTTCAGGGTGGCTTAGTGAGCTTGTAATAGCTTCAGGAGGCAAGAATGGCATCTAATAATTCTTGAGTCAGTCCATCCCATGGATTTAAAATCGCTGCTCCAGTTAAGTTGTTGCCATTATTGATCAATTTCTTATGCCATGTAAGCACCTGAACAGATTGGGGGATGCCATTTGATTCTCCTAACCAGGGTCTTAGTTTCTGCTCCTGTTGAAGTCCCAACTCCCTGATAACTATCTGCTACTGGGGTCGCAAGGCCCAATATTAAGGCTAGCGGGTTATGGGCACTTTCTTCTCGGTTTGTTATTTCAAAGTTAAGCAAGTGGTCTGTGTGACGAGGAGCCGAATACTGACCCTGCCTCCTCGGACTTACTGCCCGAACAATTGCCCCCTTACCTGTCTCCATGTCCCCTCCTCAGTTTTCAGGCCCCGGCTGCCGGTCCTGTCGAACACTATCCCTTTAAGGCTTCTCCACCAGGGACTCCCTCTGCCGGCCATGTGACCTGGTCACATGATCTCCTCGACTTCAAAGAGGAAGAGACGGGAGGAAGAGAGAGAGAGCTTGGAGGACGCCGGAGAGGAGCAACCGACGAGTTTGTAGGAGAACGAGACGTCCAAACCTTCTTCATCGCACCGGGATACGGAGAACCGCTGACCTGCCCTGACGAGAAGGAAGAGCTCCAGTCCGCTAGGAGGACCAAGGACGACGAAAAGAGGGAGCCGGACCCTTCCCGGCACCGCGCTGAAAGCCGCCACGGCCCAGGAGGGTCGTGGCTCCACAAGGTACGAGGCCAGCTGGGGGCTGTGTGGAGTATGGGAAGCGCGGGGGTAAGGGGCAGATGCACCGAGGCTCCAGAATAGGCCGAAACGCTGAGACTCGACAAAGCCACCTAGCGCGTAAAGCCTTGGGAACAGGACCAGCGCGAATCACGGTGTTGGTCGGGTGTACAGTCCCTCACTCCCTTCCCCTGACTGGTTGTTAAGCATAGAAACGTCCCCCTGACCGTGCCTTCCATTTCTTTCTCTTTTCTGATTCCCGGACCCTGGCATCACTGCACGGAACGATCAACCACTCCTGTCCTCGGGAGCCTGAAGCCGAAGGACTCCTGCTCTCTGACGGAAGAGAGTGAAGACGGCCACATCTTTGTTTTGTTCTAGGACGCTGTCCTATAATACTAAACCCTGCAATAAAATACTCTTACAACCATACCCTGTCTCCCAACTCCTTCTCCACCGCGCCACACGTGGTGTCAGAAGTGGGATAGTTACGCCTCCAGGAGAGAATGGAGAACCTAATCCAACAGCTCATACGTGGGCAGGAGAAGCTGGAATGGGCTGTAGAAAAGCAGATGACGACAGCCCATGCAGACAGGGAACTCTTTAAGGACACCATGACTAACCATGCCGAACGGCTAGAAAAGGTTGCGGATGACCGACTAGAGCTGACGACCCAGCTACAGAACCGCGCTGGGGTCGGGCCCACTGTTTCCCTTCACAAATATATAACTGGTGAAGACCCCGATGCGTTCTTCCTTAACTTTGAAAGAGCAGCCAGAGCGTCAGGCTGGCCGGAGTCCAAGTGGCCATTCTTTTTGGCTCCTCTTCTCACAGGGGAGGCCCAGGCCGCGTATCAAGTGGCAAACGCAAATGGCCATACCCCGTACTTGGAGATAAAAGGGATCATTCTGGATCACCTCGGAATGGACGCCGAGGCGTACCGAGTTCGGTTCAGAAAGGAGCGGGGAACACCTGCAGATAATCCGAAAACTCTATACTTTAAGCTGAAAGCAGCAGCAGACAAGTGGCTAAAGCCCCAAACGAGCAGAAAAGAGGAAATCATGTCGCTTGTTTATCTTGAACAATATATAGAAGTCCTACCGTATCCTATACAACGTTGGTTGAAACAACACACCCGCCTGACAGCTGAACAGGCCGTGGAGATGGCGACGTCTTTCTACCGGGCACAACCCCGCACGTTGTCATGGGACACGAGAAGCCTCCACGCCCTCCTGCTCCCACCGGAAGAGTGGAACGAAAGACCCTGAAACCAAGTACCGAGCCCTCGAAATCCCGACACTCTCGTCCAGAACCCGTTCCTATGAGGGGTCCCCAGTGCTTCGAGTGCGGAGATTGGGGGCATATTGCTAGGAACTGTCCCCGGTAAAAGCCTCCAGAAGAACCTATGGATATAGGCTGTGTCCCTTGGTCCATCTTGTACACGGACGAAATGGGACCCAGCTTTTACGTGAGTGTTTCTGTGGGTGGAGTGGCCATCAAAGCCCTGTTAGACTCCGGCTGTCGACAGTCGGTTATTCGCCAATCCCTAGTAAAACCCTCTTTCCATAGAACTCGACATGTGGTCTATATCAGATGCGTGCATGGAGACGTCAAACTCTATCCCTTGATCGGTTTACCCGTTTCCCTTCCAAGCGGGGTGGTACTAGAGGCTAATCTCGGGGTTCTACCTTCTCTCCCAGAAGAGATGATCCTAGGCCAGGACAACCCGTTTTTCCTAACACTCCTTAAAACACCTTACAGTCCAGAGAGTCGCACTCCCCTACACGTCCTTCCCTCCTTACCCAAGCCCCCTGGCTCTCTGATAAAAGCTTTCGCTATAACCAGTCGAATGACCCCACTCTCCAGCCCGCTTGGGATCACGCCAGACGAGACCCTCCAAGTCAGACACCCGTATACCCCTTATTCCGGATACAAAATGAGCTCCTCTATAGGGTAGCTAAGGAAGGCGACACCCCCCAACTTGTGGTTCCTCAGGCCTTCCGGGACCAAATTCTTTTCTTTGCACATTCTCACTTAACAGCGGGTCATAGGGGAGCGCAAAAGACAATAGACATGCTTTTACGGCACTTTTATTGGCCAGGTATATTTGCACACGTCACCAGATTTTGTCAGGAGTGTGAAATATGCCAAAGGAAAAACCCATACAAACCCCCTCCTGTACCTTTGCAACCCCTTCCCATTATCGGTACCCCCTTTGAAAGGATAAGCATGGACCTTATCGGTCCACTCCCGCGAACCAAGAAGGGCAACCTCTACGCCTTCGTGGTCGTGGACTACGCCACACGATACCCCGAGGCCTTTCCCTTACGTACCCCCACCAGCCAGAACATTAGCGGCAGGCTCTTGGAACTGTTTTCCCGGGTAGGCGTCCCACGTGAGATACTCACGGACCAAGGGACCCCTTTCGTCTAAAAAATAATGAAGGAGGTATGCCGGTCCCTGGATATCTCACACATAAAGACTTCGGTATACCACCCCCAAACAGATGGCTTATGTGAACGCTATAATTCCACCCTAAAACTGACACTAAAAAAACTCCTGAGTGTGGAAGGGACAGAATGGGATAGGCTCCTCACTTTGGCATTATATGTAGTCCGAAGCCAGTCTCAATCCAGTCTGGGATGTTCCCCATTCCAACTCCTCTATGGTCGGGAACCCCGGAGCCTTCTAGAGATCACTAAAGAGGTCTGGGAACAGGAGAAGGAGGAAGACACCAAGTCATTTCTGGAGTACACCCAAGGCCTGCGTACCCGCATACAGAAACTGCGAGATTTCGCTGGCGCAAATTTAGAAAAGTCACAAATCAAGCAACAACTGTTTTACAATCGAGGAAAGAGATGGCGCCACCTGAAGGCAGGGGACTGGGTATTGGTTCTCACACCATCTGGGGTCACGAAGATAAGGTCAGCGTGGCAGGGCCCATATCAGATTGTGAAAAAGGTTGGCTTAACCTCTTATCAGATCCAAATCACTCCCAGACGAACCCAACTATATCACATCAACCTCTTGAAGAAGTGGTTAGGCCCTCTTCCCAAAGATCTCCACCTCGTTAACCTCGTAACGGCTCACGATAGCACTCTCAACCACCTGATAGTTAACCAGGAACTAACGGGAGAACAGAGGAGATCTCTACAAAGTACACTGTCTCCATTTGCCCCTTTGTTCTCTGACCTTCCTGGCCACACTTCTCTGGCCGAACATTCCATTCACACCCAGCCCGGCAAAGTTATTAAACAGAAACCGTATCGCATCCCTGCCGCCAGGAGAGAGGCCATAGAGAAAGAAGTGAAAAGCATGCTTGCCTTAGGAGTGATACGACCCTCGCAGAGCGAGTGGTCTTCACCAATCGTGTTGGTACCAAAACCGGACGGATCCGTCCGGTTTTGCATAGACTTTAGAGCCATTAACGCAGTCTCGAAATGCGATTCCTACCCCCTCCCGCGCGTTGATGAGTTGATTGAACGACTAGGTGAGGCGCAATACATCACAACTCTTGACCTCACGAAGGGGTATTGGCAGGTGCCTCTGAACCCGCAAGACCAAGAAAAGACGGCCTTCTCCACACCCTCTGGCTTGTTTGAGTTTACAGTCTTACCCTTCGGGTTACACGGGGCGCCTGCCACATTTCAGCGTTTCATGAATCGAGTGCTGGCAGAACACCAAGCATACTCCTCAGCATATTTAGACGATATAGTCATTTATAGCCCCACATGGGAGTCACACCTCCGACATTGCCATCTAGTCCTTCGGGATCTCCAATCGGCGGGTTTGCATATCAACGCGAAAAAGTCAAAAGCGGGTTTTCAGAAGGTGAAATACTTAGGGTTCCTCCTCGGAAACGGACACATAGAGCCCCAAGAAGAGAAGGTGAGAGCAATCACCCGAGCCCCTTTTCCTGTCACAAAAAAGGAGGTCAGGGCTTTTTTGGGCCTCCTCGGGTATTATCGCCGTTTCATTCCCCAGTATTCTGAAATGGCCACGCCTCTTACCAACCTACTAAAAAAGGACGTAAAGACTAGGGACCTCCTTCACCCGCCTCCCGAAGCTACACAAGCCTTCCTTGAGTTAAAAAAAGCCATCACGTCTGGTCCCATATTGCGTTCTCCTGACTTTGCCAAGCCCTTCCTGTTACAAACCGATGCATCTGATAATGGGGTGGGAGCGGTACTGTCCCAGGTGTCTTCTGACGGGCTCGAACACCCTATCCTCTTAAGCCGCAAGTTGTACCCCAGGGAACAAGGGTACCCCATCATAGAAAAGGAGTGTCTGGCCATCAAGTGGGCGGTGGACAAACTACGTTACTACCTTGAGGGTTCCCATTTCATCCTCTATACTGATCACGCCCCGCTCCTTTGGATGAGCCGGAACAAGGGGAACAATCCGCGCATTCTGCGTTGGTTCCTGGCTCTGCAGCCCTTCTCCTTTGAGGTACGCCATCGCAGGGGCTCCGAGAACGGGAACGCGGACTTCCTTTCCCATATCACCCTGTTCCCCGATCGGGATCAGGCTGGGGTAGGGGTGTGTGACGAGGAGCCGAATACTGACCCTGCCTCCTCGGACTTACTGCCCGAACAATTGCCCCCTTACCTGTCTCCATGTCCCCTCCTCAGTTTTCAGGCCCCGGCTGCCGGTCCTGTCGAACACTATCCCTTTAAGGCTTCTCCACCAGGGACTCCCTCTGCCGGCCATGTGACCTGGTCACATGATCTCCTCGACTTCAAAGAGGAAGAGACGGGAGGAAGAGAGAGCTCGCTTGGAGGACGCCGGAGAGGAGCAACCGACGAGTTTGTAGGAGAACGAGACGTCCAAACCTTCTTCATCGCACCGGGATACGGAGAACCGCTGACCTGCCCGGACGAGAAGGAAGAGCTCCAGTCCGCTGGGAGGACCAAGGACGACGAAAAGAGGGAGCCGGACCCTTCCCGGCACCGCGCTGAAAGCCGCCACGGCCCAGGAGGGTCGTGGCTCCACAAGGTACGAGGCCAGCTGGGGGCTGTGTGGGGTATGGGAAGCGCGGGGGTAAGGGGCAGACGCACCGAGGCTCCAGAATAGGCCGAAACGCTGAGACTCGACAAAGCCACCTAGCGCGTAAAGCCTTGGGAACAGGACCAGCGCGAATCACGGTGTTGGTCGGGTGTACAGTCCCTCACTCCCTTCCCCTGACTGGTTGTTAAGCATAGAAACGTCCCCCTGACCGTGCCTTCCATTTCTTTCTCTTTTCTGATTCCCGGACCCTGGCATCACTGCACGGAACGATCAACCCCTCCTGTCCTCGGGAGCCTGAAGCCGAAGGACTCCTGCTCTCTGACGGAAGAGAGTGAAGACGGCCACATCTTTGTTTTGTTCTAGGACGCTGTCCTATAATACTAAACCCTGCAATAAAATACTCTTACAACCATACCCTGTCTCCCGACTCCTTCTCCACTGCGCCACAGTCTGCCAGATGAGGGGTCATAAAAATATACTCTATTATTGATGGGCCCTTGAATGCAAAACAGGGCCTGTTTTCAGTGTAGGCGCGTGATTTCACTTGGTTCGCTGACCTTGGGGAAAAAAGAGGCAAGTAATCCGTTAACTTGTTCCTGTTCTTTGTTCATTTGAGCCTTCTCAGGATCTTTGCCCAGGGACTTCATATTAAAAATCCCGAGATCAATGCTTCGTGAGAGGGATGAGACAGATGAATTTCTTCTAAGCTGGTGCACAGGCGGTCAATTTCGTGTGATTTCGGGGTTTTCCTGGGGTTAAAATAGCAGTTATTGAGAAGCAGAGGGAAGGCCGTCTGATCAAACATTAGACCGTTAATTAGTGCAACTTGTAGTCCTGAGTTGTTTTGGTTATAAGGGGTCAGCTCAATTTTGGCCGTTTTCTCTATAATGATTGAAAGGCCTCCTAATTAACCGTGGGCAATGTTATGTTATAGGTAATTTGTACAGCGCACGTTCACCAGACGGTTTCTTGGCGCTGAGGGAGGACGGCTGCGGCTGCAAGATAGTGAATGAGTCTCAGTTGTAAGCCTGGGTAAATAGCCAGGTCTTGAATAGCTTTCTGAACTCAATATAGGAATCAGTGGTGCGCAGATAAAAGGGGAGAGCGTTCCAGATCTGAGGGGCCAAGGTCGTGTATCTAAGACCTCCATGTTTTTTACGTTTGAAGGTATGAGGGACCAACAAATTCTTGTTTGAGGAACGTAGGTAACGAGAGGGGATGTACCGATGTATATTTAAGGCGATAAAGGCGGGACCACGTCCTGAAAGGGCCTTAAAGATGGTGCAGCCTAACTTAAATAGGCAGCGTTGAGGTAAAGGAAGCCAATGGAGGCTTTTCAGCAATGGTCTCACATGACTATGTTTAGGCTGACCGAAGATAAGCATTGCTGCCTGATTCTGGACCAGTTGCAGCCGGTGTAGCTGGTATACCGGTATACCAGCATACAGGGAATTTGCGTAATCGATACGCGAAATGACAATGGCAAGAACCACTTGGGTCAGGGCTGCGGTGGAGAGGAATCTGCGGATGTTGCGGAGATTTGTTAACTACGCATTACATTGAAAACACGGAATTCATGCAATAATTCCGACTCTACCACGTAGTGGAGTTAGCTATTGCACCCACAACCCTTTGATAAATCAACTTTACCTTTACATACTAAAAAGCATATAACCAATTCACAAAAGTGAACTTTGATAAATATCAGGCAATGAGAGAGGTGATGATTTTGGGGTCACCCCTAACCTAAGGGGAGGGCAAGCAGATGCCTTGAACACAAAGAGCATATCATGCTGAACGATTCGGTGGTGGTCCCATCCTCCTAGGACCACCCCAAGCAAAGTTATGGGCAAAAATACAATGCCAACCAAAGGCCCAGCAAAGCATTATGGGGCGAGATTCTAGAGTGCAGTGAATATTATAGTATTAGCTCTCAGCTAAGTGGGAGAGCCTGCCCCTTGAGGAATGTTTTGACATTGGATACTATAATATTCACTGCACTCTAGAATATCGTCCCATAATGCTTTGCAGGGCCTTTGGTTGGGATTGTATTTTTGCCCATAACTGTACTTGTGGTGGTCCTAGGACGATGGGACCACCACCGAATCGTTCAGCATGATGTGCTCTTTGTGTTCAAGGCATCTGCTTGGTTCTCTCCCTAGGTTAGGGAGGACCCCAAAACCATCACCTCTCTCACTGCTTGCTGTATTTTCATTTTCACTTTTGTGAGATGACTATATGCATTTTTGCATGTAAAGATAGAGTTACCTCTTATCTTATCAAGGGTATGTGAGGTTTCTGTTTTATTAATTGGGATGAGACGGAACGGAGTTGCGTAGCGGAGTTTATGTTCAATTCCGCAGAATTACGTGTAGTGGTTTTCCGCCAACTACGCCCACCCTTACTCCTAATGGCCTCCCAAATAAAATTGTTCGTGTAGCAGATTTGAAGAGTTCATAAAAGCCGAATAATACTGTGGGGTTTAGGGTCCAAGTTTCCTGTGGGCAAATGATGTCGCTGTTTTTTAAGTATGTTCGTCCAGATTTCGATATCAAAGTGGATTTCAGTCCAGTGACATTGCATGTGGTGCTTCTAAGCTCATGCTCCTTAGGTGGATTTCGGGTCTGCAGACAGGGTGATTGTAGCCAAAGCTCTTGGGTGACGCTAGGAATACGTTTGATGGGTGCCGCTCTGAAAGTTGGTCCGCTGATTTCAGCTGACGAGATTGAGGTCTTGGCTGACAACTAACATTTCTGTGGTTGTTAACGTAGGATACTACCAAGGAGATTGATGCTTTTGAATTAGTTGGTAGGCAGTCGTGGGTAGTGCCCCATGCACCCTTCAATATACAGCTGTGGTGTACTGTGGGGTCCTCTCAAGTAATACATGCTGATATTTTGGTGGGTATGGTTTTTGAAGTTCAATGCCCCATCCCTCAAACGTGTGTGCTTTTCTCAGAATGGCATTTCTTTTTAAATTTATTTTTATTGAGTAGCTTGCAATTAACAATACACAGAGTCCCGGGACCGACGATACCAACAGAGCATATAGTGATACAAGCAATTTTTGTTCCTATCATTGAATCTTGTAAAAAATATAGAACAAAGAACACGCCCACCCAGAGATAACCCCCGCTCCACCCCGCCCGGCACTTTGGATAACATTACATTGTTCAGTTGTTGAATCCCAAGCATCTTAGACACACGTTGGCAATATCCCTGAAAGGGAGTCACAGTTCCAACAGACCCTGGTATGGTACAAGACAGTACAACAAATCGCTGCAAGTCAGGATGATTCAATAAATACACAGTAAGTGGGGCCTAGAAGTCTTAGGGCCGCGAGGCCTCGGGGAGCTCCTCCGCATATATCCCCAGCTGTTCCCTACAATAGATCAAATCGCAGATCCATTTCTTAATGGTGGGAGTGGTTTTTTCCCCCCAGCACTTTGCCACAGCCCTTTTTGCCAACAGAGTCGAAACCGCAACAATCCGCCGATTGCATGGCTTAAGGCTACTCACACCACCCAGCAGGCAGACCTCCGGCGCACATCTTACAGGTTCCAACACCACATCTGTAAGCACACGTACCACACTGGACCAAAATGCAAATATCCCTGCACATAGCCACGCCAGATGCAGAAAATCAGCATCAGCCTGCCCGCACCTCACACAACAAGCGGTTTCACGCAAACCAAATCTCCGCAATTGCATTGGGGTATAATATAACTGGTGCAGAAATTTAAAATGGATTATGCGGAGATTGCAATTCGCCGTCAGGCGACCTGTTAACTCACAGCAGAACTTCCATTGCTCGGGCGATAGTGTGGACCCCAGTGCAGAATTCCATTTGAGATAAGATGGGTGCTCCCCAGGCTCCCTCTCACGTAGTGACGCGTTATATAGCTTAGTGATCAGGCCCCTTCGCTCTGCCCCGACCAGCACCGCCTGCAGTGCCAGCAACGTTGTTGGTTCAGTTGGATAGTCAGGGTAGATGGCTCTAACTGCCTGCCGCATTCGCACATATGTAAACCCAAGCATCAAGCCGTGGTTCCAACCCCCCTGCACCTCCTGTAGCGAGCAAAATTTACCCTGTGTGTACAGGTCCCCCATCTGCATGATCCCAACCGCCTTCAGCGCCCGCAGAGCAGGTCGCTCTCATGCCGCAGAAATGTCCGGGTGTGCAGCTATTGGTAGCGACGGGGCATATAGGTAGTCCAGATGTGCCCTTTTTGCGAGGGCCCTCCAGACCCACGCAGTGCATTGGACAGGGTTAATTTCCGTCCTGGGAGCCCCATCCACCACCCGAAAGTGCTGCCGCCATTAGTGGCAAAGGGAGCACCGCATCTGACTCAAGCGCTGTGTGGGGCAGAAACGGCTGCGGAAAAAAACAATAATGCACAAACTGCGCCTGTGCGCACAGGTAGTATAGCCTGTCAGGAGCCTCGAAACCCCCTCGGTCAAACGGTTGAACAAGGACGCCCCAACTGCATCTGGGCTTTTTTCCTCCTCATACAAATGTCAGCAAGGCCGACTGGAGCGTCCGAAACAGCGAGGTATTCAGCCTGATAGGGATATTAACGAACAAATAGAGGAGTTTGGGCAAAATGGACATTTTTATCACCGCAATCCGATCAGCCAGCGACAGGGGCAACCGGGTCCACCGCTCAGCCTGGTCAGTGATCCGTGCGATAACTCGGCCATAGTTCATAGAGATGACCTGCTCGGATCCCTATGCAACCATATCCCCAAGTATTTCACCGGGTCTCGAGTCCAAGTCAGCGGGAAGTCCAGGTCTACCTCCTGAGTGCCGGCCGTTAGCGGGAACACCGTCGACTTTGCCCAGTTGATCTCTAGGCCGGAATATCCCTCAAATTTAACATACTCTCGTAGCAGTTCCGGTAAATAAGTAGCAGACTCACGGACATACAACAGCATGTCATCGGCATACAGTGAAACCACAAGTGGCCTCTGCCGAAAGCGCAATGCAGCCGATGCATGCCTCTGGCGCAATTTACATGCCAGCGGTTCGAGCGCCAATGCGAAGAGCATCGGCGACAGGGGGCACCCCTGCTGCGTGCCCCTGCCGATGGCAAACGCCGGAGATACCCTGCCGTTAACGCGTACTCTTGCCATGGGTTCAGTATACAGCACCCAAATCCACTGAAGGAATAACTGAGGAACACCCATTCTAGTCAACACGATAAACATATATTCCCATTGAAGGGAATCGAATGCCTTAGCTGCGTCGAGCAGCACTGCCACAGCCTGGAAGTCTGTGTCGAAGTAATGCAGGGTGGCAAAGACCGTGCAAAGGTTGTGCGGGTTGACCTGGCGAGCACGAAACCCGACTGGTCTGGGAGGACCAGGAGGGGGACAAGAGGCTGGAGCCTATTGGCAATCATCTTTGCCAAGATCTTGGCGTCGATATTTATAATCGACAGAGGCCTATAGGAGTTGCACCGATTAGCAGCCTTGTCAGGCTTCAAGAGCATCACCAGGAGGGCCTCCTTCAAGGAGGGTGGAAGGCGCACTTTTTCATATGCCTCCGCATACACCTCTAGAAGCCTGGGGGCCAGATCCTCAACATAGGCCTTGTAAAACTCGCTGGGGAGTCCGTCCAGGCCCGCAGCCTTGCACGTGGGGAGGGACATTATGGCAAGTTTTACATCCTCTACGTCAAAGGGCTGCGTAAGATATTCCCTCTGTCCTTGAGACAACCACCAAAGTGCAATATCGTCAAGATAGGAGTGTGTTTCCGCCGTCTGCACTGTAGACCTGTCTTCGTAAAGTTTAGTGTAAAAACTTAGTACTGTCTCACTTATTTCAGGCGTGGTATAATGCATCACCCCCTCGTCATCTAGCATCTCAGTAATATACTCCTGACTTCTGGGAGCTGCCAACTTTTGTGCCAGCGAGCGGCTAGGTCTCCCCCCTCCCCGTAATAACGAGTCGTGCTCCGCCTGGACTTGAGCAATAGCACCTGATCGACAGTGTCATCGTGCTCAGTTACAAGGTCCCGCATCGCAGATAACATCTCTGGGGAAGGGTTCTTTTCATATTCCCGCTCCAGAGTTGATATCTCTATGGCTAATTTGCGGATTCTACGCCGAAGGTCCCTCAGTACCCCGGCTTGAGCACCTATGCAGGCACCCCTGACGGTCACTTTAAAAGCCTCCCACAAGACTCCAGCACTCTCAACGGTGCCCTCATTCTCCCTGAAGTAGTTACGGATTGCCTCCCCAATGGTATGTTTAAAAACTGGGTCAGTCAAGGAAGCCTGTTGTAGACGCCACACGAATGGCGGCCTTTCACATGTGGGAACCTGCAGCTCAAGGACCACCGGAGAGTGATCAGAGAGTGTTCTGGCTTCATGGCTAACCCGAACCGCCCATGTGCAAGCGACCTTGGTGACGAGCCAGTAATCCAGGCATGACCACGTCCCATGCACAGAGGAGACAAAGGAGCTCTCCCGTACCCCGGGATGTTGCATGCGCCAGATATCATGTAGGCTCCCTGCATCCAATAGCCCAAGGAGAACCTCTGAAGCCTGCTTGGGTCGAACTGTCCTACTACCTAATCGATCCATGGTAACATCCAAGCAAACATTAAAGTCGCCACCCCAGAGTATCTCCACAGGAGGAAACCCAGAGATGCAGCGCCATACATCCACAAAGAAGGACGGATCATCAATATTTGGCCCGTAAACGTTAACCAATAGAACATTCGCTCCACCCAGCCTGCCCTGAACTAGTGCCACTCTGCCTTGCTCATCCGTTTCAGCACGCACAACTGTGAATGGAATCCCCCTCTTGACTAGGATCATCACTCCCCGTAAGTAGAGTAAGAGGACGCTATGCAGACCCCCGCCCAGCGCGCACCTATGTTTTTTTCCCAAGACTTTAGTGAGGTGCGTCTCTTGTAGAAAGGCAATTTGAACGTCCATCCTATCTAAATAGGCCAATACAGATCGAATTTTCTTGGGAGTGTTCAGTCCCCGTACATTCCAAGTCAGGAACCTCACTTTACCACTCATTTAGTCTATGTAACAATATGATAACAGATGAAAAGGAGCCAAAGACGTGTGCCCGCCATACCGTAAGACAAGTTAGATTCAATTACTCTGAAGTAGAATAGTGCCGTTCGTCCCCACCCACCCCCTCCCCCTCCAGCACCCCCAACTTGCTAAAGCCATCCCATCGCTATCTAACCCTTACCCAACAGAGAAAACAAACAGAAATATGCATATGGGGTTCTCCCATCGGGGGGGCGTCAGAGTTCTACTAGCCTCCTAACAAGTAGGAGGTGGCTGAGCAGGTCTATTACCTGTGCCAAGTATAAACCCACATCCACGCTAGCATATATTGCAGAGTAAGCACACATGAACGGGGAAAGCTCAATAAGCCTGACCTGTAAGAGAGCAATTATAAGACATGACATTATGCAATAACAAGGATGCGTGCATTTAAACAGTGTGGGATGATAAGTCACCAGCAGTCCGCTCCACCCCCTCACTGCTCTTCCTCGTCCTGTGTAGTATGGGACTCACGCCGACTCCGCTTCAAGTGTTTGGCATGCTCCAGGGCCGCTTTGGGGTTGGTGAAGATCTTAGAGTTCCCATCCGGGACAATCCGCAACCGAGCGGGATACAACATCGCATAGGGGACCCCCTCCGTTTGCAAGAACTTTTTCACCGCACCAAATTCCCTTCTTGCCGCCTGTACAGTGACCGTGAAGTCCGGAAAAAATGCCAGTGAATTGCCTTGGTGCACTATGTTGCCTTTATCTCTGGCCATCCGTAAAATAGTGTTGCGGTCCCTGTAATTTAACAGTTTCGCTATAATTGGGCGGGGAGGGGTGCTCGGGGCAGGTCTTGATGCAAGAGAGCGATGGGCACGCTCAACGCTAAACATGGGTGACAGATGCTCAGCGCCAAAGATGTCCTTAATGAGGTTTTCAATAAAGGTCTCCATCTTGCCCACATTGGTTGACTCTGGTAGCCGCGTAAGTCTAATGTTATTACGCCGGGACCGGGCCTCTAAGTCCTCATTCTTAGCCTGAATGAGGGCAATGATTTATTCCATGTTGAGTGCCTTCCCAGCAACCTCGCTCAGACCATCCTCTGTAGCAGACACCCGCTGTTCGACCTCCCCCATGCGAGTATTTTGCCTTTCTAGCTGGGCAGACATGTGGTCTAGGCGGTGATTCACTTCCGCCATTGTGCCCTCAATAGATTGGAGACTCCGCTGCATCGCCAACAGCGTTGACTCAAGCGTGGGGGGAGCATCGCTCTGGGCATCAGCCTCCGAGTCCGAGGCAGCTTTCTGCAGGATTTTAGTGGATTTACGTGCCTCAAACGTGAGGCGAGGTTGGGATTTATCTGTCCTCCGCATGATTGCCACAATTAAGGCCAGGCCTAGCCCTCCGGCAAATTATGTAGACCAGAATGGCATCTCTGATGGCAGTAGTTCCCCATTTGGTAATTGTGGTCTCTGAAGATCCCTTTCCACGAGCTTGAGCAAATCTTACAGAAATTAGGTCAGCTGATACTAGATTTTTCAGTAAAGGAATGTGTTGTAATAGACAGAACAAATTTCCTCTGTTCAGTGTGTCCAAGAGCCCGTTAGAGATAAAAAGCGAGATGAATGCCAGGACTGCCTCATCATTGCCATCTGCCCCCGACCCTCCTACTGTTGTGATGGTTTTGTCTGCCCTCCGCCGTTGTGGACAGCTGGTTACATTGCTGGTGCTGCCTAGAAGATCCTTAAACTGAATGTTTATAGGCGAGCAGCTTTGGTATATCGTTCCGACTTTACCCCTGGAGTCATGTTCCTCAGTTAGGGGGTGGGTCTGGTAATGTTTGTTCCAGATTCTGGATTTGGGCCGGTTAAATAGTTGCTTAGGGTATCTCTAGTGTCTCCTTTGAATAGGGCGATCGCCAGGTTGACAAACTTGAACAGGGGGCTCGCCGTGATCTTCCCCGATTGCCTGGCAAATTGGAAAGTAGGGCACTGTTTGCTTGTATACCAGCCGGGACGTAAAAGGCGAGGTGGAGACCCCCATCTGGTGAGCTGCTACTTGTTGTTCTATCCCTCCTGCGTTGGAAAAAGGGGTAGATTCCAGTGTAGATGGTGCCCCCGGACCAAACTGGTGTTTCCCTGGTGGACCTTGTTACTTGAGGGAACCCCTGAGTTGGTTCTGGGTCTTCATTGGACACCAGAGGGATTCCAATTTGTGGCTCTTGTGTGCGAAGAGTTTGCTATCTTGGTGGGTGTTACTGGGATTTCTTGTCTGTTGATGACTGACAGGGCGCTTAATTTTCTTTTCTTTGGCTCTCCGTCCCATTGCAAGGGGGTCCGTGGTGTTTCTGCCGTGCTATCTTGTGAGTTTATGTTTTCCGTAGGTCCACTAGGTCGTTTGGAATCTCGATTGAAGATCGGGAAAAGCTTACAGGCCTTGGTCGGGTGGGATGTGCTTGGTGTATTATATGTCACAACTATAGGCAATATACATGTTACAAGCCGCTTTTTTTTTTTTTTTAAGAGTTTTTTTTATTTCTTTTTTTCTCTTCGCAAGAGAGTAGGCAGTATCAGAAGTCCCTCTGAGAGCAAAGGTTTGGGGTCTAGAAGGGGGACTTTTTCGTCCGTCAGCAGGTGAACTGCATGCTCCTGGTGACTAGTGAGGGTCCCTTGTTCAGGCTTTGTTAATAGATGGTCTGCTGGTTTGATTACTGGGGATGGCACTGGGTCCTGTGTCAGGCAAGACTCATAATTTGTGGCTGCTTGGTGAACCGACTGTTTTTTCCTGGTGGAATTTCCCGAGCTGATTTTCCCAGCGCTTGTATTGAATTTTTAACACTATCTAAAAGTGCCTGCAGAATTTCCGGTAGTGAACTTAGTTTGTCGATTACTGAGGAGCAGCAGCAGCAAGGTGCGCCCCCTTCTGTCTGCCCTAGTTTATAATCTAACAATCTTACTCAGGACTAAATCCGTTAAGGTTGAGGCAATGGACTGAACTAAATAGATTTGAAGCTCCATCTTTTGCGATTGCCAGATGGCGGCTTTGCCAATTGAATCTTGTTTAAAGGTGATTGAGGACAGATTTGGAATTAGTGGGCTGGTGGGGTTAGCTAGGGCACCACCTCCAGGATGGACTCGACATGGGGATTTAAGACTGAGATCCAACTTAGATACTGGTGTTTGCGCCCAGGATGCGTCCATTTGGGCTTCCATTTGTGCTTCTAGTGTGGCTAGGAACCTATCTGATAAACTACTGAGCTCGTATTCAGATGTACTGCATCTCCTCAATTTCTTATGCGGCGACTGAGAGGAGAAAACTTCAGTGCTATTTGTTGTCTTGACTTGTGATTGAGTTTCCAGAATTGAGAAAAGAGTTGAAGGTAAGGGCGGTGAACAGTTCACGTGGATTTTAGCGGTTGTCGTTCGTTTGTTTAAAATGAAAGGCGATCCCTTGGGCTGAGCCTCCTGGTATAGCCCAGGGAAAGAGGTTGATCGCCTGAGTTTTTTCCCTCTTGTCCTTATTGCATCTGAGACAGCCCTATCAGGGGATAAGGGCCACCTGGAGTTGCTCATTGGAGATTATTGGGTATCTGGGAGGAGAGGAGCCGGAAGACGTTTGTGGTATTTTTTAGGAATATTCTTGGATTTTACCCCGAAGGGAAGGATGAAAATTATCGTCCCGAGGTCTTTTCTGAGTGATGCCGTTGCCCCCCTGGGATTCCTCTCGGTCGTGCCCGATTAGCTCTGGTATGGGCCCAGTGGTGTCTGATTGCGTGAGCATGTAGTCCCCTTTATCCCTAAGGTCCGACACAGGGCTAGTGCCAGTCACATCCCTGGG
>CAWUFW010004001.1:960000-1017500 GCA_963921515.1 Calotriton arnoldi
TGTCCCCTAGATTTAGACAGGTGGTGTCTAAGGGAACTAACCACTGTGTGAGAAAATAAATGTATATTGTTTTTAACTTATTTTTACAATGTCGTGGGACTCTCGCTGGATTGTGAATAGTAACACGCACTTGCAATGCAATAGGTCTAGCATTTGCGAGTTAAAGCGATTGGCGTTATGAAAATGTGTTTTAGTACGCTTGAGTTTTATTCTGATAATACGGATGTGACATTTACACAGTATGTATATTGAATGCATGAGAGAGTTCAGAATGCAGTTCCTGAAACCTTTTTGCAGGGATTCTGCACACACACAGAACTATGCGCAGGATTATGGGACCTTGGTGTATAGGGACTGGGTCTTCCTACCACCTTTATAACCACGAGCCCAGGACCGACTAGCTACAGTGTCTCACTTGCTCTCCTACTCACTCACAGAGAAACAAATCATTAGACACCCTAGAACACAACACTCCCAGATCTCTCAGGAATAGCTGTAACAAGACACACCCTTTGGCTCGTACTCTTGCACTTGTTCACAATAAGATCTGACAGAGACACGAAATAGTTTAAAATATTTATTTTAACTAACGTGCCCTAACATGCAGTATACGTGCCACAACAAGCAGGAAAATGCATAGTACAAATATAGTCAGCATAGCAGCTAGTCCATAAATCATAAGGGGAGATGTCATCATAAAAAGAGAGTCTGGCCTCCCTCCCCTTGCTACGGAGCAGTATTATTATATATCAGAAGATCTCTGGGCTTTGTCAGCAGACCCCATACCTTATCCTATAGATGGTAGATCTACATCATAGGTGCTGTCTCGCTCTTCTCCCTGGAAAGGTCCCTCTCCAAGTGTGTCTCACCTAATTTGTGTACCCCACTAAAAACCAAAGTACGTTGTCCAAACAACAGCTGCATCAGTATGTTTTGTCTAAGGGCTAAGGTCTGGCCAGAACAAAATAACGAGACATTGTTGTTCGACCTTGCACATAATGTTCAGTCAAAATCCCAGGAACATGCAGAGAGCGAACACAACGATGAGTTCTCATGTGAAAGCAGCCATTAAAAAATATTGCAAAAAATAAAGACATGTAGTAACGTGCACAAAGCAGCAGGCAGGCTGCAACATGCTCATGCTAACTTAGTGAAGACGACAATGTCCCTATGGGCCACTTGACACCCTCCCCTTGGCCAGGACATTAGCCCTATGCTAAGACAGAAATCAGAAGTAAGCAGAGGCAAAGCGTCTCAGTGTTATTCCAATTAAGATAGAAATGAAGCCCAAAAAAAAGTTTTATTGCAAGGTTATATTTTTCTAAAAATTTTGCCAATTGGGCATTCAAAAACCCATCCATTCATAGTTAGTCGTCGGAGGCAAAATCATTGCGTGAAAAGCGGAATGCCATGAACTCCAAAATGGTGTCTGTCCCTTCCACAGTAAAAAGGTATGCCATCCAGTTTAGTAGATCGAACGAGCACACATGATCCTCATATCCAGAGGCTGTTAGGAGCATGCCAGGGCAACCTGCGTCAACTTTGATGAAACTCCGATCAATGAGGCGCTGCGCACGGGAACAGGTATTCAAGTCTGCCGTTGGTCTAAGCAGAGGATCGCACAACAGGCGCCTACTCATGGCACATGTCTGATCATGGGCCTTCAACGGACCTAATAGCAGATCGTAATCCAGGGCAGCGTGTGTGGTATTGGAGAGGCAGACATCCAGAGCCCATTGAAAAGGGCACCGGAGGCAGTGGAACACAGGTTGCAAGCAGGTGAAGTAGGCATAACGGAAGGTCAGCCAATAGTCGATGGCAAAGGACGTCACTGGCATAGAACCAAAAAGCTGCCACATTCGATCACGGTACAGCTGCAACTGGACCGGGTTTGGCAGCTCCACAGATTGAGCATCCATTGTGAAGCACTAATAGGAGAACCAGCACGCCGCAAATCAACAGGAGCACCAGGGGAAACCCTCCGAAGGCGCTGGAAAAAATAGAATGGATAAAGGCCAGTATTACTCCAAATATAGTCTGAAAGGAAGAAACAAGGCCGGATACCACGAGTTTAAAAATGTGGGCAAGGCCCTCAGTATCAGACGCATTAAGTATTTGGTGTATTAATTCTCCAAAATGGAGTGGGAGATTCGTGTTTAGCAAGGAGTGTATCTCACTTGCGGTTCTCACCACCTGCAATTCGAAGGTCTCTTGAGCCGATGTGAGAGCCACTTCTTGTTGAAACAATAGCGCTTTCAGTCTGCTTAGTTTATTGAAATCTGTTTTCAAAGTTGGAATGGAAGGCTAAAGTGAACTATCTACAATTCCATGAGGGGGTGGAAACAGGACATTGTGGCAACATGTAACACATTGTGAATATTTAAAATAAGATAACTACCGTTAGAAAGCAAAGTTAGTGCGGGAATAATAGCTGGGACAGGTGTACCTTTGAAAATACAAGCCAGATTAGGGGCTGAAATGTTACATGCGCCGTGCAATTTAAGGTAACAAACACAATTCATGAATAAATGTACTGCCGAGAGGCTCAAACCTACCAACCGGATAGTGTTTCATGCGGGCTGTGAACTGAAAAAGTGAGATTGGCAGTGAAATAACCCCATGTATTAACCACACAGCTGAATCACTCTCTGCTACGGAAAATGGTAACTGTTCTAATTGTTCAATATGTAACAATGTGTATGTTGCGTCTTTCATTGACATCAATTTCTGTTTATCAGTCAAATTAAACGGTAAAAACAGTCCAGAAGCATTCAAATAATCCCATGGCACTTTTCCATTCTTCAGTGTTTGCAAGGTCCAAGCAAACTGCATTACAGAACGTAACTGATTTTGACCATAATACAAAAAAGACACTTCATGTTGAACAATGTCGATGACAGATGATACGATGTTATCTAAAGTATATATACGGGAAGACAGTGTATTCATGCGGTTATCAACCACTGCAAGGACTCTTTCTAAATTAGCTTGGTCAAGTTGGCGGAGACGCACCGCAGCTTCCATCTGCGACAGTTTCCAAAATTCATTATATGCTGTATAAATAAAACGTTTTGTTCGAGGTGATTTTGGACCTAAAAGAAAATCAGCCAGATTGATGTCACCTGAGAAAAGAGAAAGGTGTTGTTTCACAGACGACAGTGTGGAATGTTCTAACCATTGCTGACACAATTTACCCACTGAATATGTGGTAACCGAATGGGAATGTGGGAAACGTGGATCAGGTCTACTTTGTGTAAACCCCTTTGTGGTATTCAGAAAACACAGTTGACATGCATTGGAGCTTGTTGGCCACAGTAACCATCCAAGGGGGCCAATATTAGAAGAGTTAATGGTTCCATTTTGAAACAAGCTAACTAATTCGTCAATTGTGTAGCTGGTGTGTGTTTGCCACGTATCATACACAGCCAACAATGGAATCGAGGGAATATTTAGATTTTGGCCGTGGCTAAACCAAAACAAGTAGTCTGTTGTACCGTGTCATTCAAAAATAAAATTTGAGACGGGATCAGACACGCACGTTGCACTTGCCAATCTTTAGTACCCCAAATGGATTTTAAATCAATTGTGTCCTTCCAGTGCTCATAACCTTTCACGGACAAATCATTCCGGAAGGACATGGAGTAAACTAATTTAGTGTGTGTCAACACAAACTTGGCCTGGGACAGTATCTTTAGTTTATAAAAATAGGACTGAGGGTCTGAAAGATTGTAACCGGAAAAATATATACATTTACTCTGTTGAGTCTTTGAACTACCCTGTACAGGTATTGGGCAATGTTCCCACTGTGTATAATTAAAAAACGGTCTCAGAGTGTTGGTCTTATGTAAAAAATGATGGCCATAATGTTGATAACAGAATAAACCAGCATAATTCGCAGAATTTAAATACAAGTCTTTAGTGTCAAAAACAGCATAATATTTTAAATCAGAGAACAATGAATGAACGGCATGAACGCACAAGTTACTAACTTGTGTAACGATATATCTGTAAGAGACAGTAGTTAGTGACAGATTCCTTACCTTAGAATATCCCCAGGCATCAGGCTGGATCCGGAAAGTTTTGCGTAGCAGTACCCCTGCGCGTCGGTAGGCGGCGTCGTGCGGCTCCGCGTCCGCCGGGATGACGTCGCGGCCAGTACTTAGACGCCGCCCATGCGCGCTGGCGTCAGTTCTGTACACGACTTTCCGCGCCAGAAACGCAGAGCCATGCAAGAAACTGACACTGGTGTCTGAAAACTAGGGCCCTGAAAGGGATGACCTTAACCCTAGAAATCAGTTCGCAGAACGGGGAGGATGGGTGGGCGGTAGGAATCTGTCACTAACTACTGTCTCTTACAGATATATCGTTACACAAGTTAGTAACTTGTGCATCTGAAAGAGACACGTTAGTGACAGATTCCTTACCTTAGAATAGATACCCCAGCAATACCAACCCCGGTGGTGGGTCTGCTAACAAAGATCAGACGAGGAAGTCTCGGAGAACAGAACGGCCAAAGAAGCCGTCTCTCCGGACTTGGCTGTCAAGGCAGTAATGCTTGGTAAACGTGTGCAGCGAGGCCCACGTAGCTGCCTGACAAATGTCCTGCAATGGGACACCACGTTCCAAAGCCGTGGTGGCGGCTGTCGCCCTGGTGGAATGGGCACGTAGCCCAACAGGGGGCTCCTTCTTAGCCAAAGAATAGCAGGCTTTGATACACAAGACAACCCAGCGGGAGATGGTCCGCTTGTGTACCGCCCGACCTTTTTTGGCGCCCACGTAGCCAACAAAGAGCTGGTCGTCCACCCGGAACTGTTGTGTGCGGTTCAGATAGAAGGAAAGCGCACGTTTTGGGTCCAGACGGTGGAGCCTCTCTTCCTCTCTGGAAGGATGCGGAGGCGGAAAGAAGGTGGGCAAAGTGATGGTCTGCCCAATGTGGAAGGCAGTAACCACCTTTGGCAAGAAGGACGGACGCGTCCTAAGAACAACCTTGTCTGGATGAACAGACAGAAAGGGGGCTTACAAGAAAGAGCCTGGAGCTCACTCACCCGCCGAGCGGAGGTGATAGCCACCAGAAAGGCTGTCTTCAGAGTGAGAAGACGAAGAGGACAGTTATGGAGAGGCTCAAAGGGAGCGCACATTAAAAAGGTAAGAACCAAGTTCAAGTCCCACTGAGGCATCACAAACGGAACAGGAGGGAAAAGGTGTGTAATGCCTTTAAGAAACCTGTTAACAACAGGGGACTTGAAAAGGGAGGGCTGATCAGGAAGCCTGAGAAAGGCAGAGATTGCACAAAGGTAGCCCTTGATGGTACCCAGGGCAGAACCCTGTTGTGCCAGAGAAAGAAGGAACAGAAGAACCTCAGAAAGAGGGGCAGAAAGGGGATTCACAGCCTTTGCTGCGCACCATGCCACAAACTTGTTCCACCTGCAGGCGTATACCACCTTAATGGAGGGACGCCTGGCTGCCAGAATCACATCACAAACTTCGGGAGGTAAGTCGAAAGGAATCAACTGCCGCTGCTCAATCTCCACGCAAGGAGGTGGAGACTGGACAGGTTCGGGTGGAGGACCGTCCCCTGCTGCTGCGTTAGAAGATCCTCCCGAAGAGGCAGACGGATCGGGGGATCGATGCTCATACTGAGTAGCTCGGGATACCAAACTCTTCGAGCCCAGTCCGGAGCCACAAGAATGACTTGGGCCCGGTCGCGCCGAATCTTCTTCAACACTCTGGGTAGAAGTGGTATAGGCGGAAAGGCGTACAACAGACCGCAACTCCACTCGCGACGAAAAGCGTCGCCGAGCGAGTGCCGCCTTGGAAATTCCAACGTGCAGAACTGACGACATTGCGCGTTCTCTTCGGTGGCGAATAGATCTAACCAAGGCTCTCCCCACTGTAGAAAGAGTCCTTGCGCCACCTCCGAGTGAAGACGCCATTCGTGATCCATCATGCACCTGCGGCTGAGTTCATCCGCCCTGGCGTTCAGGGAACCTGCCAGGTGTTGAACCATCAGGAAAATGCCCTGATGTTCCAGCCATGTCCAGAGACGCAGAGCCTCCTGACATAGGGTCCACGACCCCACCCCGCCTTGTTTGTTGCAGTACCACATGGCGGTGGTGTTGTCTGTGAACACCTACACTACCTTCCCCTTGACAGAGGGAAGGAATGCCTTTAGTGCAAGTCGGATCGCCCGGAGCTCCAGAAGGTTGATATGGAGCCGGGACTCCGCCGGAGACCAGAGGCTTCTGATCTCCGCCTCTCCCATGTGACCGCCCCATCCCAGAAGGGACGCATCCGTCACAACTGTGTGCTCTGGCTAGGGAAGGGAGAGGGATCTGCCTGTGACCCATTGCCGGTTCGAAAGCCACCACTGCAACTGTCGTGCAGTCCCCTCCGAGATCTGGACGTAATCGGACAGGTTCCCCTGATGCTGCGCCCACTGGAACTTCAGGTCCCACTGCAGAGCCCGCATATGCCATCTGGCATGATCGACCAGCAGGAGGCCATGAGGCCCAGCAGCCTCAGGGTCATCCGTACCGAAACCCAGGATAGAGGCTGAAAGATCGGAATCATAGCCTGATTATCCTGGACTCGCCGTTCGGGAGGATAGGCCCGAAACTGCGTTGTGTCCAGAACTGCTCCGATGAAAAGGAGCTGTGGAGAAGGAATCAGGTGCGACTTCGGCACATTGATGGAGAACCCCAGCGAGTGCAGGAGTTGAGGTAGGGGAAGACTGGAACCCCTGCCCGGCGCAGATGAGCTGCGACCACCGCCATCACTTTCGTGAACACCCGAGGGGCGCTGGTAAGGCCAAAGGGAAGCACGGTGAACTGAAAGTGCTCGAGGCCTACCATGAACCGCAGGTAACACCGGTGGGCCGGCAGGACGGGGATGTGAAAATATGCGTCCTGCAAGTCCAACGCTACCATCCAGTCTCCAGGGTCGAGGGCAGTCAAGACCTGAGCTAGGGTGAGCATCTTGAACTTCTCCTTCCGGAGGAAGCGATTGACGTTCCGGAGGTCCAAGATAGGACGTATGTACTCCTTGTCCTTTTTGGGCACCAGAAAGTAGTGGGAATAACAACCACCCCTACTTCTGGGGTCGGCACGTGCTCGATGGCCCTCTTGGCCAAGAGGGCCGCAACTTCCTTTCGAAGAAGTACCAACTGGTCCCCCGACATGCGGTGGTGCTGAGGTGGCATGGCTGGGGGGGTAGTCTCGAAGGGGAGGGAGTAGCCCCTTCGGACAATGTCCAAAACCCAGCGGTCCGATGTGATGGTACGCCAGTGGGGAAGGTGATGGCGGACCCTGTCCCCCACTGGCGTGCTTTGGACCTGAAAGGATGAACTAGGAAGGTTTGGAGGCCGAGGACGGGGCGGAGGCTGTGGCCTGACCCGCACGCTGGTTACCCGACCCGCCTCGGCGGGAGCCACGTCCTCGGCCACGCGAAGGCGCTTGCTGCGCGGGCCGGTGGCTGGGCAATGGACGTGACTGGGCGCCCCTTCCGTGGCCACGAAAGGGGCGAAAAGCAGACTGCTGCGGAGGGCGCGAGGCGGAGAGGCCCAAGGACTTGGCCGTAGCCCGCGAGTCCTTAAAGCAGCGCGCTGTCTGCCTTATTGCCAAAAAGGCGGATACCATCGAAGGGCATGTCCATAAGGGTGTTTTGGACATCACCTGAGAAACCAGTGGTCCTCAGCCAGGCGTGACGGCGCAGCGCCACTGTCGTAGCAAGCGATCTGCCCAGCGAGTCAGCGGTGTCAAGGCCAGATCGGATTGTGAACTTAGCTGTGTCCCTCCCGTCTGCAATAACACGGGAGAGCAGTGTCTGGACCTCCTCAGGACACTTAGGCAGCACCTGCGCCACCGAATCCCACAGAGAGTGGGAATAACGGCCCAAAAGGCAAGCGGTGTTCACGGACCGCAAGCCAGCACTGGAGGAAGAAAAAACCTTCTTCCCAAATTGGTCCAGTTTTTTGGATTCCCTGTCCGGCGGAGCCGTAGGGAAGGCGCTCTGAGAGGTAGAGGCTTGGACAACCAAGCTCTTGGGGGTGGGGTGTTGGGAGAGGAACAAGGGGTCGCCCGGGGCCGGGCGATGGCGTCGGGCTACGTTCCTGTCCACAGGAGCCCCTGTGGTGGGCCTGGACCAGGTGCCCAAAAGAACGTCTGAAAGTGCGTCGTTGAACGGCAGCAGTGGCTCCGAAGAGGTAGCTGCCGGCTGAAGCACTTCCGTCAGGAGGTTAGTCCTGACAGCCACTGTAGGGAGCTCGAGGCGCAAGGCCGCGGCCGCCCTACGCAACACCGTTGCATAACTTGCTCCCTCCTCCGCAGCCACAGAAGGAGGAGACAGCATGCCAAGGTCTGGAGAGGTGTCCAGGCCACTGGCATCACCCAGTTCCTCAGCCCAGTCCTGATAAGGCTCAGATTGAGCTGTGAGAGGGTCTTCCGACCCCTCCCAGTCCTCCAAAACAGGTGAAAAGTATGGAGGGCGGACATGAGGGAAGAAAAGTCCCATCGGCGTCGGAATCGGTGTCGGGCCACGTCGATCCGGCTCTGTGTCCGGTTCCGGGGAGAACATGGGGACGGCGCCGCCCGGGGCCTCGGACGGCGCCGTCAATGGTACCGGGGAGGTCGGCGCCGGTGGAGGTGTTATTAGGTCAACCGGCGTCGACCGGGATCCCGGCCTGGATCCGGGGGGGTCCTGCGGCGCCGGGGCCGCCGGAGACACCGGGGCCGGAGCCGCCGAAGGAGGACTCCCACTGGGGCCCGCGGGGCCCGAAGGCGCACCGGGGTAACCCTTAGGCCCGAACATGCGAGCCATGGCCGAAAAGAAGTCTTGGATGTCGGCCGGAGTCGACGTCGGACCCGGAACAGGCGGGTAGGCCGGCGTCGACTGTTCGGGAACCCCCGGAGCCGCGGGGGTGGTACCAACTGGACCCTCAGTCGAGTCGAGAGACCGGCGAGGGGAGGTCTTAGAGCGACGCTTCTTAGACCTCTTGTGCTTCGCCTTACCTGAAGACGAAGAACTTGGACAAAAAAGTTTCAAAAAATACTCAGTCAAAAAAGACTGGGGGCACTGCTCAATCCGGATCTGCGCTTACTGGCGCGGAAAAAGAAAGCACTGACGCCAGCACGCATGGGTGGCGTCTAAGTACTGGCCGCGACGTCATTCCGGCGATCACGACGCCGACGACGGATGCGGAGCCGCACGACGCCGCCTACCGACGCGCAGGGGTACTGCTACGCAAAACTTTCCGGATCCAGCCCGACGCCTGGGGATATTCTAAGGTAAGGAATCTGTCACTAACGTGTCTCTTTCAGATATCCCAGTCATCTGAATGTATGTCAGGCAAAACCACATCTCCTAAGGAAACGTGAAAAACGTATGGAACGTTTAAAATTTCGGTCAGGCCATGGATATCGTATGATACTTTATCCCAAACAATGCCATCAGCAACAGGGAACGCTCTGTGTTGGAAGTAGAAGGTAAAACAGGCAATAAATCAATTGAAGTTTCCATCTCCCCCTTCATTACTTGGGGAGTAGTTGAAGAAGCTGAAGCCATCGAATTCAGTGAAAGATCTTTGGCGTGGAATACTTGGAGGCATACTATTCAGTTCGGCCATATGGTGTAACTTGACATGTTCAATAGAAATGTAACGATTCTCCTTACAACCAGGTAAAGGAGGCAGGATCAAAGTACGGGTGCCTTTCAACCCAAGGACTCTGACTGGTGCACGGTATGATGGACCAAATTCCTTTTTGTTCTCCACCTTCTCTCAGACCAGGTCTCCAACTTTAGGAAGCCAGCCAGAAACAGGAATCAGAACCGCTGGATCCGTGGAAGAGGGCAAATGAGCTTTCGCTTGTGAATCACAAGCTTTTTGTAGATCCTGTAACACAGCACAATGATTATCTACGTCAAAGGTTGCGTCAGCCGCCACAACGTCTAGACCATCAAGGTCTCGCACAAACATTTTAATACCAAAGAGCATTTCGTATGGGGTCGCCCACCCAGAGATCTTCTGGGGAGATTTAGTGCACGTTGGACTCCATATAGATGGGTCAGCCAACCCCTGCCAGTACCTAATACTCTAGCTGTCAAAGATTGCTTTAAGTCACGGTTCATACGCTCCACAACTCAATTGCCCTCAGGACGGTATGAAGACGAAAATTGCACCTGCACCCCCAGAGACTTCATCACATCCCGGTAATCCTTAGAGGCAAACGCAGGACCTTGGTCAGAATGGGAGGTGCCACAGGCAAACGTCCAGACAAAGACACGCAAATCTTTAATGACAGTGTGAGTGTCAGCACTACGTTGCGGCCAAACCCCAAGGATTCTAGTGCACGAATCCACTGCAAACAAGATATGTTTAAAAGCAGTGTCAGCTGTCAAAGGACAGCAGCGATCAAGATAAATTCAAACAAAGGGTTGATTTGAAATGTAAAGTTGAGTGTGACGTGGACGGGCAACAGTAGAAGGCTTAATTTGTTGACAAATGTCACAAGACAGTACATATTTACGTGCCTGCTGATATAAACCACGCCACCAGAAACGTTGCTGTAACAGAGACACTGTCGCTGTCACTCCGGCATGCGCAGAAGCTACGCCTTCATGAGCAGCAAAGATCAAAGAAATTCTGCGGTCCTCGTTGTTAATCAGCCGATCCCCAACGGACGGTATAGTCGCAAATGGGACTTGATCGGAAGACAAGTGATATGAATAACGTGAAGGGAAACCTAGGGGAAACTCTGTTCCCTCCTTCGTCGCAGCTATAGCTGTCAAAATATCATCATCAATTTAGTCATAGACCTTGTGACTGCTGCTACTGAACAAGTAGCTACTGCAGATTTGGCTGCCTCATCAGCCATCGAATTACCAACAGCATGTGCTCCCACGCGCCGATGGCCTAAAGTATGGATAACGTGTGAGTGGCAAACGTTCCTTAAGAGTGGCTCTCGAACCCAAAGCGTTTTATGCTTAATTGTGCTACCTTTAGAATCACGAATATCATTTTGTGTCCAGAAAAACAAGTTGTCATTGAAGGATTGTACACAGTAAACCGAATCACACACTATAAGCATAGGAACATCTGGATCAGCAAATTCAAGAGCCAAAACCAAATCACGTAACTCTGCCAATTGAGCCGTACAGTCACCGAGGGATTGTGTGTGTGGACCAAGGAAGATTTAAAATCTCCATCAACAATCGTGCCTGTCACAATTGCGCAGGCAGCTGAATAAGCATGCTTAGAGCCAACGGCTGGTTGAGCGGAACCGTCTGTGTAAATGATACATTTGTACTGATCAAGAGGAAGTAAAGACAATGGAGGGGGATGAACGTGTTCATATTGTAAAAACTCCTGCATCTGCAAAGAAGGGTCAAAGATAAAATTGACATCAGCCGATGTCAACGAACTTGCCCATTGAATCCAACGGGGCCTTAGAATTCGGAACACTCGCCTTTGTGACAGCTTCTAAAGCAGGCACAGGCGAGACCATAAAAATGCATATACCCTGAGCCAGAGAGCGCTCTTTCAGAATCGCCATCTGTGCAGCCGTCAAACTTCTCTGTAGAAGAGAAACGCATTTCAGCAGAAGTGTACAATTGCGATTTATAAGAAATGGGGACCGTGTCCCCTTCACTGAACGTCAAGTGAAACCCAACGCGCCTGGTACAATCCTTATGACCAAATTAGTAGAATTATCTTGTGTTAACAAGAAGTTGGTCGCAAGCAGATCCGACTGCAGAGACCGAAGAATCGCTGTATGTTCCGGAAGCAAACAGGACGCAGAGAAAGTAGGTTGTATCAATGAGTAAAGAGGTTTAATATGCTGGACATAATCAGGAATGTATGTCCTCCCGATATTCAAAAAACCCAGCAAAGATTGCAATTTCTTAAGAGTAGATGGAGGTTGCAATTGAGCACATTTCTCCAGAAAGTGGGGGGCCAACACCCTACCTTTATTATTGAGTTCGTAACCAAGAAAAAGTACAGCCAAAAAGGCTATGTGAGACTTAGCAAAGTTGAATTTGTAACCAAAGTGTGCAAAATGTATGATAATGCAGTCCACACGCAAGAGATGCGGTTGTAATTTATCATCCGTCAAGTATATCTCGTCGTCGTACGAGAAGGCATCAGGATCGATCTCATGCAAAAGGGACACTATGCGTGCCGCAAACACACCAGGGCTATTCTTATATCCCATAGGCAATCTCGCATATCGGCACTGATTGCCTAGGGCACTGAATGCGGTCAAATCGCGGCTCTCGAGAGTCAAAGAATGACTGAAAAATCCATTGGAAATGTCCAAGGTGGTTTTGTATTTTTTGCGAACAATGTTATTCACTAACACAGAGCTATGTGTGTTCTAAACCGCAAAGGTTCGAACATGACTGTTTAAATTTCTGTAATCCAAAACTATGCGATATGAACCGTCCGATTATTCATCGATGAAACAGGGTTCAATCACACCCTGATATTCCAATTGGGTCAAGATTTCACTTACGGACGCTTTTGCGTCTCGTTTGATAGGATACTGTGGTTGGGGCTGAGCTGTGGAGCGCAAAGGAATCACATGAACCAGGGAACCCTCGTCCCAACCTGCCTGATTGCAATAGAACACCGGGGCTAAGGCTAAAGCCCACTTCGAGGCATAAGCCAATTTGTCGTCATCAGGAACATATTTCGCAAAACTAGGAAGAATAACATCTTCCCCTCTGGAGGAAGCCAGGACAAAAGAGGGAGGCCAATCAACCTCCGCCAATAAATGTCATAGGAAGAAGTGAGGTTTTCCCAAAACACTGCTTTAACAGGGCGTTTAATATCACCTTCAATTTGGAGGGTTATTTCATATAGTCCAACGGGAGGAGCAACTAGAGTATCAGCTGTCTCTTCTGGAATAAAAGTGTCAGTTGCTTTCACCTCCAAATGCTGGTGGAGTGTGTCGCACTATGGTAACCTCTGCCGCGCTGTCGAGGAGGGTCACCGCCCAGCTCCCGTCGAGGAGCAGGGTTCTCACCGCCTAAGGCATATTTTGCCGTCAAAGCGGCAACTTTTTTCTTCTGAAACTGGGCACGATATTGAGGTGGTCCCTTCAGTTTGGCTTTTACGTCAAACTGGCGCTGCGGATCATGTTGTGGCTGCGTGGACTCGCCTTGTCTGCGATCCTGCCGCTCTCCCCCACCGAACTGTTGATCCGATGATTCCTGAAAGGAACGAGGAGAACGAGGATCAGGAACCTGAAACCTCTCAGGTGCCTTAATTTTAGAGCGGTCACGTAAATCATATCTACGTTCAGAAGCGTCTGGGGGTGACTTACCAGCACGAGAACCAGGCTTCTGTTGTTGCAGCCGCTGATTTTTATTCCAAGCCTTTTTAGGAAAGACTGGACGACCCTCCTTCTCAGGAGGAGGCTTATTCTGTACCCGAGTAAAAGGTTTTACTCCCAAACTATTGCACCCTAATGATGTATACACATCCCATAATCGGCAACTGCCGCTGTGAAGGTCCGCCACAGCCGATAGGCGTTGACTCACTTGCAAGCTAACTGCCTCACCTTTGACATTGGCCAGAATCATATCGGAGACAATAGGGAACATGCCCACTAATCTCATTCCCAATTCCAGGGCTGGACCAACCCCATGTTCATCTTGTACCTTCTTTAGAACGCTCAGTAAAACGCTCATGGACGGGGTGGCGAAGCACAGTGTATACACTGAAGCAAACACCGTCCCCCAGGTGGTGCAATCAGCCAAAGTGGGAACAATACCACTCGGTAAACTCATCGTCAGGATCCTGTGTTTCTTAACAGGAGTAGTGTGCGGAAAAACAGCCTTGAGTTGCTCAAATTTTTCTGCCAGCCAGTATGGCAAATCATCCCTGTTCTGAGGACGCCTGCCCATCACCGAATTAACAATGACGGGACTAATGACAAGACCACCGCAGTGTCCAGGCGGAGGAGGAGCAGCTCCAGCCAGAGATACCTGAATCGCACGTGACAAACTGAATCACACTTCTATGTATATGAATTAAAGAGGTATGTAACTGATGCAACTCCGCTAGAGTAACGCCAAGATAATTAGGCAGAGGTGTAACGCCAGCCAAAACATGCCAAGTGGCCCCACCGACCGATAAAGGGCCTAAACGGACCACTGAAACAGGGTGAGGAAGGGCGCCATTAAACCAGATAGTATGCTCCCAGGCTGTCAACGGAACTTCAAGTAATGCATAAGGGCGATAAGCCTGCAGCACAGCGGCCGCCCTATATTCATGAAACAAATTATCATTCCCATCCACTGCGGGAAATGTAACCCAAGAGTAAAAGACCTCGAAGCGGTAAGCAGCATCCGCCTTGACAAGAAAGATAAAGGAAGCCCCCGCATTGAGGACTCCACGTTCAGTCAGGAAAGCTGTAACCGCGCACGGTTAGGTGCCGCAATAGTGACCGCCATAATAAAAATGGAAATGGTGATACAAAGAGAACGGTAGCGCAAATCTAGGCTTAAAGAGAAAACCCTTTGAAAATTCAAGCTTGAAAAACCTATAAAAATACAAATATAGGAGGCCAAGCCCTCACACCACGGACGTCTCCGTTAATTGGTGAGAGGGTATTATGGACAAGCACAAGCGCTACTCAGGGGTCTTGTGAATAAGTACCAGACCAAACGTTGGTGCGGCCATGTTGGAGGGATTCTCCACACACACAGGACTATGCGCAGGATTATGGGACCTTGGTGTATAGGGATTGGGTCTTCCTACCACCTTTATAACCACGAGCCCAGGACCGACTAGCTATAGTGTCTCACTTGCTCTCCTAGTCACTCACCGAGAAACAAATGATTAGACACCTCAGAACACAACACTCCCAGATCTATCAGGAATCGCGGTAACAAGAGACACCCTTTCGCTCGTACTCTTGCACTTGTCCACAATAAGATCTGACAGACACGAAATAGTTTAAAATATTTATTTTAACTAACGTTCCCTAACATGCAGTATACGTGCCACAACAAGCAGGAAAATGCATAGTACAAATATAGTCAGCATAGCAGCTTGTTCATAAATCATAAAGGGAGATGTCATCATAAAAAGACAATGGAGCCTAACCTCTCTCCCCTTGCTACGGAGCAGTATTATTATATATCAGAAGATCTCTGGGCTTTGTCAGCAGACCCCCATACCTTAGCCTATAGATGGTAGATCTACATCATTGGTGCGGTCTCGCTCTTCTCCCTGTAAAGGTCCCTGTCCAAGTGTGTCTCACCTAATTTGTGTACCCCACTAAAAACCAAAGTACATTGTCCAAACAACAGCTGCATCAGTATGTTTTGTCTAAGGGCTGGCCAGAACAAAATAACAAGGGGCATTGTTGTTCGACCTTGCACATAATGTTCAGTCAAAATCCCAGGAACATGCAGCGAGCGAACATAACAATGAATTCTCATGTGAAAGTAGCCATAAAAAGTATTGCAAAAAATAAAGACATGTAGTAAAGTGCGCAAAGCAGCAGGCAGGCTGCAACGTGCTCATGCTAACTTAGTGAAGACGACAATGTCCCTATGGGCCACGTGACAACCTTGGAACCCATAAACTAGGATTTAAGAGTTTTTTTGAACTATGGAGGAAGGAATTGCAAACGTGAATGAAATGTTATATTCCGATAGTGAGGTTAATGTACAAAACACTGCATGTAAAAGATGCAAAACCCCTACTGGCAGTTGTATGCATGTTGCAGCTATTTTGAGGTAAAATACCTGGTAAATTTGCATTCAGCTCTTATCTACATTGTTTTTCCAAGTCCACTAGCCTGAAGTACACAGGACGGACTTACATTGTAGTTGCGCTCTATGAGCCCTTGCTGTTTGCTGCAGGAAAGGTCTCCAGCGCAGAGAGAAAAAAAAGAGAACTATGATTTTCTCCAAGTGAATCTCCTGCGGCCATGTGACAACCCCTCAGCAGCAGAGCACGCAGTCCCCGGATAAAGCAATACCTTTTTTTTCCTGCAATAACATGCTCACATGTTAAGGTTTTGGTGCTTTTATTTACCAACCCAATGCCTTGTGGTACTTGTAGTGTTGATTTATTTCAGCTAAATCAATTAGACTAACCCAACTGAAGGTAATGAATAGTTAAAGGTAGGCATAGGGCAGTAACCCAGAGCACTTGATGACATAAAACTGTCTGAGAACATGAACTAAAATGGTGGCATAGAGAAGCACGTGCGCTTGAGTTTTAATCTCATAATATGGTAAGTGCGCTAGAGTTTTAATCTGATAATACGACTTCCTAAACCCTGAGAGGTTAACAGCATAATCGTGATAACGCGACATTTACACAGTATGCATATCGAGTGCGTGAGAGAGTGCTTCAGAATGCAGTTTGTGAAACCTTATAACCCATAAACTATTGTTTATGAGGGTTTTTTGAACTACGGAGGAAGGAATACGCCGGCAATACAATGGTTACGTGAATGAAATGTTATATGCCAACAGTGAGGTTAATGTACAAAACACTGCAAGTAAAAGATGCAAGGCCGCATGGGGAGGTGGAGGTAGCCCTCAAAGTTATCTCAATATACCAGTGCCTCAGCAGTCCAAGCACAGAACCCTGGCACTAAAGCGCACTTGTATTCAAACTGCAGTGCAGATATTATTGGGCAAAATGCTCTCTTTCAATGCAAGACAGCCAATGGGTGTAGTGGGCTGACATATTGTCCAATGCTGCAAACGGCGATGGGTGAAAGCACAATGTGAATGACACTTTGAACAAACCAATGGATGAAGAACGAAAACAAAAAGCCCCTGTTTGTATGTTTATACGTATGAGATTTTAAATATGATTAATTGGTGAAGCAAATGTTAGGGAGATCAAAAGCGGTCTTATTCAAAACCTAAAAAGGTGGTACTTTTCGAAGACAAAAAGTATATATGGTTGGTCTCCAATATTTGCCACTTTTTGTAAAGATGTGATAGATAAACCGCTTAACTTTCTTCTGGAACAGAATATGCTAAGGAATGGAGCGCTAACAAAGATTTTTTATTCACCAATTGCAAAACAAACCGTGAACCTCCTTGGAAAGGGCACTGTTCATGTGTTCCCAGCATGTTTTGGACATTGTTTAGCTGCGTCACATCTTTAGATTTATTATACAGTCTACATTTCTGAGCGAACTCTTTACTTAATATGAAAAACTCAGACAGGGCAGGGAAGGTGGCAGGCTGATCCCGCATCAAGAGCTCAGCCTCTCGCATTTACTTCCACTAGCGCCGCCGGTCACTAACAGAATGGTAGCCTCTGCGAGTGTGAGAGCAAACTTGCTGAGGACTGAGACCTCGCTAGAGGCAGCTGTAAAGACTTACCAATGTGGCAGCTTCAATGCCTTTTCCACTGCGCTCAGACCGCGCATCTACTTTTGTGCGGTGTTTTGCGAAGTACAAGCAGGCTCTGGTTCTGGCCCTCACAGGAAGTCAGGGTATGACGCCTCCACGAACCAGTACGCTCAGGGGGGTGGGAGGGGGTGTTGTACTCCTGGAGTAGCAGGGACACGCTTGGAATTAAGCAGGTTGGAGAAGAAAGAGGCCAGGACTTCCTCGGTGGGACGTCTATATTGAAACTGCTCGGAGGAGACAGTTTATTACAGACATGCACGGAAGAATCTCTGGTAGCTGGTGGAGCTCAAACTGAAACTAAAGAAACAAATCCATAACTTCGGCCCGCTCACACCGCGGCCCGTCTCACTGGTAACTACACTCACTTCTTGTTTAGTTACCTCTCGTGAAATAGACACACTGTTGCTGTCGTGACGCCCCACACCAAGTCATGCGGACACCCGAGCCACAGCCCTTGGTGCTTCACGGCCAAGAGAAGAACCGTGCATGCAAGCGCGGCCGCAGCGCTTTAAAAAAAAAAAATGTTTGTAACCATAAATACGCCCAGCCTGTATGAAGAAAGGCGCGCGGCCGCAAGTCATGTCGCCCTGCTTAAAACAACCCAGCAGAGCTGCTGTCTGGCAGCAAGAGAGGAAGGAACAGAGAGCCTGCATCTTCCAGCGGCGCTATGCGCTATGTTTGCAAGATTCGGCTTTATTGAAGTAGTCCCTAAAGGCACAAATATGCAGCTACAGCGTAAGGAAACTGTAGTTGGCTGGTGCTCCTGCATAGAAACGGAAAGTGATGTATCTGGAGTGACAACCAATGAGAAGCCACCATAGAATACGGATGCAGGAGTGAACCAATGGGAAACAGCAGGCGTAATTTCCCTCGGTATAGTGATTACAGCAGGTCTTGCAAACAGCGCATACGCGCTGCCAAGGCTCAACCTAAAAAGGAGAAGGTGAGTTCTGAATACACTCCACTAGTAGAAATGCATATTGTGGACCTTGTTATTGAAAGGAAGTGTGTAAGACATAAGTACTGTGATGAGTAGGAGGTTAATTCTATTTTAAATGCGATCTAGCGAGACTCGCACAGGATCATGAAAAATCGGACAGAGTAGGTGATCTTTGAATTGGGAAGAGTTGTGATTAGAGTTAAGGGACTTCCAAAACCCTACTATGCACACTCATCATTACAGAGAGAGGTCTCAGCAATGAAGTCAATCCCTCCCCACACACTACTACGGACACCTGCCATCTGAGACAGAGGTCTGAAAGGAGAGGCTAGTCCCTCCCCACACCCTACAACACACACCCGTCATTACAGAGATAGTTCTCAGCAGAGGCCAATGCCTCCCCAAACCCTACTTCATACACCTGTCATCTAAGAAGAGGTCTGAAAAGAGAGCCCAGTTCCTCCCAAAACCCTACTACGCACACTCATCATTACAGAGAGGTCTCAGCAAGAGGCCAGTCCCTCCACATACCCTACTATGCACATCAGTAATCTGAGAAGGGGGTCTGAAAGGAGTGGCCAGTACCTGCCCACACCCTACTATGTACACCCATCATTACAGAGTGAGGCCTCAGTAGAGAGGCCAGTCCCTCCCCACACCATACCATACTATGCACACCCGTCTTCTGAGAGAGGGGTTTGAAAGGAGAGGCATGTCCCTCCACAAATCCTACTACGCACATCCGTCATCTGAGAGAGGGGTCTGAAAAGAGAGGCCAATCCCTCCCCACACCCTACTATGCACACCCGTCATTACAGACAGAGATCTCAGCAGGGAGGCCAATCTTTCCCATAATCTCCTACACACCGTCATCTGAGAAAGAGGTCTGAAAGGAGAGGCCATTCCCTTCCTGCACCCTACTACACACACCCATCATTACAGAGAGAGGCCTCAGCAAAGAGGCCAGTCCCTCCACATGCCCTACTATCCACATCCGTAATCTAAGAAAGGGGTCTGAAAGGAGAGGCCAGTCCTTCCCCACACCCTACTGCGCACACCCGTCATCAGAGAGGGGTCTGAAAGGAGAGGCCAGTCCCTCTCCACACCCTACTATTCACACCCGTCATCTGAGATAGAGGTCTGAAAGGAGTGGCCTGTCTCTCCCCAAATCATACTACGCACACTAGTCATCTGAGAGAGGGGTCTGAAAAGAGGCCAGTCTTTCTCCAAACCCTACTAAGCACACCCATCATTAGAAAGTGAGGACTCAACAGAGGCCAGTCCCTCCCCACACAATACTATGGACACCTGTCTACGCACACCCATCATTACAGATAGAGGTCTCAGCAGAGAGACCAGTCCCACAACACACCCTACTATTCACACCGGTCATCTGAGAGAGGGGTCTGAAAGGAGAGGCCTGTCTCTCCCCAAATCCTACTAGGCACATCCGTCATCTGAGAGAGGGGTCCGAAAAGAGGCCAATCCCTCCCCACACCCTACTATGCACACCCATCATTACAGACAAAGGTCTCCGCAGGGAGGCCAATCTCTCCCATAATCTCCTATGCACATTCGTTATCTGAGAAAGAGGCCTGAAAGGAGAGCCTACACCCTACTATTCACACCCTTCATTACAGATAGAGGTCTCAGCAGAGAGACCAGTCCCACAACACACCGTACTACGCACACCCGTTATCTGGGAGGGAGGCCTGAAAGGAGAGGCCAGTCCCTCCCCACACCCAACAGCGAGGTGCATTTAAGTATGGTAATTAAGTATTACTGTATGTAAAAAGAACCATAGAAATTCACTGAAAAAAGCAAAGGTTAAAGTAACGTTATAGTTAGGTGTGATAAAAAGATCGGTTTTCATTTTTTTAAAATTCTTATAAGTTCACTGAAATAAAGACAAAGGTTAAAGTAATGCTATTGTTAGGTGAATTTCTCAGAGACAACGTTAATGTTTTTAAGTAAAAAAAACACAAATTCACTAGTTATAGGTGGCTGCACTAACTATAACTTGCGCCCCCCACCATGCTTATAACCTCACTCATGACATGTTCTATGACAACATTTATGACATCACTGCTGATCTCTCAAATGACATCACTATTGACATACATGCTTCTTTTGTACACTTACGTTGCTTTATAAATTCCTATGCAAAAAGAACAATTGATGGACAGAATGCAGAACAATGTCATACATTCACCCCCGTACAGAGATCTGGGCCTAAATCCATCGTTTTTTTGCTCCCCATGCCATTCCAGTTTGAACCCAGCCATATGTAAATCAGTCTTAACCCTGCGCCCAATGGGAACAGTCCAGCCCGAACTGCCAAGCCAGGGCCTCCCTGGACTGGAAACAAGCATCCTAGGACAGGTTTCGGGGTTTCACCCCTCAACAGCCAGGATAGCTTGACTCCAGTGGCATGGAATTCAAAAAGAAGAGCGAGAAAGAAGACCAGGAGTAAGACCACAAGCAAAGGCATGTGGATCACTCGCTGACAATTATTTTCAGTAGTCTCAGCAAGGTTTAAACCCTCTATTTTTAGTAGGGAACACTGTTCCTTTGCACATTGGATGGAAAATATTTCAAGAACAAAATCGTCACACTGAGAAGAAAAGGGGGAGCGAAACTCCCAATGCGAGTTTAAGGGGGTGGAGAGAGAGCTGATTAAAGTGGGCAGGGGTGGCACTTATATGCAGCTCTGCTTCATCACTTCTAGAGTAGAACAAAGTCAACGCGGAGCCACATAGCTCAACCTAACAGCACATAGAAGAACTGAGGTGAAAGCTTTTGTATTCAGTCTAGTGCCTGGAGATATTTTGAAGATGATGAATCTACGGCTAAAAGTATCCATCAAAGAACTGCTGTTGAAAAATTGAAGCTTTCATTTTTCTTAAAAGATGCAGTTGATGTAATGCAGTTTTCATCACTTTATTAACATGTTCCTTCAGACTGAAGTTAAATTTTATGGTAAATCTGAGACCTTTGACAAGCGATACCAGTGAGAGTGAAATGTCCATGGAGGACAGACTGTCGAGCCATTTTGGATCGGGCAGGGGGTGAATCGTCTGATCACAAAACTAAGAATTCTGCTTTGGTTTCAGATTTAGAGAGAAGGCAGACATGCAATCAATTTCTCTAGAAAGTTTTTTAGGGTTGCCCCAATCAATTGGTTGGGTGCTCTGAGAAACAGCAAATTGTCATCAGCATATTGGTGTATTAAAGTGTTTTTGTCATGAAAAACTGTCCTCCAAGACTCAATGTATAGGTTGAACGCAAAAGAGGAACAGTGGAACCGTAAGGCATCACAATTGACATGGCAAAATGAAGATTTAAACAAATGTAGTTTTTTTTTTTTTTTAACTGGGGAGACTACCTTTTGGTGTATTGAGATACTTGAATGATGGCAGATGGTAGGAGCCAATAATAGCACTAAACTACCTAAATTGCCGTGTCAGGGATGGGTCGCATGGAGAATGGGCATGCCTCAAGGATACAATACACACTTTTGCCTCAGAAGATAGTTATTCGAGTGAAAATGAGAGGAAATACTTAGACGTGTAGCTTGGCAATGGGAGAATGCACTACTCTTTCACAGCCATCTCTTGCATTATTGTTGAGATTGTATTTAGGAAAATAGAATGTATTTCTTCACACAACTGACATGCAAGTTTCAAACCTGAATAGCAATGAGAAAGGTAAAATACTTTATTAACCAGATTGAAGTTCGCTGTGTCATAATTTGCTACTGTAATAGAATCAGCTTGTACTATTTGATGATCATTCTAACAGGTTTTCACATCTTCCAATTGTCGCAGTTTTCTCCATCACAAATGCATTATGAGGTTATCCACTTTCACTTTTTTTAGCAGTGAATTAAACCAAGGGGCATGCTGTGTCTGCACCATTGATTTTACAGGTGTCAAGGACGAAGTCAGGATGCAGTTCTATAAAGCAGCAAATATAATGGAAAGAGCATTGGCAGTGCCAATAGGTGTGGATGTAAAAGAATGTTGTATGGTAATGTGAAGCATTACAAGTAAAAGGTATGGAAATAGATATGTATTTGTGTGGAAGCAAAAACACTGTAGAATAATTTTGGTGTAGGTTAAAAGGTTAGGTGTCAGTTACACTTTCAAGCCAGACCTAAAAATCCATGCAGGTTAATGTTTGCCCTCCTCCCACATCTGTGCTCCTGCGGGAAGAAAAACAACAAATTATCTAGTTATCTAAGACACTTTAATAGAACTCCAATGTCATGTGTGTGCCCCTGAAAGTTCAAACATAGGCAGCTTGATAAATAAACAAAATAATCACAGCTGTGTGTGGGGGCAAGCACTTTTTAGCTCTGGCGTCAGCCAAGACCTTTTGATTTTACTCAAATAAAATGCAAAATATACTTACTTAAAGGAGCTTTCAACCACCTCTCTGTTGTTCTGTCATTCCCATTTTGCTTCCACTCACTACAGCATATGGCAGTGGGTCAGCCTACTTAAGCCTTTGGTCAACTTCACTTTGAGTGACTTAATATTACTCTTTCACAAGGTGGACATCCGTGCACAAGGTAGTTACCTTCAGTGCCAGTGTTGCCTGATGTGATAGATGGACGCTTTTGAAGTGAGCATAGGGCACATTCGAGCTTGGTCAGTTCCTGTCTCTTTCCAATGCCGTTGTAAATTCCCTTTGAAGTGGACTGCTGCTATTCTACAGCATACCATATTGTGTTCCTAGACTCCATTTGATCAATGGTTGTTTCATAAACTTTGCCCAGGAAGAAAAACACACTTTATTGTATTTCATTTTAAGCACACGCATCAGTTTTATTTAAACATAGGTGGGGTGGTAATCTGTGTTTTAGTAACCAATATTTTATACTGTGAAACCTATTTCCTGCCTACTTTTTTCCTTTTTTTCTTTCCTTTTTCCCCTTCCTTCTTTTTTGCGTTTTTTTGCGTTTTCCTTTTTCAAGTCTTCTTTCGTTACTTTTTCTTTCTTTCCTTTCTTTTTTGCCTTATTCCTTTTTTCTTTCCTTTTATCTTCTTTTCTTCATTCCTACTTTACTTCTTTCTCTACTTTTTTCTCCTTTATTGCTCATTTGTCTTCTTACTTTTTTTGCCTTCTTTCCTTTTTTCATCTTTATTTCTTGCCTTCTTTACTTTTTTCCTCTCCTATCTTTATTGCCTTCCTTCATTCTTACTTTCTTTCTGCCTTCTTTCTTTTATGCCCTCTTTCCTACGTTATTACTCTTTTGCCTTCTTTCCTTTGTTCTTTCGCTTTTGCCTTCTTTCCTTTGTTCTTTCGCTTTTGCCTTTTTTCCTTTTTTCGCTTTTGCCTTTTTTCCTTTTCTCTTCCCTTCTTTCCTTTCTTTTGTACCACCTTTTCTTTTTTGTGTGCCTTCTTTCCTTTTTCTTCCATTTCTTTTTTTGCCTTCTTTACTTTCTTTTTTCCTTTTTTGATTTTGCCTGCCTTCCTTCTTACTTTCATTCTGCCTTCTCTGTCTTTGCCTTCTTCATTTCCTTCTTTTTTCTTTCGTGCCTTCTTTCCTTTGGTCTTTGTTTGTCTTCTCTCCTTCGTTCTTTTTTTTGCCTTCTTTCCTTTGTTTTTACCTTCTTTGCTTTTTTCTTTCTTCTTTCTACCTTCCTTCTTTCTTGCGTTCTTTTTTCTTACCTTCTTTCTCTTTAGCCTCCTTTCGTTTTTTGCCTTCTTTTGTTTCGGTCCTTCTTAATTTGTATGCCCTTTCATACTCTTTATTGCCTTTTCTTTCTTTCCTTCATTTCTATGTTTCCTTCCTTCTCTCTCGCCTTTTTTCCTTTTTGTTTCCTTCCACTTTTTTGCCTTTCCTCCTTTTTTCCTTCCTTCCTTTTTGCCTTCCTTCGGGCTTTCCCTTTTTGCTACCCTCCCTTCTTTTTTTGCCTTTCTTCCTTTCTTTGTCTACCTTTTTTTCTTTCCTTACTTTCTACCCTTCTTTCTTTCTCAAAGACGAGGCTAGCACCAATTCCAAAGAGATGGGTTTTTTTTAGGTCTGTGTTAGCCAAGACCTTTTGATTTTACTAAAAGTATGTATAAGATAGTTACTTATATGGGTTTTCAGCCAGACTTCATCCATTAACCTGTGGCTGTGTCTTTCACATTTTTCTTCCACCCACTCCAGGATGCATCAAGGGGCACTGTTAGCACATTTCAGCCATTGACTGACTTTACTAGGAGTTACGGGATGCATACAACATCTAACCAATCAAATCATATACTTCTGGCTCCCAAAATGTGGGCAAAGCCAAAGGCCCTCTCTAGTGATGCTCACATAATTGTTTGGCAACAGCTTGTCACGACTTGCTCCCTGCTTTCCCGTGTCCACCACCAGGGGGCTGAACTGGGGGACTTTCCAGTCCTCTAATAAACTTCCAGACCCTCCCCTGCATGCAAAGCCTGACTTCCAGCCATTTGGACATTTATTGGGAACTAACATCCATTCCCAGTCCGTGCCGGGTTTTGTGAAGCCAGCCTACTCATGCCTGAAAACTCCATCACCCAGGATTCCCTGCTCACTGCTTAGTCTCCACCCCTGCAGGCCAAGGATGGGTGGAGGAATTCAGATCACCTGTGGCTGGCTGCTGCTAGCCTGCTCACACCAGCTGCATATGATTACTGTGAGCTCTTTAAGCCCCAGCTCCCTTCAGCCCAGTGTTGGTCATTGTAAGCTGTTTACCGGTGAGACCAATCCTTGTTTCCAGTGCTTCCTGAGCCTTTGCTATTGTTTCCAGTATTTCCTGAGCTTTAGTCCTGCCTTTTTCCAGACCTGCTGCTATTTTCCTTGTACCTGATTTAGCACTGCCTGCAGTGCTACCTGGTTTCCTAAGTTCCTGAGCTATAGCTATTTTTCTTGTGCCTGACTTGCACTGCTTGTAGTTCGCTCTTGACTCCTTGTTTCCTGAGCTGTAGCCATTTTCTTGTTTCCTGAACCAGCACTGCTTGCAGTGCTTCCTTGATTCCTGAGCCTTTACGTTTCCTTGTTCCTGACCTTGTCTTGTGGATTGTTGCCTGCCTTGTTATGTTGGCCTAGGCCTGGCTGCCATGCTGCTTTTCTTTGCGCACGTTACACTGAGCCGGGCCCCCCTCGCCCTTTGCTCGTGCCAAGTTCTTTTGCACTGTCTGCATTTTCTGTTGTTCACCTTTTTGGGCTCGGTCTGCACAAACATGTACAAGGTCACATAACAATGTATTTTGGTTCTTCCTGATATGGCCAGTCTCGCGCACCCAGACATAACATTGGGTGCAATTGCCATGAAGAATTTTGTGTGCTTTTAATACTGCGGTTTCCTAGCGCTAAACACACTTGGAGAAATCCCTTTCAGTGAGAAGAGCTATGATGTCCTGCTGATGTAATTCTGCATCTAGAGACTGAGGTATGGGGGTTCGCTAGTCAAAGCCCAGAGGTCTTCTATTTTTATAATAAACTATCTTACTGCAAGGGGAGGGTGGTAATGTTATTTATACGTTTATCCACTGAGCTCTGAGATGCTTTCCCCGTTTGTATTCTATGGAATAGTAACCATGCTGCTTATATTAGTCATATGCATTATGCTATTAGTACTGACACGTGTACTGTACATTAGAGCACGTAAGTTGGAATAAACATTTTAACCTATCCAGTGTCTCTTCCTACGCACCTTGTGGACAAGTACGAGTGAGTGATGAAAGAGTGTTCTTGCTTCTGCGAGTCCTGAGATAAAGATACCGTGTTCTGGGTTGTCCAAACATTAGTACTTGGGTGCTAATGGGATGCTAAGCTAGTTGGGTTGGGGTTTTTGGGTGCTACGGTATATGGTGGCAAACCACTGTATTCCGGGGTCCCATTTTCCTGTGCATAGCTCTGTGTATGTGCAGAAACCTTATGACATGGCGCGACCAAAGTGGGGCTGCTTATCTGCGAGACGCTTGAGTAGTACTTGTGCTTGTCCACAAACCCCTCGCGTACGCTTCCGGAGGCGTATGTGACGGTGATACCTCCTATATTGAATGTTTTATAGGTTCTTTCAAGCTTGATATTATTAAAAAAGGTTAGTTAACAGACCCATTTTTGTGCTCCCTGTTAGGTTGTCGAATATAATTGTTTAGTCATGGCTGGTGTGGCGATAGCTGCACATAGTCGAGGAGCACTCCGAGACCACTTAGCTGTGTATGGAGTGCCCGATACAGGGGTCGAGTTGGTCTTTGTGGTTCAAGCCGATCCGGCTTATCACTTTGAAGTGTTTTACACTTGGATCACTTTTGAAGCGGTGGATGCAGGTGATAAGCTGTTTCATGAATATAAACCCACCGTTATTCCTGCTGCCTATCGACCCTATACCACTCTTGAAGTACCTCTCACGGCTTGGCAGCACCGTGTTTGGTTTAATGGCGCCCTACCACAACCAACTACCGCAGTTCGTTTAGGCCCCTTGTCAATTCAGGGGGCCACTTGGCCTGTATTGGCCGGGTATACCCCGCATCCAAATTATCTGGCATTACCGCTTGCGGAACTGCGCACTATGCATACCGAATTGGTACGAGTGCATCGAGCCCTAGTGACATACGTTACAGGTAGTCTACATGGAGCTGCTCCTGTAGTCGCAGGCCAACCAGCTATAGCCGCTGGAGTGACTATAAGTCCTGTCATGGTAAATTCTGTGATGGGCAAACGTCCACAAAATAAGGACGACTATCCTTACTGGCTTGCAGAAAAGTTCGATCAGATAGAAGCAGTGTTTCCCCATACATCCCCAGTAGATAAACACCGCATCCTCACGATAAGTTTGCCAAAAGACATAATCCCCGATTTGACATCATGTGAAAACTGGGGTAAGGTATTCGCAGCAGTTTATTCAAAATGTTTTGGAACTCCTTCCATGACGGTTCTACCCTCTGTAATTAAAAAAGTACAGGACGAACATGGCCCTGAAGCGGCTGTGGAATTAGGGATGAGACTAGTGGGAGTGTTTGATGTAGTAGCTGAGCTGATCCTTGGAAATGTCAAGGGCGATGCTATGAACTTTCAAGTAGCGAATGCTTTGGCTTTGGTCCCAGAGTTGGACAGGCCCCGCGAATTACCGAAAATTATTGCCCGGGCTTATAAAACAATTGGAAGAAATAGCCTGGGCAACAAGCCTTTTGTAAAAATGCAAACTCAATCGCAAACACAAGTTACACACACAAAAAGTGCATCTGAGAAAGATGATAAACCGGTCTTCACTAAAAAGAGTTGGAGACAGAAAAAACAGGGTAAGCAACAAAAGAAGCCGGGGTCGAGAGGCGCTTCCCCAGTTTCGGTTTCTTCTGAACGTACTTATGATTTACGTGATAGGTCAAGGATTAAATCACCAGAAAGGTTTCAGAGCTCTGATACGCGTTCTCCTCGTTCTTCACAGGCCCAGACGTCGTCACAGGCTGGTGGAGGAGGACGGCAAGATAGAGGAAGGGGCCGAGAGGCTCCCCAGGAGCGAGACCAACCTCGACAACAAGTCAGAGGGAAAGCAGAAGATTTTCATCTTCCTCGACCGCAATTTCAGAAGAAAAAAGTTGCCGCTGTCACAGCGAAATATGCCTCAGACCGTGAGAACGAGACTCCAGAATTGGACGTGGGCAGTGACCCTCCTAGACAGCGCCGCGGAAGTTACCATAGTGCGGGAGGCGCTACGTCCTCATATGGAGGCGACAGCAACTGAAACATTCGTTACTGTAGAGACAGCTGACACGAGAGTGGCACCCCCTGACAGACTATATAATATAGTCATACAAATTGAAGGTGACATACCGCGTGAAATAAAAGGGATTTTTTGGGAAAATCTAACCTCTTCATATGACATTTTGTTAGCAGAGGTGGATTGGCCACCCCCATTCGTTTTAGCTGCACATAAAGGAGAGGAGGTAATCCTTCCAAGCTTCTCACGGCATGTCCCAAAAGACAAAGCTGAAGCACTTGCAGCTGAGTGGGCTGTGTACCTGGCACCAGCGTTATACCGCAACCATGTGGGATGGGATGAAGAATCACCTCCTCATGCAATACCTTTGCGGTCACTACCGCAGCCACAACCCCAATATCCCATCAAACGGCAGGCAAAAGGCCCCGTCTCCGAAATTCTGACACAGTTGGAATATCAGGGAGTAATTGAACCATGCGTATCACCTATGAACAATCCCCTTTTCGTGGTTTCTAAACCCGATGGATCGTACCGCTTAGTTTTGGATTACCGGCATTTAAATACTCATTGTCGGAACTTTGCGGTGCAAAATACACACAGTTCTGCGCTTGTAGACAGTCTTGTTCGTAAAAAATACAAAACGACACTTGACCTTTCAAACGGTTTCTACACGCACAACCTAGCCCCGGAGAGTGGTCAATGGACCGCATTCACATCCGGTGGTAAATTATTCCAGTTCCGGCGTTTACCCATGGGCTACAAAAATAGTCCGGGTATATTCGCCGCCCGTGTTGTTTCTTTGTTAAATGACATTGATCAAGACGCATGTTCGTACGTAGATGACATCTATCTGACGGACGACGAATTATTTCAGCATTTGTCCCGTGTGGACCGCATTATTCTTGAATTTGCGGAGCAGGGTTACAAATTTAACTTTGCTAAATCACACATTGCTGAATTTACAGTTCTGTTCTTGGGCTATGAGCTCAACAACGAAGGTAAGGGCTTAGCCCCCATTTCTTGGAAAAATGTGCACATTTGTGCCCCCCAAATACTCTGAAGAAACTTCAGTCTTTGCTGGGTTTCCTGAATTTCGGGCGTACTTACATTCCCGAATATGCCCAGCGTATCAAGCCTTTGTATGCTTTGATACAACCTACTTATTCAAGGTCTTGCTGGCTGCCTGAGCATACCTCAATTCTGCAGTCTTTGCAGACAGACCTTTTGGAGTCTAAATATCTTTTGACTCGTGATAACCACACAAACCTGGTGATTAGAATAATTCCGGGGGCGGTGGGATTCACATACTTAACCTTTAATGAAGGCGATACAGTACCCATCGCATACAAGTCACATCTGTACACTTCCGCTGAATTGCGCTTTACATCTGTTGAAAAAGTTCTAACTGCAGTGCAAATGGCGATTCTAAAAGAACGCGCACTGGCACAGGGAAAGCGAATTCTGGTGGTAACACCCTGTCCTGCCCTAGAGGCAGTAACAAAGGCAAGTGTACCGAACTCAAAAGCAATGCATCCCCGTTGGATACAATGGGCTACATCCTTGACGTCTTCGGACGTCACTTTTGTTTTTGATTCTTCTCTGCAGACTCAGGAGTTTTTGCAGTATGAATTCGTTCATCCTCCTCCTTTGTTTTTATTACCGCTTGAGGATTACAAATGTGTGATCTACACCGATGGTTCGGCGCAGCCGGCCACTGGGTCCAAGCACGCTTATTCAGCTGCATGTGCTATTGTTGCGGGTTCCTTTGTAGATGGAAAGTTCAAATCCTCTGCAGTGCATACTCGCACACTTGGAGATAGTACCGCACAATTGGCCGAGCTGCATGCATTGCTACTTGCACTTGAGTTCGCTTCACAGGATGAGACAACTCTTATTGTATGTGATTCCTTCTACTGTGTACAATCTTACAATGACAATCTGTTTTTCTGGTCGAAAACGACTACAAGGACGCAAAAGGGAGCACAATTAAGCATAAAATGCTTTGGGTTCGAGTGGCAGAATTGCAACAACGTCTGCCCCTCACACAGGTGGTTCACACCTTAGGCCATCAGCGGGTGGGCGCACACGCTATAGGTAACGATCTGGCAGATGAAGCTGCCCGTTCAGCAGTAGTCACGTGTTCAGTAGCAGCGGTTACCAGGTCCATGTCTAAAATAGACCCTGTTATATTAGCAGCTATTGCTGCAACCAAGGAAGGTAATAATTACCCTACAGGTTTCCCTTCCAAGTATTCTTACACATTAAGTCCCGATCAGGTTCCTTATGTAACTATACCTGACGTTGGAGATCGGCTGATCCCCAACGCGGACCGCAGGAGTGCCTTGATATCAGCTGCACACGAAGGCATGGCTTCTGCTCATGCAGGTGTGTCAGCTACGGTTTCCATCTTGCAGCAGCGTTATTGGTGGCGTGGGTTATATAAAGACACCCGTGCTTTTGTGCTTTCTTGCGACGTTTGTCAACAGATTAAGCCTTCCACGGTAACACGTCCACCACAAACACCGCTCTGCATTGCTAACAGACCCTTTGGGTGTGTTTACTTGGATCACTGCGGTCCATTCTCATCAGACACTGCCTATAAATACATCTTAGTGGCAGTGGACTCGTGCACACGGTTTCTCTGGGTCTGGCCACAACGGAGTGCTGACGCCCGAAATGTAATCAGGGATTTGCGTGTCTTTGTGGGAATTTTCGCATGCGGCACCTTCCATTCGGACCAAGGTCCAGCGTTTGCCTCTAGGGCTTACAAGGATGCAATGGCTTCGCTTGGGGTGCGGGTGAAATTTTCGTCTCCGTATAGGCCTGAGGGCAACTCTATCGTTGAACGAATGAACCGTGACTTAAAGCAATCCTTAACAGCTAGGGTTATAGGTACTGGCAGGAACTGGCTGGCCCATTTGTATACCGTTCAGCGTGCACTTAATAATCTCCCTAGAAGACCTCTGGGTGGGCGGACCCCATACGAAATGCTCTTTGGCATAAGAATGTTTGTGCCTGACCTTGAGGGTCCAGACATCGCGGCGCAATCCGCCAAGTTTGATGTAGATAACCATTCTGCTATGTTACAGGACTTACAAGAAGCCCGAGACAAACTTGCAACTACACATTTGCCTTCAGCCACAGATCCTGCGTTGCAGATTCCGGTAGCTGGCTGGCTTCCAAAGGTTGGAGAACTGGTTCGAGAAAAGGTTGAAAACAAAAAAGAATTCGGCCCCTCTTTTCGTGCACCGGTTCCAGTTCTGGGCTTGAAGGGAACACGTACAGTCATTTTACCACCGCTTCCTGGTCGCAAGGAGAACAGATACATCTCAGTGGAAAATGTCAAGCTACAGCGCCTGGCCGATCCTGAATAGTGTCACACCAGCGGTCTCTTGTCCTGCCATTTATCGGACATATGTTCGTAGTCCATCTGCACGAACGATCGCTGATGCTGTAATTGAGATGGTTGATTTGCCTGAATCCTCTACTTTGCCTGAAACTACGATTGATCCCCAACTCTCCACCAACATCGACGAGGACGAGTATACTTATCCTGCATCAGAATCGGTGGCACATCAACCAACATCGCCACTTGGCCCGACTCGTTATTCCTTTGATTCGGATTCCACATCTTCAAAAGTTCCATCCAAGTTCAGTATTTTTATATCCTGGTTTAGAGACAATTTTTTGATTCCACCCTGGACATACATCTGGTTGGTACTTTTCTTGATATTTTTGTTCATGTCCATTGGCTTTGTCACAGTGTTTTTTCTACTAATTAATGGTCACTATTTACCTGAACGCTCTGCTGTAGACTATGTTTCTGGAACTTTGGCTCCTCATTCCTCGTCTCACATCATGAAGCGTGACCACACATTTGTGAACATTTCAGCTTTCCCAGTTGCTGATGGCATCGTATGGGATGCAGTGAACTATCAAATCCATGGTCCGACGGAAATTATTAATGTACCTAATGTCCTTCGTGTTTCAATGGGTGATGTAGTACAAAATAATATTCATTCTGATGATTGGGATGTGCATGCCGTTGAAGCATTGTTTGCCGATTTAAAATATTATGCATCTTTTAATGCTGAGGATTTATATATGAATTCTGCGAATTATGCCGATTTGTATTGTTACCAACATTGGGGTAATCATTTTCTCCATAAGCCAAGTGCCCTGCGTAGTTCTGTTAACTACACCCAATGGGAACATTGTCCAAACCCCTTGCCAGGTAGCTCACAGACTCTTCGAAATAAGTTTACCTATTTTACTGATTTTAATCGGTCGAACCCTGCATCCTATTATTTTAGACTTAATACAACATCAACTCAGAAAGTTATGTTAACACACACCAGATTGCTTTATTCAGGTTCCTTTCTAAGTGCCCTAACTGTGGGTGGTTATGAGTACTGGGATAATACAGTGGATTTAAAATCTATTTGGGGCTCCAAGCCATGGCAGGTACAGGGAACCGAGGCATTACATCGTGCTTGCCTCATCCCTGCCCAAATTATGTTCCTCAATGTCTCCATCTATCAGACTACATGTTGGGGCTTAGCAACCACTAAACAATTGAATACGCCATCAATACCATCCCTGTCGAGTTTTCCTAATGAAAGCTCACGATTCAATCTGTCCCTCGTGTCCCTGCAGGCAATGTTACAAAATAATTCGTTTAATGTTTCTGAGCTGGTTCAGTCACCCTGGTTAGTATGGCCTATATCATCTAATGCATGTCAAATGCGTTTTCACGATTCTGGTGTTAGCTACACACAGGATAGGCCTGATCCGAGATTTACTGATTCCCGTACTGTCACTACATATTCTGTTGGTAAATTATGCAAACAATGGCTGCAACATTCGTCCCTTGATTCTGTTAAACAACATTTGTCCCTCCTTTCAGGCAATATTGATCTGTCCGACTTTGTTTTGGGACCTCGTGGTCCCCGACCTAAGAGGTTCATTTATGAAACATATAATGAACTCTGGAAGCTATCACAAATGGAAGCTGCTTCCCGTCTTCGGGAAATAGATCAAGCAAATTTGGAAAAGGTGCTTGCTGTTGTTGACAATAGTATTAATACCCTGTCTTCTCGCATTTATACTTTAGAGAATATTGTGTCCTCTGTTGTTGATATTGTACAAGATGATGTTTCTGTGTTATATCATGGTCAGAATCAATTGCGTTCAGTTATGCAGTTTGCATGGACTTTACAAACGCTCAAGTTAGGTAAAGTTCCTTGGCATTTTTTGAACACCTCTGCCTTGTTTCTACCTTTTAACTTAACTGACAAACAGCAATTTATGTCCATGAAAGATGCAACTTACACTCTATTACATATCGAAAAGATGGATCCTTTGCCATTCTCTGTTGCAGAACTCGATTCTGCTGTGTGGTTAGTTCATGGGGTTATCGCTTTACCTTTTTCCTTATTTGAATTTGACTCGTGCATGAAACATTATCCTGTGGGCCGTTACCGGCCCTTGGGCAGTGCTTTCCTGCATGAACTCTGGTCCTTGCCTTTCATGTATAAATGCCTTCGGGACGGCAAGGAAGTCTTTCTCACGGGGGAGTACTGCGACTCGACTATGGGTCATTCGCTTATTTGTAAACACATTAAATTGCATGGCTCATGTAGCGTTTCCGCTCCTAATCTTGCTTGTGTGCTGAAAGGTATTCCTGCTCCTGTTATTTCTCCTACTTTCACTCTCCTTTCCAATGGTAGTTATTTACTTTTAAATAACGAAAACTGTTGTGGCCTGCAGGCTGGCATTCCTTACATTGTAACAGTTTCGCACAGAGTTGTCTGCTGCAAAAATGTGCTTTATCCTCCCCCTCATGGCAAGGTTGATATCTCTATTTGGCCTTCCATCCCTACCATGGAAGCAGATTTCAATAGACTGAGCAGAATAAAGGCACTATTATTAAACGAGGAAGTTATGCTCACGTCCGCCCGGGAGACATTCATTCTCCAGGTGGCGAGTACCCACAGTGAAATACAGGCCCTTTTAAACACTAATCTCCCCCAACATTTTGGGGAGTTAATACATCGTATTTTTAACGCATCTAACACTGAAGGCCTAGTGCACTTTTTTAAGGTCGTGGGGTCGGGCTTGGTGTCCTCCTTCCAAACTATTTTTGGTGCCATCCCGGCTTTCATACATTCTATTTTTTCCAGTGTCTTTGGCGGTTTCCCATTGATCCTCGCTTTAGCGGCTGGTGTCTTACTCTTAATTTGCTTTCTGCGCAATGGCTGCTCCCCGATGGGACCTGCTCGATCCAGAACGCCTCCAGCTGCTCCGTGAGCGCCTTTTGGCCGGTTTTGGTGTCTTGCCATTGGCGACACTGAGTGTGTCATATACTCTTTCATTTCGCTTTGCGTATTTCACTTGCGTGCAACCTGTGATGACTTGTGTCCGCTGTCCTTTCACCTGGACTCTGGATTATTGCCTCTCCAATTCGTCATTGTCTGTTCCGGATTTTGTTCAGTTGATGGGTCCCTTAGAGGCCCCTGAGCAGGACTGTTCCGTTGCTGGCTGTATGGCACGTGCGGCTGCACTGGGGATTTTGGCGCAATGGGATATCTGGGCGGCTGCCCAGGATCTCCTACAACGAAGCTGTTTCGATTATCACGCAAGCTGTCCCGCATTGCTTCTGGATGCTCCCTTTGTTGAGGAGCATTCCTGCTCTTTGATCTCATGAATTGGATGGCATCTGTGTTTTTTGACAATTCCAATGATGAACTCTTGGAGGGTATGGCTTTTTTCTGCACTTACACTTTCATGGATTGACCTGCCCTTCGCCGTTTGGGCGCTCCCTGTGCTCCAACGGCTCTGTTTTTCCTCTGATGGGCCTCTGTCCTGGCCGCTGGACTGACCAGGGGAGGGTGTCTTGTGGATTGTTGCCTGCCTTGTTATGTTGGCCTAGGCCTGGCTGCCATGCTGCTTTTCTTTGCGCACGTTACACTGAGCCGGGCCTCCCTCGCCCTTTGCTCGTGCCAAGTTCTTTTGCACTGTCTGCATTTTCTGTTGTTCACCTTTTTGGGCTCGGTCTGCACAAACATGTACAAGGTCACATAACAATGTATTTTGGTTCTTCCTGATATGGCCAGTCCCGCGCACCCAGACATAACATTGGGTGCAATTGCCATGAAGAATTTTGTGTGCTTTTAATACTGCGGTTTCCTAGCGCTAAACACACTTGGAGAAATCCCTTTCAGTGAGAAGAGCTATGATGTCCTGCTGATGTAATTCTGCATCTAGAGACTGAGGTATGGGGGTTCGCTAGTCAAAGCCCAGAGGTCTTCTATTTTTATAATAAACTATCTTACTGCAAGGGGAGGGTGGTAATGTTATTTATACGTTTATCCACTGAGCTCTGAGATGCTTTCCCCGTTTGTATTCTATGGAATAGTAACCATGCTGCTTATATTAGTCATATGCATTATGCTATTAGTACTGACACATGTACTGTACATTAGAGCACGTAAGTTGGAATAAACATTTTAACCTATCCAGTGTCTCTTCCTACGCACCTTGTGGACAAGTACGAGTGAGTGATGAAAGAGTGTTCTTGCTTCTGCGAGTCCTGAGATAAAGATACCGTGTTCTGGGTTGTCCAAACATTAGTACTTGGGTGCTAATGGGATGCTAAGCTAGTTGGGTTGGGGTTTTTGGGTGCTACGGTATATGGTGGCAAACCACTGTATTCCGGGGTCCCATTTTCCTGTGCATAGCTCTGTGTATGTGCAGAAACCTTATGACAACCTGTAGTGCTACTTTGACCCCTGAGCCTTTGCTCAATTCCTGCCCCAGCTCTGCATCCTATGCTACTTTGTTTTCTGGTTTCCTAACCCTGCACTATTCTAGTAGACCCTTGTAGCCTCCCTTTCTGTATATCCTTTTCCAGTCCCTGCCTTTCATCCCATCTCCTTGGTTCCAGTTCTAGTTTGCTATCTTTCTATTCTGCTGTCTTACTTCTGTTACCTTGTATGTTTGTTACCTGATTTCTGCCAAGTGTGCCCTGTGATTTCCTTCCTTTTCTGTTAAGCACTCCTCCTTGCTAGCTCCTTGTCTATTGTGCTTGTATTTAGTTCTACCCCTTTGCTGTTACTGCCTTGCGTGTTCCTGTTTGATCGCCAGGATCCGTGGGCACAGCTGACTACCTAGGTGGTGTTTCTTGTTCACTGTGAGTATTGTCTTTGAGTTACTGTTATAACATCACCATAGGTATAAGCTCCACAGACCCTGCCTTTGTATACATATCCTATATGTGGGTATTTCCAGTTGGTGTCTGTAACAGCAATTGTGGGTAAGGAACTTACTGAGCTTCAGTCTTACCGTGTGGAGCTCCTGAGTGCTTTACCCCACACATCCCCTTTATTGTTAATGTTGTTTTATGTTTAATTGTATTGCACATCTGTCCTGGGTTTAGTGATTCTGAATGCTGAGCCGCCTCATGAGTGCCCTTCTTTTCTGAGTCTCACCCTTCTTGTTCACCTCTACAGGCTTCCCCTTTGGATCCCTTTTCTCCTCTGTCTTCCTGTGTGATCCGGGGCAGCGCTGTACTCCTCTCTGTGTTTGTTATCTACCCTGTTCCCAGTCCTTACCCAAGTCCCTGACTGTGTTCCCCACATAGTCCCGGATAGGCCCTGACACAGCTGCGCTGTCAAGCCAGACAATAAAAAGGGCTTACATGAATCACTAAAGTTGGCACATATTGTCTCTGTTTGGGAGACATATCCACTCAGCCTTCATTGCGCAAATCAACAAAAAAATGTTCATAGTTAAGATCTGGTCTATTTTTGAGGTGATCGATTTGGAGAGTAACAACGACTGAAAATGAATCAATAAGTGATCAGACTAAACGCACGTATGAATAGGGAATATCATCAAAGGTGTGGCCCTGATGGCCGGTAAAACCATTCGCCAGATGAGTATTCTTCAAAGGATAAGACTAGTAGGTGGCTTATGATGAGTAGGTCTCTACTAGCCAACCAGTGAAGTCTCCAAGAAAAGATGACTGTATGATTTGGTCTAGGAATGCCAACTGACTGATCACACTTTGCCTAGGGGAGCGGAAGTACAGGATCAAATGAATAGATTTTGAAATGATCATTGTATTGATCAGCAAAAATTCACAGTAATACAATAGGTCTGAAAGTTAGTCAGCTGTCACTAAAAGAGTGCTGTTGTATAAATAAAATTGCAACCCTCAGTCAAACCGACCTTCTTGCTCATCAGTCTTATGTAATTTGCAGGAGGAATTATGTTGGAAACATCCACCCCGCTGTCAGTAGAGAGCCATGTTTCCACTCTGCAATAGACATCAAGCTTTTCATTCATTAGGAAGGCATTTTGTCTTCCCAGTCCTATACACCTGCTATTTAATAAACAGCAATTGATGGGATTCACTGAGTGGGGGAAGGATTTGGGACGTCTAGTTTGAAGTTTTCAAGGTGTGAAATTGCTGGGTTCAGAGTTAATATTTGATTGTAAAGTAGAAACAAAATGTGATGAAATATATTTAGCATGTAAACTTAGCAATTACTGTGCACAGTGCATGGTGAAATCATTAATATAAAGCAGACCCAATCATGCATCAGGGACAGAAAGCAGCTAGCACCAAATGTCGGCTCATGCGATGATGTTCATTGCAGTCCTTTGCTGCATGCCTACAAGGTTAGTTAAATCAAATGAGACCGAGGTGTCAGACTCCTTCCTCTGGTGTGGCCAATCCAGAGTGTACAAGGGACGTTGGGTGCCTCCCTGTGCCTTTCCAGCAAGGAGTGCTGGGTGATTAGTGGAGGATGTATGCTAGAAAGTAAGGAAAGTCTAAGAAGGCAGATGACAGCAAGAGAGCACGGTTCCAGCCCAAGCAAATCACAGCAGCAGGTGGAGAGACTGTAGGTGGAGCCTCAGAATCCTCCTGGTATCAATGATGTCCTTGGTACCGGTCAGAAGATCATTTTTACACAAATGACAAGTCCCCAGACGCCCTTCGCTATCAATTCACTGGACACCCTTCGCTATCAAAACAACACCACAGCATGTGGCAGAAGTCGAGTGCCTCCCTGTGCCTCTCAAGTAAGAAATGCAGGGAAAGGAAGCCCGTAGGTTGGACGTCAATCAGTACAGAAAGTTTAAATGGACATATAACAGCAGAGAGCCAAAATGAAGTTGAGTCCATCCTGGTTGACAACACATAAAAAGTAATTATGAGCTAGTTAGATTCAATGTAAACCAATAAGCAGAAAATTTCCTCTTCAGGATTCTTCAATGAGAAGAGCAACAAAATAGGCAAATAGTAGCCACCAAGCTGGGAACTAAACAAACAAAATCATAAACAGCAACGCTTCTGGGAAAAACGGGAAATTGATATACATTCAGGAAGGGAAGTTAATTTTGTTTCAGGAATTTTATTACACTCTGTATAAAGCAGAGATAAGGGATGAAGAAACCACACTTATGTAGGCAGGATACACCTGGTGGCCATACTTCTACAACTGAAAGAGAAGCTTCAAAAACCATTAACCAGGGATCAAATATCAAAAGAAATCATATTCAGGATACCTGGTTTCACATATTCGTATGAAAAATGGCAAAGCTCGAGCTGAAACTCCTAGAAAAATTGTATAACTTTTATACAGGTAGTGGAGAAAAAAAAGACTATTAGAGGGCACGGTTACGATCATTACTAAACAGAGTAAAGAAAGAGTTGTTCGTGTCATGCAAACTTATTGTAGACGCAGAGATCTTCACAAAGCCTTGGCTCATCTGGGGTAGGCTCTCTCGTACTTAACTGGCCCAGACTAAGTGGGATTTGTTTACAACAGACCAGCATGGAAATTGTTTCCTGTTATTGATAAACCTAAGTAGTAGGTAGACCAGCAGTAATGGCCTCTTTGGGTGCCAAAAAATCTTTTGACAGGAATGAATGGTTGTTTCTAGAAAAAATACTTACTAAAGCATTGCTGCGGAAAAATAATGTGCAAATCAACCATGGGAAATTATGTCTTGTTGGGGGCAAGGTTCCTGCTGAAAGGAAGACTAACAAAGGCAATCCCACTGGTGGTAGCCAACCAGGAGGCATGCTCACTGTCACTACCACTGCTGATGTTGTGCACACAAACTGATTCTCACACACAATAAAAATGTTGGTGAGGTGTAGTAAGCAGGTCTATGCTGACTTCATACCATGTCCTAGAATTAAGAAACAAATGTGGAAACCCTGTCCACAACAGCACTTGAATTATGGATATCCCCAAAACTGAATACATAAAAATATCTGCCACAGACATTAGAACCCTATTCAAATGTGGAACAACCCAATTCAGTATGCCAAAATACCAGTTATCCACCTCAAGCACTTCAGAAATTATACTGCTGCATCACCACTCGTCACAACCAGTCATGCATAACAAAGAGGAAGACAATAAAACTTGCAGTGGATTACAGACTTAAGCCCATGACGTTACTCTGCTGGATAGAATATTTTCCCTGCGAGTTTTTTCAGAAAAGGTTCTCCGCCACATTAACAGCTCGTGACCAGAGTCCTTGCTTCCTTCAATGGGTCTGCTACCCAGAAGGGAACAAATACCTCTGTTTGTGAAGTACAAGGCTCTTTTAAGAGTAAAAATCATTGCCTATACCACCGTGGTGATGAAAACAAAAACAACAAAAAATAGGTTCTCTTTTAGACAACATTCATTATAAATTATAGTAAAGTTAGTCAAATATTTCATCAGAATGGGGACCATCCAGAGGGCGCGTCTGGCTTGGGATGTAGATTTAGACACATCTCTCGCGGACAGGGACTGGGACAGAGTCAATGAACTAACTCACACGGTGTCCTGTAATGCACATTTTAAATTGACTCATTACAATGTTTTGCACAGGTTCTACATAACACCACGGGGACTTCAGAAATGGGATCCTACCCGCTCAGCGGTTTGCCCCTGGTGTGGAATAGACGGGCGGATTTTATGCATTTAGCCTGGCACTGCGGTGGTGTACAGAGGTACTGGGCACGGGTGGTTCCGGAAATACACAGGGCAGTACACATCGCCATTGATCTCACTTCGTCTTCTTGTCTCCTAGGTAATATTGTAAGGCCGAAGGGCAAAAAAATTTCGTTTACATTTTTGCAGTTGGCTCTTGTGTTGGCCAGAAGACGTTTGGCCATCACCTGGATGGGACAAAGAGCCCCTTATTTTGATCGCTGGGGCAGGGACGTCATGGAATGGGCGGTTGCAGAGGAGGCTCATATTTACTTACTTAGCAGAAGGGACGAAAAGGCAGAGGAGGATATCGCTGTGTGGAGTGGTCTGTGCGCTGGGTTTTTAGATCCCAAAGTGGAGGATGAGGCTATAGAATTTGTCAGTGACTCAGATGATGAGTGATTAGTTGGGTGGAAAATTTGGACAATGCATGATCAATGTTTATTGCTAAGAGGGGATTATATAGGGGTGGCCTGTTCGCCTCACAAGAGACTGGAGAGAAATGTAATGTTTCAATTGATGTTTTACTTTCTTATACTAAACCACTTGAGAAACAATATGATGTAAAACTTTCTGCCTCTTCTAGATGTGCTGCACTATTGAATGTTTTCAAAAACGTAAATAAACTGTAAAAAAAAATAAAAAGTTCATCAGAATAAAGAATGTTAGGAGTCACTGGTGACTATATCAAATATTTTTCGTTTATTTTTTATTTTCAATAGTTATGCACTACTGTCATGTGCCTAAGTTAGGTCTGGTAGGAAATAGTGTCATTTTACATGTACACGGCTCTTTCCTAAGGATGCCTCCACTTTGTCACGTCAACTTTTGGCACACATTTGCATTTGTGACAGTTGGGTTAGATTCTCGGAAACACCGACCTTGCTAACACAGAGAACTTAGTGAGAACACGGTCACGCTGCCTTGGCACTGTGTGCAAAGCCCTCACGTGCGTTATACAAATGTGTTTATTATTGCGTCCATATGGCGACACAGCTATCTGTGGAATACAAACAATGGCAGCCCGGTCACAATCTCGGCCCAAGGCAAGGATGCCTTTTTCTATATGTAACCTTTTGTTTCCAAGTATAATCAGATGAGACTCTTCTGCTGACTTCGAGGGGTCCTTGCATGCCGAAGCTCTCGCCCAGCAGCTGACTGACATCTCTGTGAAGGGTGTCTAGTTCATGACCAAGACAGGGTCCTACACTCTCAACCACCAGGTAACATGGTTAGATCATCCAGAAGGGGGTTTCTTGGCAGAACATACAATCACACCCTAGACACTTAGGTTAGGGTTTGCATCGTAGGAATATGCTAGATTGTTATAATATTATATATGCCTGCATATATAAGTTGTCTCAGCAAGATGGTGGAACTTTTTGTGTTATTCACTGTCTTGACACTTAGGGGCCGATTCCGATCTCGGTCGGAGGCGCACCCAATACCATTCGGTCGGGAAAAAAGCCATGCGAAAGCCTGTTTCCGACCGAACCGCATCGCGGGTCCGGCCGGCGGCAGTACGATGCGAGTCCACCGACCGACTCGTCCGGGCGTCCCGACTGCTCCGACCGACTCGCTCGGACTCGAACCGCTCCGACCGACTCGCTCGGACCCGATTCGCACCGCGCAATGGAGACGTTTTCCGGCCGGGTAAGTACGATGCGCACCTCGACCGCTCCGACCGACTCGCGCCGTCCGACTCGAACTCGCTGTCGGAGCCGTACTTTGGGGGTCCGTGTCGGACCCCCTGTACGCGTACCCGTGCGAGGCGCACACAGGGGACCCAAGGGTCCCCTACCTGTGGCGTGTGCACGCCGCGGAGCGCTCGCGGCGTACTCGCTGTAGGGGGCGCCCTTGTCCGCCTCGCACCCATTGAGGCAATGGGAGCCCGCGTACGCGTTGTACGACTCGGCTCCCATTGAGTTCAATGGGAGTCCGACCGGACTCGTGTCCGATAACATACGGACGCATCGTACTCGTTCGGTCGGACTGCACGGGTCCGATTCGGTCGGAAATCTCTCCGGGTCCGGCTCGGTCGGAGAGATTTCCGGCCCGAATCGGAATCGACCCCTTATTATAACTTTCGTCTGGTTCTATCATTGCAGCATGTTTTCTATACAAGAATCACTTCGGTTCAATAAATATTGAAAACGTCCCTTCGTGTATTCTTTGTAAATTTCTCTGAGCGAAAGAGAGCACGAGTGCCTGAGCAAAACATCCTAGGTCTGTCACCACGGTTCCCGAGGGAACAGGGTTGTCATGTTCAGTAGTTAACTTAAATACAAGAGTGTGCAGTCCCTTAGACAAAGTTAGGAGAAATGAAGGATTGAGAACTAATGGATTGTCAGGTCAGTAGAATAAGCTCCAATAGGAGCAAGTGCCCTCACACACCCCGAAAAGTGTCATTTTTCATCATCTGGGCATGCTCCTCCTCGGGCCAGCGCTGCAATGCCCGACAGTCACCTGCAAAGGGGCTCTTTGCCGGAGATCTTTTAATTTTGCCATATGGTGAGGTGTGGGTTGTGAAGAATGTGTATTGTGGTGGAAAAAAGTGTATTAAAATAGGTCTAGTGATGCTGGGTTTGAGGAAACTTTACTGGTGAAGCTCACTAACCTAATTAAAAACTGTGTCGCTTATGTGGGATTCAATGGTCCTAGAGAGCAATCGTGATCATTTGCTAAAGTGTGAGGTCCTCAAACCCAGCATCACTAGACCACTTTTTTCCACCACACTACACATTCTTCACAACCCACACCTCATCATATGGCAAAATAAAAAGATCTCTAGCAAAGAGCCAATCGCGGGTGCCCGTCGGGCATTGTAGAACCCGCCCGACGAGGAGCATGCCCAGATGATGAAGCATGACACCTTTCGGGGTGTGTGAGGGCTTATTCCACTGACCTAACAATCCACTAGTTCTCAATCCTTCATTTCTTCTAACTTTGTCTAAGGAACTGCACACTCTTGTATTTAAGTTATGACCAAAGGGAGCACGTGTGCTGGACCTAGCTAAAAGCTCCTGGTTCCTCTTGTTTAAAGAAGCATGTTCAGTAGTTTCCAGAACTGTTCGGTCCCCGTCTAGGTTCAAGGGGGCTAACGGTGGCACTGTGAGCTAGCTGGTCCAAGGAACAACATACCCTGCGGGAGTGCATGGAATCAGTCTGGCATCATCCTAAGTTTATGTCATTCACAAACGTGCAGTTCCTACTGATTAGTGGAAACTACACAACACTACAACGTAGATTTCTTTTAAGTTAAATATTCTGAATTATATTAATGTGAACATATATAAAAAATACTGTATTTGCCAAAAATAAGTTTGACATGTCATCAACCAACACCAAATAAAAATAAAGCATGAAAGACAACTAAGTTTCACCTGCATTTAAAAGTTCCTTGCACAAATGTAGATCTCCAGATGTCAAGGCTTTTTTTAACGCTTCTTCCTTGTCCTCTCCCACTGGAGGTTTCTCTGAATTCTAAAACAAAGAACAGTAAAATAACGTTTTTAAAACTGTTTTACTGTGAAGTTGAACTTGCCTCTGTGCAAAGTACACTGTTGATACAAATTCTTCATGTCCACAGTACTGACAAGACCAGCTTTGAATTAAGGGGTCAAAACTCCAACAAGAATTGATTTTTTTCAAACTTTTGTACTGATTTTTTGCAAAACTTGTTGTTGGTGCATAAACCGTATTTAGACATACAGTTATCATTGTCTCGTACTTCATCGAAATCGGTTTCCATCCCCCTCAAATGTCTTTCTGATAGTGCCCTCTTCTTATCCCCTCGGATGTTTAGGAACAGAGTCAGTACAAGTTCTCTCCTTGTTCAGCATGCATATCGCTCCCAGTGGCATATGGTTGTGGCCAACAGGAACAAAACTATATTAATCACATGGAAAAACAGTGAGAAACTCCCAATCGTGGCAGCCGGTGCTGTCAGCATCTAATACGGGCTCATAATGGTATTTGGGCATTCAATGTCTCGTTGTCAGAAGAAAGTATGAGGTCGTTCTCCGGGAGGGCGTGGGGGAGCTGTCAAGAGGATAGGTCAAGGGTATCTGTAGTTTTCACTAACTCCTGTCCCACTATACATTTGTCACCTAGTCACCACTTCTATCCACTTTTCTGCTAGGGGATTTGTACAGACGCCTCTTGCCTCTTCGGAGCATAATGCAGCCCCCTCAGCCATCATACAAGTCTCAAAATACGCCTACTACCTGCTGTGAAGCGGGCCCTCTGGTGATTTTCACTTCTGTGCTATATCTCAGAAGGCAACAGCTAAGGCCAAGTCTAAAAACCTGTTGCCAGCCTTCCTCTCAGTGAATCTCAGAGGCATAACAGACATATTTCTATTGTATTAAGCTGTTTGTTCAAGATTTTTTCTAGGTGTGTCGTGACTAAGAGCCAATAACGAGATATAATTGGGCAGCCCCACAACATGTCAACGAAATCTGCATCCTTGAGAGCACACATGGGGCAGCACTGGTCAGCCATGTGCAGAATGAGGTTTAGTCTGGGGGGAATGAGGTATTTAATATGCAAGGAGTTGAACTGTGTGAATATAAAGTGTGGATTTCGTGTGAGCAAGTACGTATGTTCAAGGGTCTGTTCCTACTCGTTGACCTGGAAAGGTCTACTAATGAAGGTTTCCTATCTTGTGTGCAATGTTGGGAGATGACTTGATGTCGTGGTATTCATAGTCTTGTAGATCCAGGAGATCAAGTGGCGACCATGAACGAATGTCAATAAGGTCTGCAATAAGTAATTCGTGTTGGGCTCTAGTTTCCCGAATAGGTGGCGCACCGCCTGCACCAGAGCTCCGCAAACTAAGAATTTGGTATCTAATAAATTGTTCTCTGTCACCACAGACTCCAGGTTGTGAAAGGAGCCCTCAGAATAACAGTCTCCCAGTGTGTCTATACCTGCGTCTGATAAGGACCTCATCCAGCAGGCTGTGAAATTGCCCACTTCCGTGGTAGGTAACCCTATCAACGGGAGCGCCAGTGCATATAGGGGATCACGTCCCACTCTACAAAGCAATCCCCTCCAACACGTGAGGGCAATAACTAGGAGTTTTGGCTGCTGGACAGGTGTGAATTTCAGGCCCAAGATCACTGCTTCCAGCATCCCCTCTCTGCGGTCCCCATCAAATTCACCTAGCTCTGCTAGGCAAACTCCCCCAGCCTTTCTCTATCACTAGGTCTCTGGAGCGTATTTAAGGACACCCGGTTGTGCTTTCCATCCCAGATGAGGTCTCAAAGCAAAGTGTTAAGAGATCAAAACCAGTCCCCAAGTATCCAGATTGGGAGATTGGCAAAGTAACAAAGGACTCCAGGTAGGATAATCTTCTTTGCCAACGCCTTTTTTGCCATGATGAGGAGGCTGAGCGCCCGCAAAAAAGCTATGCTACTCCTCAGACTGTGAAGGATGTCCTCCAGGATGCCCTTCCAAGTATCGGCATGTGCCGGATACAACCTAACCCGCAGGTATTTGAAGACTTTGGGATCCCGCTGGATCCCCTGTCACAACATTAAGGATAATGGGGCGACCCAGTGTCCCTCAGAACCTGGGTATTGGTAATATAGAAAACAATTGGTTCTGTTGGGTGATACAATTGCTGTGATCACTGTAATCAATACAAAGGTAAAGGTATTTCACAATTCCTTATTCACAATAAATGAATTTTTTTTTTTTAGATAAGACCACACCAAGAAAACACAGGTAGAGTTGATTTACTCTTATATTTTCAAAAAGTATTGAATATTGATTGGCTGTCACAAACACAAGTAAATTGCAAAAATACAGAGGTGACTATTGTGAGAAGGTGACATGTGGTGACTGGTGAAGTGAACGGTACACTTTATACAAAACATACATATGTGACAAATTAAAAGAATATTTTGAATTTTTGTCTTGTCTCCTTATTTAACACATGTAATGCAAGAGATAATGAATAGTTTTGGTCAAGAGAACTGTGTAGACATGTATGATGAAAAAGTGTCGACGTTTCGACCCTGGACACGGAGCGAAATGGTAAGCGTCACTGCGGGTCTTCCTCAGGGCTATGAAGGGAGGGGTGGACAGCCTATAAAATTAATTATAGAACGGTGGTAATCAGGTGTGTTCTAGCAATTCAAGATTGTTACAATTATGCAGTAGCTGGAATGTAGCTTACCACAAAAGCAGAAACTTCAATCAATGAAATTACACGAAAAGGCGATCTATTGGAAGATATACAAATAAGGAAAACACGTCTTTAGTAAACCTATAATGTAGGTATAGGATAACCAAAATGCTCGGGTTGAACATTTGATATGTGGCCTTACCAAGAGGTCAGGACGTGGCAGGGATCCAATATTGGTCTCCAAAGTATGAATTCAAATAATTAGGTTCCATCGTAGTACATCAAATGGGCTAATTCTAAAATTACAGGGAATATACATCAGTATCCCATGCAAAGACTGGTAAATACAGGTGTGGCTAATTTAAGTCAAAGAAAAACGTACCTTCCTAATTGAAAAACCAATCGAATGCGCTGAAGATCTCCACCAGCAGGTTGGAGTCTAAAACATAAATTAGGAGGGTATTGGGGTCATACGATCCTATGTACAACATTCTATGAAGCAGTTTTAAAAGGTTTGGGAGGGAGGGGAATGAGAGCCTACCTTAATCACAGAAACACATGACATGTACCAGCCCCAGGTCCTCTAACAAGGACACAGCCCACAAGATGTCCTTTCAGGCTTTTCTCAGATATAAAAGAATATCATCTGCGTACAGTGAGATCAGATGTTGCCTGTAATGCATAGGAATTCCTCTATTGGCCCCCTCCATGAGGATCAGGCTTGTGAACAGTTCGAATGCCAGAGCGAAGAGCATGGTGAGGGGGCAACCCTGTCTGGATCCCAGATAAACTCTGAGGCGGTCTGAGGTGCACAGACCGGTGCGGACATGCACCGGTACATTTGTGTATAGTAATGCCACCGATTTGCACCAGCCCTGCCCCAAAGATATCCGAGCCATGAACGCCTGCATGTAGTCCCACCGGAGTCAAATGCCTTCTGTATGTCTGCAGATAACACCACTGCTCCAGAGTGTTGAAGGAGAGAGGTTTCATCCAGGACACTATACAGGCACTGTACGTTATACGAGGTGGTTCGCATGGGAATAAAGCCATTCTGATCAAGCACTAGGGTTTGCAGGTGAGGCTGTAGCCTGTTGGCTAACACTTTGCTGAGGATCTTGTATTCTAAATTCATCATAAACAGGGGCGATATATTCCCATATCTGTAATGTAACTAGACGGCTTAGGAACAGATACTATGAGGGCTTCCTCATCGTGTCTGGCAAGAACCCACATTCCAATGCATTGTTATACATTTTGGACAGCTTTGGCACCATTACAGAGGAGTACGCCTGATCAATGTTTACCAGCAAGCCATCAGTGCCAGGGGTCTTACCAGCAGTTATTTGGTGGCCCCTCGGATTTCAGGTTCAGTGATAGGTGCCCTGAGCGCGTCACAGTCATCCTCAGCAAACTGCGATAATACCGCTCTGTCAAGGAAGTCCTCAAGTTCCTCACCAGAAGTTGGGCCAAGAGACCCATAATGGTCTTTGTAGTGCCTCCTGAACACATCATGTATGTCCTGTTATGAGTATACCATCTATCCTCTTGGTCCAGCTATCTGTGTAATGGGGCGTCCCATACCGTTGGGGTGAATCAGATATTCTCCTCTGTTCAGGAACCAGAGCATGGTCACATGTTGCTTCAGTTCCTCGCACATGGTGGGCAAGACCCGGGGTGGTCAGGGATCTCCTTCTCCAATCGCCGGATATTGTCCTCTAGTGTAGTGAGATCCTTTCAAAGTGTTCTTGCAACCTCTGCCAACTGGCTGAGGCAGTAGCCTTTAACCACCACCTTGAAGGTGTGCCATTCCATGATGATGTGGGATGCTTTATGAGCGCCAGGCGGGAACGGTGATGAGTGTTGGCTCCACCCGACTCCCATAATCAGCTGGTTAATAGCGTACGTCCTAAATAGGCTACATGTGTCATCACCATTTTGATCACCACGGAGTACAATAATTTGTCTAAGCGGACATGTAGATCATGGGATGGGAAGTAAAAAAAGAATACTCCCTCCATCACCATATTCCTAAGGCACCATAGGTCATGGAGTTTACAGTGACCCAAACATTCCTTAAAATCCTGTGCCAGTCGACTTGATCAGCAAGTGGGTGAACAGACCTTTAGAGGGTGATGTCAGCTTTGTATCTGCAGTCACCTCTTAAAACTAATAGGGAGCAGGGGCCAAGTGCGAGTATGTGTGTAAGTGGTTAAAAAAGTGCCTGTCCCACTGTTGATGCACAGATGCTCCCAAATGCCATTTGTAGCCTGTTGAGTCTTCCAGAAATTACCACATAGCAGCCTTCAGTATCAACATGTGCCCTGCTAACCACCCAGAGTATCCCTGGCCTAACCCATATTTGTGCCCCTCTGGCGTTGGCTGAATATTCTGTGGCATAGATCTGTCCCCTCCATCTCAGTTGCAGTCTGGCAGTCTCCCCCCTTGTTAGATGAATCTCCTGGAAGACATAATGCGCTCCCCAGCATCTCGGATAAACCAACATTTTATATTACCTACTGACCGAGCCCATCCCCCTAACATTCCAGGTGAGAAAGAAGCATTTTGTCGCTCTCTCCATCATGGCGGATGGAACCTCCAAGTATTCCCTGTTCTCCCAGAACTAATTAAATGTCTCGACTGTCAATAGGGTTTAGGCACAGTGTGCCATCAAAACTGGTTACTCTCGTAACGACTATTCCCAACTCCTCCACCCTAGGTCAGAGAGGCCTTCCGTCCAAGATTTAGTTTTAACTCTTTTTTATTGGTATTATTAGCAGTTTCATTGTACATACATTCGTAGCTCAATTACATTTAATGCCTTGTAGACCAGGACGCTTAAGAAAAATTACGGTGCATACAGCTCTAGCATAACCCACTTTGTCTATCTGCTGAGCCCGTGGCATGCGAGTCCGTGCATGTGCGTCGATGGGCTTCAAACAAACTTGGAGGTTGAAACTCACCCCCATTACCATTGAACAATGAAACCCCCCCCAACCCCCCACCCCTCCCCCCACTCGTATGCAGAATTCTATTATTCCCTGTGACGCCCTTGCGGAGAGAGTAAGCACTGAACTTCACTGTGTCTCAGGAGTGCTTTCTGTAGCTGTTAATCGCAGGAGGCGAAGGTATCTTGGACATGTGATCTCATTGAATTCGGTGGACAGCAGGGTCAGCAGCAGTTTCCAGACCTCCCCAAAACTGAGCCCCAATCCTGTGAGTGTGGCCTGTATGCGTTCCATCCCTAAAGTGAACCACAATTTATGGAGCCAATTCGCATGAGCGGGTACTATTTGTGTGCCCCAATGCCGTCCAAGATTTAGAACTAAGTCTAACCGCAGAGTGTCATTCATGGATCTGATGCGGCCAATATTCACTTTTATATAACATTTAAGATCCAGTAAGGGGCCCTCGGTCCTGTGTCTCTCAGTCCCGGTTCGGGTGACTGCCCACCTACTACTTTGAGGCCTGTCTTATTGTCAGTGCTAGCAGCTATCCAGATATATTTCACATGTCACTGGGGCCCCTTCTGGTGAATACACTCCCCCAAACCAGTCAGCACTGCTCAAGGGTCTCCCAACGAAGTCCCAGGGTCCCAGTGCCTTATGTCCTCCCCAACAATGGGACAAATGTACTGGTGGCACACTCCCCACTGTCTCTCTGCCCTCTCCTGGGCTGCACGGAGCAAGGCGGTAACAAGCTCTCGCCCCACTTACACCTGAGCGGGCCTCTGCCTCATAGGTTGCAATTGGCACTCTTCCTGGGCTTTCCTTAGCCACTGGGGTTTCTGTGCCACCCCGCACCTGCTGTTGGGCCCAGTCCTGGGGTCAGGCAGAGGGATCTCAGTCCCCACTGATGGCATCTTCAGTTATGCAACCGGGGTAATCGCTCCCACTCCCCGGCTCGTGTCGCAGCCTCCGGTACTCTCCCCCATGCAACTGCCTCCACTATACAGGCACTAGGGGTCGGATTACCACAGACTCTGGCTCCGGGGTGCCCAGGATTTACTGGATCGGGAGGCGGCCGTCAGAGCTTCTATGGATGTGCAGCCATCTCCGGCCAGCCACACCCAACCCAGTACTCCAACAAGAGTTGATGTGCAGATTACTTACCAGCAAACTTCAATCCATTAGTAGCCAATCATGCTACAGCATGGAGACAACCATCTTACAGATCATAGAATATACCCTTCTGATCACAGATGATTAACCCTGCCTCTGATATTAATGGACCCCTGTCCTGCCTCCGACTCAGTCCAAACCCTCCACCACCTTAATCAATATACTGAAGTCTCAAATTTGATTTACTGGAAACATCCTTCTTTGATGCTCCTCCTACCTATCCAATCAACACCACTCCCAGAAGAGTCTGATCACCTGTGGAGATGCCCATGAGTCCATTGTATCCCCAGTCATGTCAACCCTCTACCGGGAGTTCCCAGCAGATTTACTAACATACAACAGTAAAATTCACCAATTTTGATACAGTTGTTGGTGAGCCAGTCCCAAGAGGTTGGAGTTAACCAGGGACTAGATGGAACTCTGAGGGACTACACAGGTGATCAGACTCTTCTGGGACCTGGAGGTGCCAATATCTCCAATACTATCTTTACCAGGGAACATAAGGGAAGGATCCGCAAAGTCTCCCCTAAAAGCCTCAAAAAAAGCCAAACCAAAAGGCTCTGCCTCATCAACCAGTCGAGTAAGTTGACCATGAGGGAGCCAACTAAGGGCACAAATCTAAACAATAGAGGATTTCAGATTGAGACAGACTATCACAAACTCCCTCCGCCATCAAGAAGACAGGCTGCAAGACTTCAATGACCCAAGAAACATATTTAACCTCAAAGTTCCCAAAACCAAGCAGTATAAAGCAAGAGAACACAAAAAAAGCATGACAGAATAAAAAGGAAACTTGGAGAGAGAACAGTTTGTAGAAAGGACCTGGAAAGTTCCACCCCTGAATGGACTAGCCAACAGGATTGTATCCCGGCAGGCACAGGCTATGATGCTCTGATCAGTTATATGAGGAAAGCATCTTCACTGTCTAGCCCAACCTCATCAATCAAGACAGTCCAACCTACCATGGGTGGGTCCACTTCCCATCAAATTAACAAATCACTAGAAGAAACCACAATCACCTGAAAGAAGTCCACAATACCGAGGCGCCAAAGCATGGACTTTCAGACAAATTTGTCAAAATGCCCAGACAAATGTAATTCACTTCCCCCGGATGCCAGAGATCCTCGAAGAACTCATCAAATCAGAGCCTGGCCATGCGAGACCACTATAAAAGTATACACCACATCTGCAGCCAATGGCAGAAACTGCAAAACTCTACAATCTTCCCAAAATGAACCTCACATTAGAAAGAAAACATTGGTCTGCTTCAAATAAATCATTAAGGACCTTTCAAGGACCTAAAAAAGTTAGAATCGCACCGAACACCAAGCGCCTCATCCCAAGAAAACTGTAAAGAGAAATGACCATCCAGCTACTGAGTCAACATTCAAAAGTGCCATTTTGTCAGACAAAATCGGAACCTCACCACTATATGCAAAAATTCAAAGAAAATCAAGTAGAGAAATCCAGACACTTGCACTGACCTATATTTATCCAATTTGGTCCACTTTGGACCAACAGCGAACATGAACAGCACTACCTCTGCAATAGCAGATTTCCTGGAACATCGCTGAAATCATTGCCAAATTGAAAATACAGATTTTACTGTATTGTCAATGTCTCATTCAGTCGTAGCCTTGCAATAAACCTAGTTCATGTCAGCCTGGGAACCCTAAGAGTTAGCTGCCACTGCTAATGCTGGAGGAAGAAATTCTGGTGGCCTACAAATATGTTGCAGGAGAGACCTATACCTACAAGTTCTTTCATTTGGGCACGGTCAAATCTTTGCACAAGCAGTATACAATTTCTTTCAGATCTGAATACCTTTATCTGCAATATCTCCCTGTGCTGGAACATTGGAGGTATTCCAAGGAGAACAATTCAAAAAAGTTGCTATGCAAACTACTAACACTGGGAACTTTCAAGCACCTAGGAATATCCAGGTCTGCTATCCTAAACAAGGAAAAACACCTCAAAGACAGCCTTGCAAAGCAGCCACAAAGGGTACAATCTGCAAAAAAACAAGGAATGTGCAATCTCAAAACCTAGAACACCATTGAGCAAGTCACAGTAGGAGGAATCCTCTGCTATGGAGCTGAGATCTGGGATGCAAACATTGGGCATTCAGCGAAAAGTTGCCGCAAGAGACAGGTATGAAAAAATTCATCAGCCTTTTGTTTCTATTGACAATTATCAACAGCACCACCACAGTAAGCAGATTTAGGACGTGCATGTTTGAAGAGAAGACAGAGTTCAATGTCTTGTTGCACTACACCTTCAAAAGGAAATGTAGTAACAATAATCACTTGATTAACAAAACATGAAAGAAGGTATTTTAATCTAAACCTCCCTCATGGGGACTTTGGACAAAGACGTCACAATTCTGAACCTAGGACTGTTGCACCCCCTCCCTGTACTAAGTTCTGTTAAAAAAAAAAAAGGAGGGCCCAAGGTATTACTGAATACAGTTACAAGAAGGGAAACCAGTGAGAAATCGAGCTACAACAGAAGCAAAGAAAAGCGTACTAGATCCAGAAATCTGGAGGCACAAAACAAGTTAGCCACTTACTTAGGTATAAACACCATGCTGAGGCAGAAAAGATTATTTTTTTATGCCTTGTAGCAGAAGTCTGTACTTTGAATTCTTGGCAAGAGATCCCACTCAAAGTCCCAACCCGGTCTGTGCTGCACTTGCTACCCTGCAACCATATGGGCACCACTTAATAATTTCCTTCTCTGTAGAGTCTACCACCAACACTGGAAAAAAAACAAAAGAATTCTTGGCAAAGATGTCAGGATTGACACTAATTCTATGTACCTTTTGAGGAAGGAAATGGCAGAAATTATTCTGCGAAAGGTTTGCTCCCTAAGAGAAGCTGGGCATATCCACAGAAACAACGCATTGAACATCTGTTGACTGGCCCAAAGTTGCCTTCCACATGTCTAACTGAAAGACTGTGCCATTAGCAATGCCCTTAAGCCTTCCCATAAATCTCCCTCAATGCCCTACCACCCGCAAACAACCTCCCCTCCTTCCTCACAAAATCCTTCTTGTCCACCACAGAATAAAATTACTCTATTTTGTCACTCACTTATCTGTAAATACATAGTCGTTTTTGCTCACAGAAGACAGCAGACCGAACCTGAAAATAGTGGAACGGAACAGAAATCTATGAATGATGGAAGATATCATACCAACACGCACGTCAGGTTGCCACTGATCATATGTCATTTTGGCTTGCACAAGGCTTTGAAAATTGTCAGGTTGGGTCGTCAGGTGAATTATACATTGGTCTAGGTGGCGTCTCGTCTCTAGGTGTAGTTGCCAATGTAGGGCGGAAGCCCTCTTGAGTGGCCACACATATAGACTTTACTAGTGGCCCAGAGAGTTTGCGCATTTTGTTGAGCCCATAAAGCCCTCGTTCAGTAACAAGTAGGTGTGGAGAGGTTGCTGAAGTCTCCGCTTTGCCTCTGGGTCCTGGAATTTCCAGACCGGCATTTTCCATCTTACTTGTGACAATTGAATGAGTTCAATTTCCAAGTTGTTAGAAACAGGGTTTCTAGATGGCCAAGATATACACCCTGTCCAAGCAAGAACCACCACTCCTCTAGTCAGGGTAACATAAAAAAAGATAACCTGTGTTCACCCTCTGGTAGCTTGGCACAGAGCAGTCAGGATTATCAAAACAGGCAATGTGTAAATTATTTGTGCAACACACACACACACACACACACACACAGTGAACACACCACAAAAAGACCACTCAGATTTAGGAAAATAGACAATTTTATAAAGAAATAAAGACCAAAACAACAAAAATCCTATAAGTAGAAGTTGAGATAGGAATTTTTAAAGAATAAAAACAGATCTAGCGCTTAGGAGCAGTAAGCACCTATGGGAGCTATCTGGTCGCGCTGAACCAGGGCAAAGTCAACATTTCAGGCCGACTGCAATGGAACACTGACCGAGAACAACAGCCACGCAGGCCCGGTGAACAGAGTACCTTGATCTTGATCGCAACAGCGTGATGCGGGGTGCAGATGAACGATGCATCGATGTCTGGCCCACAGTCAAGGTGATGCACTGATTTTCTCCACGCAGGGGTGGTGATACGTTGGGTCCGTGAAGCGAAGTGCCGGTTCTGAGTGCGATGGTTTGGAGGAATAATGCGCCGGGTTAATCCACGCTGGGGGGACGATGTGTCGATCTTCTCCACGCTGTGGTGATGCGTTAGTTCCAAAGCGGTGGTTACAGACGTGATGCAGCGGTTCCAAGTGTGAGGCGCCAGGTTCTACTCCTGCAACAGAGTCGATACAGCGGTTCTGCTACATGCAGACTGGAGATGACTCTATTTCCGCACTTCAAGTATCTGGGTCCACTTCCAGTGAACCAGGCAGAGTAGTAGGGGGTAGAGACTTTGAAATTCTTGAGCCTCAAGCACCAGAAGGTAAGCCAACTAACCCTTGGAGATCACTTCAGTGCAAGGCAGAGTCCAGCTCTCCTCAGCAGAGTCAGAGCAGCAGCAGCCAGCAGGGAAGCACAAAAGTAAAGTAGGCATTCTAGGTCAGAAGTTGTTGGAAAGGGTCTAGCAGAGTGCCGCTCCTTGATGCAGAACAGCAGTTCTTCTGACAGAGTACAGTTGTAGGTCCAGAAGTGTCTTATTTGGTGGGGTCAGAGACCCAGTACTTATACCCAAATGTGCCTTAGAAGTGGGGGTGACTTCAAAGAAGGGTCTTTGAAGTGCACACAGGTCCTTCCTTCCCAGCCCATGTTCCAGACTATCAGTAAGGGGTAATCAGCCCTTTGTGTAGAAAACAGGATATTGCCTATTCAGATGTGTCAGCTTCCCCCCCTCCTTTCCTGCTCAGGGGAAAAGCCATCAGAATGCAGATGAGTATGCAGACACACCTAACCTTCCTGTGTTTGTGGCTGTCTAGAGGGAATGCACCAAGGGTAACTGTCACCCACCCCAGATGTGTATTGGAGGTAGGATGCAGGCACACAGAGCAGTAAGAGCAGGGAAAGGTCCACTTTCTAAAAGTGGCATTTCTAAAATAGTAATGTTAAATTCAACGTTACCAGTAAAGAGTATCTATCATTACCATTCCAAAGATATATAACATGATGGAGCTACTCCTTTCCAATCAGGAGTTATAGCTTAAAAGTGTCTTAAGGAACACCCAATGTTAAACTATGAGTAGTAGTAGTCCTCACAGTAGTGAAAAATGAATTTGGGCGTTTGTCACTACCAGGACATGCAAAACTTAAAAGTACATGTTCTACCTTTTACTTACAGAGCACCTTGCCCTTTGGGCTACTTAGGGTCTACCTTAGGGGTGATGCATGTGTAAAAAAGGGTTTTAGGCTTGGCAACTAGTTTTAAATGCCAAGTCGAATTGGCAGCAAACTGCACACAGAGGTCCTGCAATGGCAGGCCTGAGAAAGGTTTGAAAGGCTACTTGTGTGGGTGGTGCAATCAGTGCTGCAGGCCCACTAGTAGCATTTAGGTTACAGGCCCTAGGTATATGGTATACCACTTTACAAAGGACTTACAAGTAAACTAAATGTCAATTGTGTATGCACCAATGTTAGTTACCATGTTTAGGAGAGAAACACATGCACATTAGCACTGGTCAGCAGTGGTAAAGTGCTCAGAGTCCTATGGCCAAGAAAAAGGTACAGCAAATAGAGGTGGTAAGCCGGCAAAATGTTTGGGGGAAGATCACCCTAAGGATGACAGGTCTAACACAAGTCTAAATGAATAAGGGAGTGGTCAGATAGGCCATTATCAAAGATTTTATAGGAGATTAATTTGGGGGCAAGCAATTCCGCCATTAGATATAATAAAAATAAATAAATAAATGGGGTGCAAGAGGCACCATAGTTCCACAAGAGCCTTGTCTGCCAAAAGATCCAGAAGCGCCACCCTGTCTTTGTCCCGCCCTGTTGCGGGTGGGCCGGTTCTGTCCAGAATTGAATCTTATATATGCTATATTCTCGACTCCTCCAAGAATGATTTTAGTATGTTCGAATTCCACCAACAGTCTGTGCAGCCTGGAAAAGAACTGGAGTTTGGGACCATTGGGTGCATAGACAAGGCTTATTAAAATATACTATATGAGGAAATTGGGCTACATGTGTTGTGCAAATCAGCAGGAAGGTTAAAGCCACCGCCATGACATTAGGGTGAGGTATTGCAAGTCAGTATACTGCCAAAGTGTACTCCTGTTCATGCAATCGGTAGTGTCTCAAAATATGCTCACTAAGCAATTCTCCCCACTCCACCACAAGGCAGTGTTATACCTCACGTATCGTTGTAGAGTCACAGGAGACCCAAGATGGCGGCGCCCTTGGAGTCCATGACATCATTCTTGGGTGTCCATCACAATTCAAAATGGCCACCATCCTGGACTCTGTACCAGAGGGGATCTGGGAGACCAAGCGGTAAGTTACAGAGGAGGAACTATGTTCAATCAGTGAGATCAGGCGCCTCCTACTGCCCCTTTCCCATCAGATCCATCTTCGCACAGTCTCCAGGCTCAGTTGCCGCACCCGGCCACTCTCCAATAGAGCACCTCTCAAAGTCCACATCATGCGAGTGGGTGACTTACCAGGGGTAATGTTACTTTCCCTACAGCATCTACACCCAGTATGCACCTCTCATGGGTCCTTTAGGGCTGCCAAGAGAACTGTGCGGAGGCCTTCATGTCTTTGTATTACGCTTGATAGTCACTCTCCCTAATCCGTCTCTTCACCGCTCCACAGCATCAACTAAAGTTAGGAGTGGTTTCCCACCACCATCCCACCAAGAGCAATGGGTTACAAGACTAGAAAATGCTCGGTTTTAAAGCTTACAGGCCGGGTTCAGTGGAGCTCTCTCAGCGAGTGGCCATTCTGCTCGGATCCATCCCCAAGCAGAAATTTCTCAACTGCAGACTGAAAGTAAGGCAATTGGATAAATAAAGCAAATACGGAAGTCGCCATTTCAAATGCAGTACACAACATTTAATGTCACAAAGCAAGTGCAAAAGTCGAAAGACACTTGTGCTAGGAGTAGGGGCAGGCAGAGAACTCCGCTCAGCTGAGAACGCGGAGTATTGGGCAAAACTCCTACTCCTCAGCGGAGTTCAAGCCCCGGTCCCAGCTTCCGAACCCTAGGCCAGGCCGGGGAAAGCCTCCCCGGGCCCCGATGGACCCCCGTCCCCAGCGCCCGGACCCTCGGCTGGCTG
>CAWUFW010004001.1:1022500-1025000 GCA_963921515.1 Calotriton arnoldi
TTTAACCCCAGATTTCATTGTTATTTCAGGAGTTGCTTCGTTATTCTTTCCCTTGAAAACTGTTGTTGAGTCAGTGTATAAGTCTTTTATTATGTCTCTGATGTATGATGGAACTCTGTGCCTTGCAAGAATCTGTAAAATGTGACCATGGCTGTCAGAGTCAAAGGCTTTTGAGATATCTATGAACACTACTGCTGAGTTACTGTTCTTTCGTGCCCCTTTTATGATATTTTGCAGAAGTCAGATTTTTGAGACAACCTCTCACCTTCATGAAGCCTTTTTGTCTCGTATTCAATTCAACAAAAAATGAGTCTTTTAGTTAGTATTTTTGTGATTAACTTCATGAACGCAGTACCGATAGTAATTGGTCGCCAATTACTGATTTTTTTAAGTTCGCTAATCGGTACATTCTTAGGTATCAATATCGACCGGTTCTTTTTAATACTTTCTGGTACTCTTCTCATCGATAACCAGGATGATAAGATTCTGGGCAGCAGTCTTGGTTGCTTGTTATGCACGTTATTCAAGTCATTCAGGCCTATCTTATCAGGCCCCACTGCTTTCTTTAGATCTGAGTCATCGAAGGCATTAGTTATTTCGAGCAGTGTAATTTCTTTACACAAATTTCTAATTTCCCATTCATCCGGTATCCGGTCAATCGGTATGAATTTAGGGTTTTTCTTGCTTTCTTTTTCAATTATGCCTTTGTAGTATTGGAAAATTTCATCAGCACTGATTTGGCAGGTAGCATCTTCTGCCCCATCAGTGATTATCCTGGCAATTTTCTTTTTGTCTTTTTTAAACATTGCCTGGTATTCTTTGTAACTGCCCTTTGCTTTTGCATAATTTTTCTTGTGTGTCCGATTGAGCCTTCCGTTTTTCTTGTCTTTTTTTGGTATCTGTTTTCTACTGAGGCATTCTAGTGCTCATCCTTAGCAGAGTTCATAGGCTCATTATTGAGTTTGCTTGCTTTTTCTCTACGATTTGCTGGTACAGGACTTATATCAGTGGTGTTTTCTGAGATATGTCACTATCTCATCCATCAGATCCATAGCAGCATCGTGTTGCTCTATGTTTTTGGTGTACTTCTCGACTTCTGTAATTCTATCCTCCAGCTCATCAAAGTTTTTTATTTTTTGCGCACGTTTTCGATTGATAAAGTCTCTGCGCTTTTCTGTTGTTACTTCCACTGTAACCTCTGGTTCATCGCAAGAGTCATTCTCAGAGACAATTGATGCTTGCAGTACATCTTTTGCCGATTTTTTACTCTTATCTCTTCTAGCTCTTTTTTCTGCAATTTGTTTTCTGTTTTTATTGTCAAAATGCAGAACCATCAGCGCATTAATATTTCTCTTGTTCTCATATACTTTTTCCAATTCTGCTAATAGCAGTATTTCTTCCTGTGACCATAATTTTGATGGTTTGCTGCTTGCTAGAGCTGCTAGTCTAGCCTCATTTTGCGCTCTTGGATGCGCATGCCGAGCATGTTGTGAAACTCCAATCTTTGTTCCAAATCGGAGGTCACAGAAGCTGCACAGAAATTGCAGCTCTCCTTTTTGAGGTCTTCCTTTACATTTGGCAAAATGGCATGCAATATTGTGGTATTCGGCTTCTTTGTCACATTTTGAGCAATAAGTTTTGAGATAGAAGCCTTTATGCTTGTTAGAGACATGTTTTCTCAGTTCTTTAAAAGTTCCCAATATGTCTCCACACAAGTCACATTTATATTTTTCGTTTGGGTATTTCCAATATGTGACTTTCTTTGTGTAATCACTTTTCTTTGTATTCAATTCTTTGCTGACCTTGTACACATCAGGTAAATTTTCAAAGTTGGTTGTAACAATGTCATTCTTGGCTGAGGAGGCCACAAACTCGATGGTTTTGCTGAGGTCTACTGTTGTGTCTTCGTCTGCTATGGAGGGTGAACTAGGTGCTATATCGTGACCTGAATCGTTGTTGCTTGTTGCATTGTTTGAAGCGGGTGCTGGGTTGTCAAATTCGGTGAGGAGGTTAATGATTTCTGGAAAAGACAGCACCTCCTTACGCCATCTTAACGGGGTTTTTAATCTCCAGGAACTACCCCATCTGGAATTGTGTTCGTTTGCTTTGCCATTTCTCACCATCACGCTCGCCGCCATGATAGAACCTCGTTTGGCCTGTCTCTATAGACTTCTCTACGCAGAGTCCAGCACTATAGAGGCAGTTACTGGCGGTACCACTGGGAGGTAAAGGCCACTACAACTGAGAATAGGTTAAGAGAGTCATAGTTACTCCCGCCGTTTACCCGCGCTTCATTGAATTTCTTCACTTTGACATTCAGAGCACTGGGCAGAAATCACATCGTGTCAACACCCGCCTCGGGCCTTCGCGATGCTTTGTTTTAATTAAACAGTCGGATTCCCCTGGTCCGCACCAGTTCTAAGTCGGCTGCTAGGCGCCGGCCGAGGCAGAACGCCAGACCGCGCCCCCGGGGAGGGGGCACGGGGAGAGGCGATCACCA